>BSBM01000178.1:792500-1027500 GCA_027924585.1 Larix kaempferi
AAATATCCCCAAAATAATGATGTTTGGTCCACATGACCCCGAAAGTTGTGGTACTTTGGCCCATTGGACCACAGGAAGTGGAAATGATTCCCACAAGAAATAATGATGTGTCAACCAAGTATGATGATGTGGAAAATTCATAAGGCCCCTTTGAGAAGATATGGAGTGATATTTATGGTTTGGTGAAGTGTCATGATGGATCCTTGAAGTGGGGTACTAACCCTTGAGACCCCCCTAAAAATTGGAAATCATTTTTTTAAGGAAGAGTAAAATGTTTTTGCAAAAATGAGTTGCAGCCCCCTTGAGGAGTATAAATAAGAGATGGAAATTTTCATTTTCAATCAATCAAAATTTAATATTTCACATATAAGAGTAGGGGAATGAATTTCAGGGGTAAATAAAGAGAACAAGGCCGAAATTCTAGTGGAAGATGAAATCTTGTGATGATTTCTATTTGGGCGTTTTGTTGTGAAATTTGTTTTAGGTCATAATAAAATTTTCACTATATCTTCTGTTCTAGGACAATTCAAAAATTTTCCTTTAGATTATATTAATTAGACATTTTGATGAAAATGTGGTTGAAGTTTCGGATGCCGATTCACTATATTTTTGGATATATGACCTCGGGAAGTTAGGGTTTCTGAATAATATTCAAACATGTTAGTTTTGAATTTTCTTTATATATTTTGATCTAGAATGTTTCTGACTATTCCCATTGGAGGGGAAGTAGCATAGATATTGAAGAATATATGGTTTGAGTTTTTGATCTTGGTTCACTACAATTTCAGACATATGATCTTGGAAATTCAAGTCTTTTGAATGACTCAGAAATCATATTTTAAATAGGTCAATTTGGAATTTTCACTATAAGTTTTGATTCAGGATGTTTCAGAGAGTTCCCCTTAAAGGATATCTAGTAGATATCTTGAAGAACATGTGTTAGAAGTTTCATATTCTTATTCAATACAGGTTTGTATTTATACTTGTTGGAAGTCATGGTTTGTGATAATGACAGTGATAGTGAAAATTCAAGAGAAGAAGGCTAAAGAAATATTGTGTAACTTTTGCATATGGTATCAGAATCATAAAATTCTTGGATCATTGGAAATCTTGCTGTAAGGTATATGTGATGCATGATGTAGGATTTATTTTGGTTCCACCTTGTTGTCTTGAGAAAGGTATGAATTTTGTACATGCTCTAGTGCTTCTCTCTTGGCATACTTTATGATGATCTTGGCATATATCTTGGTGATTATCTTGGCATATTGTTGGCATAGATCTTGGTTATTTTTTGACATAGATATTGGTGATTTGTTGGTATAGATCACAGTGATTATATGGGCATATTATATGATGGTATTTGCATAGATTAGTGGGGCTATCTTGGTATAGTCCATGTTCATGTTTTGGCATATGGATCATCTCTTGGAGTGTTCAATGTTTTGAAAATGTCCATGATGTAAAAGTTGAGGATGAAACTGAAATTGATGGATGATTATTTGTCGGTATATATTTGAGGCATGTAAAGGTTGATATAGTGTGGCAGATATTGAGACAATGTGATAGTAATTGTGGCATTATGACATTAATAGTGGCATTGTGTCAGAGTCAGTGATTGTGGCATTGAGATAGACAAACAATGATTGTGAAAGGGACAATGATATATGTACAAAGACAGAGATGCATGTACATGTTGATAGAGACATATATATAGTTTGCAGAGACAGTGAGTGGGGCATTGTGACAGAGATAGTGATTGTGATAGGTTGATAGAGGCAGTGATACAGGTTGACAGAGATAGTGATATAGTTACATATTGAAAAATACAGTGATACAGGTACAGGTTGTGACAGAGACACTGGCAATGATAGATTGATTCTCTTATTCATATTAGGGTGGTAGGATGGGGTAAGGATACACTAAATCTTGTGGACCAAAATACAATGGAAAATCATCAGATATCAAACAAAAGAACGACACAAATTTGATGAATTTGATTCCAAAAAATCGTCGGTGCAATTTTGGTGGATATCTGGCAAACCATTAAACATCGGTTGTCCAACCACATATATGTCCTTTATACGACAAACATTTAGACCAAAATAATTTAAAGGAAAAGATTGAGGTATATCTGACGTATAGACATTGCAAATACAACATCAATTTGGTTGGCTATCTGACCACATCCGACGCATAAATGTCGGACAATCGAACTGCATGTGCGTTGGATAGTCAATGAGAATAGAGTCGGATATCTGAAATCAAGAGAGAGGGAAAATTCCTTTTAAAGTCGGATACACGACTAAATTTTCATTGTTTATCCTACCAATACGAGGACCCTCGCATAGTAGAATATGACACTAGGACGTCGGATAAGGGACGAAAGAGAGTTGCGTATTCGACCCAGATGGACAAGATGGGGTGTCTATCACTCATGCTAATGTGTCACATAACCATCGTCTCGCATCCCTATCTAGCCTATAGGAATTTTGGATATATGACGAATGTACAGTGTATCCGACAACATTTATATGGTTCTGATGGAATGTTCATCGGTTATTTGCATGTAGGATGTCGGCAATCCAACAATATAAAACATTAAAAAAAAATTAAATATGGAAGGTTCACAAAGATGGGGCAAGATCACGATGGAGAGATACTCATTTATTAAATACATCTTCCTTTTAAGGCTTGGGGACATAAGTGATTAGAATGAGATTAACATCTAATGCCACTCACGAACACAAAGAAATTGAAATCTATTCAGAATCATATGTAGCTTCCATCAATCTGTAGTAGTGCAATTGTAATTTGGAATGGAGGCAAAGCAAGAATGAATGGAGCTAGAGGTAGTGGCGATAAGGCAGTGAAAGGAGCTAGAGGTGATGGCGATAAGACGACGAAAGGAGCTAGTGTCAGAGTGTTAATTGCTATTTATGCGTTGTGTCAAATTATTAATGTGCTTTCTATGGAGTTGTTAATATTGAAATTAAAAAACCATTTGTACTCATAGCTCCACCATCGGCTCGGCTATAACACTTCAATCTCTCTGGCTAATAGAAGTTGAAATAAATAAATAAAGTTTATTATTTAATTATAAATATTAGAACTATTGCTTAAAAAGTTTGGTTAAAAGGAAATTTTTTATAGTCAAAGGATAACTAATTGAAGTCCACGCTCGATCAATTACAATAAAACGAAAAAATTTCATCGTCAAAAGATAACTAAATCAATTACAATAAAACAAAAAAATTTCATAGTCAAAGGATAACTAATTGAAGTCCACGCTGGATCAATTGCAATAGTTACCCTCGCCTTCGGAAGGGACTAATAATAGTATGGGTCTCTAACAACATAGTTTGCCACATCAAATGATCATATTTTATCGGCTTAAATGATTAACCTAACTTCTATCCTTTAATATTGATGGAAGAGCAATATTTTATATTATACATGTAAAATGTTGTGTGAGTGTTGTATGATTTTTCACAGTGAATTTAAATTTTAAATGGTATAAGTTTTGTTTTTTTTGTTTTTTTTTAATTCATTTAAATTTTGGCAATAAATAATATTATATATATATATATATATATGAAAATCAAATAATAATTAAATTGTACTTTTTCATCAAAATCTATAGTTATAAAACGAATGAGTATACTTCAAAAATATAAGTTTAAATATAACTTATTATGATAACACTTCATAGGTTTCAAATTACATATAATTTGATACCACTTGATATGTTTCAAATTATATATAATTTGATATTACAATGAAATATATCCTAAATAATAGATATCATGAAATATTTATACAACATGAGTTTTAATAATTACAAGATTTTGATAATTTACTACCCAAAAAAAGTCCAAGACATCTTTATACTTAAACAAGAGCTATAAGGTGGTAATGTCCTCGACATTGTACCTATTGTTTCAAGATACTTTGTCGATGCAGACAAGGACAAATCTCTCTAGTCTAAATAGTGTAAATCTAGAACAAAACCCAAACAAAACATATAAACTTTCCTATATTAATCAAATAATAGAGAATGTGAGGAAATAACTTACCTTGCAACTGTAGCAATGTCTCCTTGATGTAGCATTTGATCTTCAGATGAAAAACAATATACAACAAACAAGTGGAAATACACAAACAATAGTAATATGCAATATTGATTAATCTAAACTAGTGGTCAAGGAAACTAATTCTAAAGATCTTATACAAACAATATTTTTGGAAAGAGTATATATTATTGTAATAAAGCAAGTACAAAGGGAAAGATTACAACCATGCCTTGACGACGCAACTTCTTCCAACTATCATTTTTCCTAAAATATCCAACCCTACTTATATTAGAGAAAGGAAGCTTAGCTTTAAGGAAATTTCAGCAGCACTTGGATACTCTCTTCCCCCTCCATCATCCCATGAAAGTAAGCTTGCATTTATAGGCCAAAGAGGATATAATAGGTTGAGGATATCATGGAGGAGCCTGGTTAGGGGATCATCCCAAAATTCTGGGGGTTCGAATGCCACCTATGTAGATTTGTGGGGATAAGCGTCCACGAGAGATTCGTTCTAGAAGACTCTCAAAACTTCTCTTTTTTTTTCCTTTTAACAAGCACCAACGCACCCTGTCAAAGAGAAACTTGCATCACTAAGGTATGCCGCATGTTGAATGAAGGAAACAAGGGTCAACGACAAACTTTTTCAATGTGTAGAGTGCGTTACATAATTTTTTACGCATGTTGTGAACAGAAAAGGTGCGTCAGTGATCCAAAACTAGGAAAGGAAAGGAAAAGCCTCTTCCCAGGTCATTTGGCACTTGGCAATTCAGGGATCATGGTTAATCCAAGGATACACACCTCATTATCATGGTGATGACAAGATTTTGGTGTAACAGATTCCCCCCCAAAGTATGAAGCTAGAGGAATGGGATAGGTGAAATACTTTGACAAATGGAAATTGAGGAAAAAAACCGTGTTTTGAAACATTGAACAAGGACTTTATAGTACAATAGACTCTGAGATACATGTCCCAAATAATGCATAACGTGGATGCCGACCAATACACTGCAGATCCATGTTGGTAGTGACTAACCAAACACAATCATGGATACTAAGATACAAGTGTAGATCCATGATGAGATAATTACACAGCCACAACCAATACAAGAGTGGATCTATGTGATGTGACTCAAAAAATATCCATCGCAACCTGGGAAAACATTTCCCAGGGTCTTCACCTCGAACCTGCAATGATACAAATCTAACCATGTGATTACAATATGTTGAAGTCAAACATGGTAGAATCCAATTAATTACCGGACAATGATGTAAACTGTTAACAAGTGCGAGGGAAATCACCATTGGTGCCAATGATTCCCATCCCGCCGAAAGTGAATCAAAGAGTTGAGGTTGAACATACAGTGGAATCTTTCAATTAGAAGTCAATGATGTAAAATTACTATTGAAAGCGAGGTAACTTGCCATTAAGGCATGCAAACCCAAGGTACTTGATTAGTTTCGAGGTCCGATCCTCGGGTGATGTGTTTTAGTCGACAAGGATAGACCCATCAAAGGAGGGCCATGATGATTCCCCCATCATCGACATGAAACAAGATAAAATATTTTTCTAGAGAAGATCGGACTGAGGAATGACTTTACGACTGACTCAAGAGTAATTGAATCAAAGGGAAATGAGATGGCTGTAAAGGTTCACTCAAATGATAGACCTCCCTTGAACATTTAACGGTACAACAAACGGCCAGGAAGCATTGATTCAACGAGGAAAAGAACAAGACATAATATGATGCATGACTGTAGTACTCTTCGGATGACTCAAAGGAATAAAAACCCCATGGAAATGGCATGACGTGAGGAAAATATTATTATCCAACTATTTGAATAAGATATGGACAAGTGCCATGTTCAAGGGTGACTATAAGCTTCCATTAATACAGGTAGATACACTCTCTTTCCTGATTCCCCATCATGATTGATGAGTACCTCTTTGTTTATTAACGAGCTTGAGGAGGATAACAAATGCTCGGTATAGCTCATCCTCCGGACGAGTCTAATCTCACATGTTTTACGAACCTGAGAAAGGAGGGGTTCATCCCTATAAGGGTCCTTCAATGTTGAATTTTAAGGAGTCCATAGAAAGTAAAATCGACGTAATTTCATGTTTAGAGAGTCTAAAAACACTAAAGAAGACTCCAAGATGTAATTTTTCATAGATTTAGTCCCCAAGGTCCGAAAAAGTATAAAATAATACCCGAAAGGACTCTTCTAGTCAAATGTTGACTAGAGTATTCCTTTTTCGTAAAAAAGAGATAAACTATCACCAGAAGAACGCCCTTTATAATACTTTGACAACTGTGAAAGAATCAAGTTCATTTGGCAATATTCTCCTATTTAGGGAGTCTGGAAAGAGCTTAAAGAAAACTCTAGGGGGATCCTTTTCCGTAAAGGTTTTATGAGCCCGAAAAAGCGATGAAAGTGTGCTCGGTAACATATTCTCATGTATTTACAAGAACAAGAATGAACAAAGACTGAGATCGACACCATCTTACTAGGTTTTTAACAAGAACAATCATGGTGTAAAGAGTGCTCAGAAGATTTTTCATGTTTAATAAGGAGTATGAAAAAGTAAAAAAAAAAACTCCCCCATAGTCAATTATCATTAAATTTAACCTGCAGTCTCCATAATAATTATTAGAACCATGTTTGACTCGAAGTAATGATAAAAATAACTAAATTGGTAAAAATAACTTAAAATAATGAAATAAAATATTAAAATATTCTGCTTCAAATACATAAAGAGGTAAAAAGTAAAATATTTTTACCATTGTGATTTTTACCAGCTAAGTGTGATTGAAGCAGCCTTTTATAGTGTAAACTTGTCGTGGATATTTCATGAGTATAGGGAATCCATTATTTGTTTCGTCAGATCCAGGTAATCACTCTCCTCATGCTCTGCATTTTTATGCTTGATTTTCCACTTTTCATGCCATTTTTTGGTTTTTTGGGGTCGTTTTAAGAGGGGAACATGTGTGCCCTAGCCGACGCACTTTCCCCTTTCGAGAAGTGTGTCAACCAAGGAGCGATGCTCATACCAAATGGAAAGACTGTGTCATTGATGCCCTGTGCACAAAGCCGGGGTGCGTTGGCACAGGAATGACTCCAAAAATAAAAAATAAAAATAGAGAAAATGGGGAGAATTTTTCGCTTCGGATTGCTTCTGATGCTCTCTTAATTGTTGTGCATGCAAGTTTGATCTAACGAAATGGTGAAATTGAAATAAAGGGAGCATGAATTATAGGATATACAAGCGGCCAATGACCCAAATGTCGTGTTGGATTTAAGAGAGTGTGGGCTCTTGAAATTTTTTTAAATTCCCGGAATGAGGGCCCAAGTTCACTTACTGGACCATTTGATACAAATGTGGGACCTTTATCAACAATATTTCCAAGTTGGGACTCATATCCTTACCTTGGAAGTGGAAGACATATACTTCATCACAGGGCTTTCAAGGCAAAGGGCTTCTGTTTCACTTTCAGGACCCAGGGGTGGTGAGATGACAATTGATGAACTCATTGATCAATATTGTGCTCTTGGGACTCGAACACAAGGTGAAAATATTTCCATCAAGCATGTACGAGACCGCTCGTTGAACATCATTTTGTTCACTATCGAGAGGGTAACGAGCAGTAAATCCCCTCATCAGAGTATAAGGGATCACATGCTCTATGCTATCGAATGCATGGATCCCACAGTTTTCAATTGGTGTGAGGGTGTCTTGGTATACTGGAAAGAACAATTGACAAAGTTTAGTAGAGGGAAGCTAAAACAATTTGGCTATGGATCGATCATAGTGTCCTTCTTCCTAGAGCGAGTACCTCTCATTCATCCACAGATAGAGATCACATAGATCGAGGCACGAGATCCACATATGTTGAGGTGGGTAGAGGGGATGTCTCACCATGGTGGTAGTGGACCTATTATCACTCACAGGCCCGCACTTTTTGGATGGTTGCACAACCAACTACTTATGGTGGAAGACTAGGGCCCCTAGAGGGAGAGCAATGGAGTGATCCAGGTAAAAAGGAATTTCTTTTTGTGTTTTTTAAGTTTCTATGTATTTGATCATATTTCATTTTTTTGTTGTATTGAGACCTCATGTACTTCTTCACAGATGTTGGGACTTCGAGACCAATTAGATATTCTCCTATCGAAAGTGAGGATTAGTCAGGGAGATAGAAACGGTTAACTGAGAGGCTGCAGAAGAGCTTGGTGAGATCGAATAGAACCTACAACGACTGATCATGGACATTCTTGATATATCTATAGATGACTTGCCACATAACTATCAACATCGTACTGCTGGAGTTTCTGGTTTTTTCGATCAGCTACTCCGCTAGGTAGCAAGGGTTGTCATATGCTATCATGAGCACCACTAGTGATAACATTTATATGCAGTGATGTACTGAAAGCCACGGGCTTCATATTTTTCCATGATGATACACTAAAACCCATGAGCTTCAGGTTTTTGTCTTAGTACTTTTCATGAAACTTTTATAATAATTATAAAAACTATTCTCGCAGTTTTATATACAATATGTCTATGGTGAATATAAATCTCATGGGGACTGCTTATTTATACACAAATTATTTACATGTTATGTTTATTTACACGTTCCATCAATGCAATGTTTTAAGAATGTGATATATAGCAATTTAAAATAAAATTGGCTAATGAATCGGCAACTGTATTCATGTGTTTGGGGATGTGTTGGTATTGAATGAATTCAAACAATCTCTCCAGGAGTCGTACACGTCGGAAAAGACAAAGTAGTATAGGATTGCGAATGGCATAGACTTGGTTTAATTGGAAGACCACAAGTTGAGAATCCAAATGGATGAAAATGTGGTCCACACCAAGGGAAGATGCGTTAGTTAACAATCCAATCACCGCCTGATATTCGACAGTATTATTAGTTGCAGAACCAGGAAAACCCCTCCCGAACTTATAAGTTCACTGACAGGGGAATATAGTACCCAACCTACCGAGGCGACGTTTAGAGTATTTCAGATATCACTGTTTGCAAATATTGAATGTTGTCATTTTCACATTCAAGAAGAACATGGTATAAGCAGTCACGATGGAGATGAGACCCTAACCTATGAAAGAAAAAATTCACACCATATCAAACATACATCATATACAAAGTGTACAAGGCACTTATGCAGGATTTACCTAAGCATAGTACCTCTTAAGGAAGATCCCATTTCTAGGCTTCCCCGAAGGTATCCCATCATAATCAACTAACTCGTAGGCCCCTTTTTCTAAAACATGTTTCATGATGTAGGGCCCATGCCACATGGAATCAAACTTACCTGCTCCTAGTTTATCGTGCTTTTGGTCATATATCAAAACTAGATCACCTTCATTGAAGATGAGAGGTTCGACGGACTTATCATACCGGGATTTGATGTGTTTATCATGTGCTTCACTAGCGAGAGAAGCATCATGATGAATTTCATCCAGTTTGGATAAATATAGGAAGCGTTCCTCTTCAGTTGTGGTGTTAGGCAAGAGTTCGATGGCTAGTTTCAAAGACGGGATCTCGCACTCAATAGGAAATACTACTTCCAGTCTGTATACCAATTGAAAAGGTGTGAATCTGGTAACAGTTTTGACGGAGGTTCTATATGCCCAAAGGGATGAACAGAGAATTAAGTGCCAATTTGAGCTATGGGTCCCTACCATGTGTTGTATCATGGTTTTCAAGACCTTATTTATGGCCTCTACTTGACCATTCGCTTAGGGGTAGTAGGGGTTGAGTGTTCATGGTGAAATCCCAATTTAGTGCTCAATTCAATTACCATTTGGTTCTACAAATGTGAGCCACGGTCCATGACAATGCCTCATGGAACACTGTTGATGTAAATGTAACTTCGGAATGTATTTCATCTATGTATTATTGTACTCCTATAGAGATGTATTATTCCTCTATACGGAAGTGTCATCATTTGTATTGACAAGTGTTGCAAGTGTCGTAACTTGCTGTGATGGGTTATTAGACCACCTAGTGAGGGGTCAGCCCGGATTAATGTAACCATGGGTTATTAGACTGAGTTAGACAAGTTGACCCCATTGTTTTATTAGGAAGCTCAGGACAAGTATAAATAGAGAGCGGGATCTCTCTATTTGATCATCTCATTATTCACTTCTACACTACTCGGAAAGTGGCACAATAGTTGAGGAGGAGGAGTAGCTGTTAGTAGAAGACTATCTCTTGTACTTTGGTTGTATCATTGCTCTTTCTATCTCTGAGGAAGTTGTGGGGTTTTTCACCTTTATGGTTTTCCCCAGTGAAACTCTGTGTGTCCATTGTCTTATGTGATTGCTTGATATGCTTGATACATGCTTGATATGATTGATATGTTGTACATGTTATTCTCTTAGTAAAGATCCTAGAGTATGTTGAATTAATGCTCAAAATCTAACATGGTATCAGAGCTAACCTGAGAAGAAAACATTGTGTAGTGGTAGAAACTAGGGTTTCTTGTTTATTGGGTTTCTATCCACATATTTTGGAAAAAAAGTAAGGTAGATTGACTCTACTCATCAAGGAGAATCTTTCTGTCCAATCAGAATTCAATTCTGAGCACTTTCAGTTTTGGCCCTAAACATTAGGGTTTCCACAAAAATAGGAATTTTTGAAATCTAAAGACATAGCTGGAAGCTACTTCGAAAAAGTGAAGTTTAGAGATTTGGATCGAGATTTTTGGTTGGGTGAAGCTCCGGGAAACGCAAACCCTAATTCAGGGTCCTCCCTAGTGAATCTGGGAGATTGAAAAGCATTTCTGAAGGGTGAAACTTTGCAGTTTTCAAATTCTGAGTATACCAGGATGATCAGCTCATCAAGGTGCATATTTCTATCATTTCAGAATTTTGAAATTCACATTTTGAATTTTTAGGGTTTCTCTAACAAACCCTAATCCGGGACTAGATCCAGTTTTCAACAAGACAAGTGGTAAGACCTAAAACTTTTCTATTTCCATTTGAAGTACTTTTGAATATGTCTCACCACACCAAGCTTGAGGATAAGCTTGAAGGGGTTGATAAATTCTGAGCATGGAAGTATAGGATTGGGTTAATCCTGGAAGAAAATGAGTTGGACACTTATATAATTGAAGAGGTCCCTGTCCCAGAGGGAGAAGAGGCTAAGGCCCTTCACAAGAAGAACTTGGTCAAGGTAAAGAGGATCATTGTTGATTCTATCAAAGACCATCTCATACCCATGTGTCATCCCTAAAGACACCAAAGGAGATGTTTGATTCCCTAACCAAGCTATTTGAAGGGAAGAACATAAATAAGAAGATGACCTTGAGAAATCAATTGAAGAATGTCAAGATCCAGAATGCGGATACTATGCAGTCCTATTTCTCAAGGGTCTCCCAGATAAAAGAGCAACATGAAGTTGTGGGAGAAGACAAAGAAAATGGAGAAGTGGCTATGACCACTCTTAATGGCCTTCCTAGGTCATGGGATTCCTTCATCCAAGGAATTTGTGCTAGGAAGAAACTTATCACATTCAGTAGGTTGTGGGAAGAATGCTCAGAGGAAGAAGATCGAATTATAGCCCGAGAAGAAAAGATGGGGAATGAAGACCAAGCTCTCACAGCACACTCCAAAAGTCATGGTGACAAAAGGACTCACCATCATGGCAAGAAAGAAAGACGTCACCATCAGAATCAGAGGGGAAGTCCCAAAATTCGAAGAAACATGTCCCATGCCCGTTGCTATACATGTGATGAAAAAGGACACTATTCCAGAGATTGTACCAGAAATAAGAAAGATGGTTCTCACAAGGAGAAGAAATTCAAAAGAAGACATCATGCTCATGCTGCAGAGGATGATGAACCTCCCAGGAAGAGGGCTAGAGAAGATAGTGAAGATTTTTCTAGTGATGAAGAATATGTTTTGATTTTTGCTCTCACTAGAACCATTACTCATGGAAGCAATGATTTTCTTATAGATAGTGGGGCTTCTAAACACATGACAGGATTCAAGGAATCCTTTATGAACCTATCTGAACATGAATCACCCCACAAGGTGAAACTTGGGGATGACTACCAGTATCCAATAAAAGGGAGTGGTGAAGCCTCCTATAAACTAGACTCTGGAAAGTCTATGTAGATGAAAGATGTACTTTATGTTCCAGGTCTCAAGAAGAATCTACTCTCCATATCTGCATTGGTTGCAAAAGGAATGAGGGTTTCATTTGTAGATGGCCAAGTCCTAATGTGGCCAAAAGGTAAGACTATAGATGATGCAGTTGTGATTGGAGAGCAAGAGGGAGGATTATACAAGCTGAAGGGCCAACCAGAACAATCCATGGTCCATGACTCAGTAGAGCCAAGTGAACTTTGGCATAGAATTATTACACACATGCACTATAGGGCATTACCAATTGCAAGCAAAGCAGTGGAAGGTCTTCCGTAAATCCAGACAAAACATGAAGGTACTTGCAAAGGATGTGCAAAAGGAAAGAATACAAAGAAGGAATTTACAAGCAAGTAAGGAAAAAGGAATTATCCACTCCGATGTATGCAGTCCTCTGAGTGGGTATGTATACTATGGTTCTTTCATTGATGATTTCTCTGGGAAGACTTGGACTTATCTCTTGAAGAACAAAGATGAAGTATTCAACAAATTCAAGGAATTCAATGCCTTGATAGAAAATCACACTGAAAAGAAGATCAAGATCTTTAGATCCGACAATGACTGAGAATTCACTTCAAGGGACTTAAAGAAGTGATGCAGGGATTAAGAGGGAGTTGACCACTCCTTACAATCCACAACAGAAAGGAGTAGAAGAAGCTACTTCAGATTCAGACTCCAACAGATCCTGCAAGGAAGCAAAAATTCAGAGGGAGTCCACCCAACAAACAAACAAAGATAAGTATTTGAATTGTCATATATGATGTTGTTTAGTTATGTACATACTTATGTTCCTAAAGTTAGGATGTGTATTATGCATATTAGGATATTTGCATTAATGAACAAGATACTACTAATATAGTAATGGGTAAGTGGCCTACGGTACTGTACAACACTCCATTGCTACTTATCTAGAATGAAACCTCTTTACTGACATGTTGGGAGTAGTGCAAACTCTTAACAATGTTCTCGTAGAGATGGAAGGCATCTAGAAAGTTATGGATATGGATGAATGTTGTATTGAAGCATTGGCTAAGATAATTGCATGAATGTATGACATATATATTTTTATGTATAATATTTTGTTTTGAAAACTATGAGAATTTTCTAATCATGCAATTGAATTTGACTTGTAGGAAAGATCGTGTACGATCACCTACAAAAGAAGGAATACAACATGTGTTCCAGCAACGAAGCTATCTATTGAAGATATTGAAGTTCCCAGGATCCAGGATGAAGTAATGGAAGGATGCCATGATCCGTCGATCATGAAGAATGATGTTTGGGATGTGGTCCCAAGACCAGATGGGAAGTCTGTGGTGACTTCCAAGTGAATCTATAAGATCAAGCATGCTGCAGACGGTAGCATAGAAAAATATAAGGCAAGGTTTGTATCTCATGGCTTCTCCCAGAAAGAAGGGATTGATTATGAAGAGACCTTTTCTCCTGTGGCCAGATACACTTCCATTAGATCAATACTTGCTCTAGATGCAGTGATGAAATGGAAGGTACACCAGATGGATGTCAAGACAACTTTCTTGAATGGTATAGTTGAAGAGGAAGTGTATGTGGAATAGCCACTCGGGTTTGAGACACATGACCGAGAGTCACATGTGTGCAAACTGAAGAAAGCTCTGTATGGTTTGAAACAGGAACCCAGGACCTGGTATGGCAGGATAGATGGATTCCTATCTAGTTTGGGATTTACCAAGAGTAAAGCAGATTCCAACCTTTACTATAAGGTTGAGGAAGGAAATCCAATGATACTACTATTGTATGTGGATGACCTGTTTGTAACAGGTGAGGATAGATTGATTGCCGATACGAAGAGGAAGCTTGCTGCCGAGTTCGAGATGAAGGACTTGGGTATGATGCACTATTTTCTTGGTATGGAGGTGTGGCAAAGTGCAAATGGAATCTTCCTTGGACAAGGGAAGTATGCAATAGAGATCCTGAATAGGTTCGGGATGATGGACTGCAAGACCATGGCCACACCTATGGCATTGAACCTGAAGCTTCTATGTGATGCTTCTTCTGATCCGGTTGATGCTACGATGTATCATCAGATGATTGGGTCCTTGATGTACCTGATGAATACAAGACTAGATATCTTCTTTGCGGTGAACACCTTGAGCCAGTACTTGACAGATCCGAGACATGTTCACCTAATAGCTACAAAGCATATTCTAAGGTACCTGAAGGGTACAGTTGACTATGGGCTCAAGTATGAGGCGAATCAAAAGTTTAACCTGGAGGGTTATGTTGACTTGGATTGGGCAGACAGTGCCATTGATCGGAAGAGCACTTCGGGGTGTTGCTTTAGTATGGGATCCGGTATGATCTCTTGGCTTAGTAGCAAGCAGTCTTGTGTGGCACTGAGTACATCCAAAGCAGAGTATGTCGCAGCTTGTTCAGCTAGTTGTGAGGCAGTATGGCTTAGGAAGCTACTGTTTGATTTGTTTGATCTCCAGCTGAGTGCTACTTGTATATATTGTGACAACCAAAGTTGTGTGAAGTTGTCGAAGAACCTAGTGTTCCATGACAAGTCAAAGCACATTGAGATCAAGTATCACTATATCAGGGATATCATGCGGAGAGGAGTAGTGAAGCTCCTGTATGTTGTGACGGATGAGCCGATAGCTGATGTGTTGACCAAGCCGCTTGCCAGAGTGAAGTTTGAATACTTCGGAGGGAGACTTGGTGTACTTCAGATCGAGATACCTTCCAAGGGGAAGTGATGAGTCTGGAGACACAGATGCACACGATCCATTCTCACATGGTGTTAGGTTGGTCCTCCTATGGTGTAGATGTAAGGGCTGGATCCATTCTCACATAGTGGTAGGTTGGTCCTCCTATGGCGTAGATGTAAGTGCTGGGCCATTCCGACATGGTGGTATGTTGGTCCTCCCATGGTTGTTGATGTAAGTGCTGGGCCATTCCGACATGGTGGTAGGTTGGTCCTCCCATGGTCGTTGATGTAAGTGCTGTTTCATTCCGACATGGTGGTAGGTTGGTCCTCCCATGGTCGTTGATGTAAGTGTTGTGCCATTCTGACATGGTGGTAGGTTGGTCCTCCCATGTTCATTGATGTAAGTGCTGTGAGCCTTTCCCGGATGGTTAGAGGAAATTCCTTCCATGCTGATGAGTGTAAGTGCTGTGTGTGTGCATCTGGGCTATGCTTCGTGGACAATGACGATGATTTGAATATGATGATGTGACAGTATGGTACATAGGTTTTGCAAAGGCATATGATCAATCCTGAGATGCTCTTGCAGGTTTTGCAGAGGTAGTGTAATCAATCCTGGGAGATCTTGCAGGTTTTGCAAAGGCAGTGTAATCAGTCTTGTGGTGTACCTACTTGATGGCTTGCTTGTAGAGATGTTGATGATGTACATCCAACATGAAAAAGGGCTGGCTCTGTAGATGATGAAGACCTGCAGGTGGAGGGCCTACATCCAATATGAAAAAGTACTAGCTCTGTATAACTTCCTATGACGAGTAGATTGGAGATTGATTGAGATAGCAGCAGTGATGATGATTTGATGACGATGATCCAGTGACTATGATCTAGAGAAGAAGACTTGTGCTAGCAGATCTGTGTCGAGAAATACCTTCCTAGTTAATAGGGAGTGTTGATGTAAATGTAAATTCAGAATGTATTTCATCTATGTATTATTGTACTCCTATAGAGATGTATTATTCCTCTATACGGAAGTGTCGTCATTTGTATTGACAAGTGTCACAAGTGTCGTAACTTGCTGTGATGGGTTATTAGACCACTTAGTGAGGGGTCGACCCGGATTAATGTAACCATGGGTTATTAGACTGAGTTAGACAAGTCGTCCCCACTATTTTATTAGGGAGCTCAAGACAAGTATAAATAGAGAGCAGGATCTCTCTATTTGATCATCTCATTATTCACTTCTACACTACTCGGAAAGTGGTGCACTAGTTGAGGAGGAGAAGTAGCTGCTAGTAGAAGACTATCTCTTGTACTTTGGTTGTATCAATTCTCTTTCTATCTCTGAGGAAGTTGTGGGGTTTTTCACCTTTATGGTTTTCCCCAGTGAAACTCTGTGTGTCCATTGTCTTATGTGATTGCTTGATATGCTTGATACATGCTTGATATGTTGTACATGTTGTTCATGTTATTCTCTCTGTAAAGATCCTAGAGTATGTTGAATTAATGCTCAAAATCTAACAAACCCCGAATCTAGCGATGACATGATTGAACATGAAGAGTGCGATAGTTTTGTTGTTTTCTTTATATGTAGGCATAGCCTCAGCCCATTTTTTGAAGTAATCAATAGCTACAATAGCATAGTCATGCCCCCCCAGACAAGGTAGGCTTATAGTGAATGAAATCAATGCCCCATTTTGCAAGGGGGCCGATGGCAATAACTAGCTGTAAAGAGGCAGGATGATTGCACTTTTTGGAATGAAAAAACTGGCAGGGAGGATACTTATTAACGACTTCCATGAAATCTTGAAAAATGGATGTCCAGAAGTATCTAGCGCGTAAGATATTATGGGATGTAGCCATCTTAGAGAGGTGTTCGCCACATGCGCCTGAGTGGTAGTCATTCAGAACATGCTCGGCCTCCTTGTGAGTCAAACATCATCATAATATTGAATCAATACCACGACGATATAGGGTGTCACCGATGATTAGATAGTATTTTTCATGATGGCGGATATGACGACGTTCATCATGGGATAAGTGAGGCCCAAAGCATTGGGTTTGGAGATAAAACGTGATCTCCCCATACCATGGATCATAGGTAATGATCAGGAACAATGACTCATCGGGAAGAGAGTCAATGGGATCAGAAATCTTGATCAATACGGGGAAGATCACAAATTAACTTTGCAAATACTAATGATTTGTTAGATTTTTCCTTTTCAAACTGTAAATTGAATTCTTGAATAATTATGATCCAACGAAAGTATTTCCACTCTAATACTTGAGGAGTTAAAACATGGTACATAGGGTTTGAATTGACAATGATAGTAGTTGTACGGAGCAGAATGTAATGACAAAACTTATGGACGGCGATGAAAGTTGCTAGAGGAAAATTCTCAACATGTGAATAGCGAGTTTCAGAGTCGATGAGACCCTTGCTAATGTAATAAATCACATGTTCTTATGCATTGTTATCTTCCTGCACTAAAACCATACCAATAGTCGAGGTAGAGGCAGCAAGATAAATGATATAATCCCTGGTATAATCAGGTGGTTGTAGCAAAGGTGTATGGGTAATGGTGTGTTTGATATTGTCAAATTCACTGTGGGTGTAGTCATCCCAGACAAAAGGGACGTCCTTTTTTAAAAACCGCATATAACCATGTGTATTCTTCGCATAATTACACATGAAATGACGCAAGTAGTTTGCCTTCCCCTGCAAACTTTGAAGTTCAGTGATATCCGTGGGTCGGAGTAGGGCTAGAATAGCCTCTACCTTCAGGGGATCGATACAATTCCCATGTTTTGAGATGATGAAGCCAAGCAAATGTTCGAATGCCATGCATAATATGCACTTGTGAGGATTTAGCTGGATATTATAGCGTCGAAATTTGAGGAAAACAATCGTCAGATGATCGATGTGAAACTCACGATGATTTGAATGAGTTGTCAAATCATTGAGGTAGGGATCCACAAAATCCCTAATATCGTGAAAGGCGTATGATATGGCACGGTAGAATGTGGCACCTGCATTTTTAAGGCCAAAAGGTAATTGGTGGTATGCAAATGTACCCCATGGGAAGATGAACGAAGTCTTGTGCTGGTTTGCTAGGTGGATCTCAATCTGATTGTAGCGAGAGAAGCCATCCATAAATGAGAATATGACACTACCGACACAGTTGTCGATGGTTTGGTCGATAAACGGGGTATGGTAATTTCCTTTGGGACAAGACTTATTGATATCTCGGTAATCGACATGGACTCTTATGGTTCCTTGCTTTTTTGTAACATGAACAATATTAGAGACCCAATCTGTCAAGGGGACAAGATAAATGAAACCAACTTTCAACAAATTTTCAATTTCTGCTTTAATAGCTGAAGTCTTTCAAGGGTGCACTGGATGGAGTTTTATTCTGGACAGGTTTTGTGTCAGGATAAGTTTTGATTTCATTAACAATGATAGTAGGATCAATCCCAGGAATTTATTCATAGCTCCATGCGAATATGTCGCGGAATTGTTTAAACAAGGCGGTATAAGTTTTGATTTCTTCATAAGAACAAGTTTTTCCAATATGGACATGCTCCACGACACTGGGTTTTGTCGAGATGTCAATGGTAGTGGTAGGCGTAATGGTTTCCAAATTCCCTTCGGTTACCGTATCCTGGGTGAGAATAGGAGATTGAGGGTTGGAAATGACATTTGGTGAAATAATAGTTTGAATATCATTCTCTATTGTGTCTAAAGGTGGGAGGAAGGGTGATCGATGATGATGGTCCTCCTAAGGAAGCTCATCCAAGCTCATAATCTCGATAATAGATTCATTGGAGGGAAATGTCTAGAGGAGATGATCTAGCGATGGCAAGGATGATTTTAACCAAGATGACATAGAAAATGGGTCTGATGCCACTAGGTGATGGTCATCAGGTGAATCAGACATTGACTAGATGGAATTATAAGCAGTCTCAGCTAGGCTAAGGGGCGCCTCATCTCCAATCGAATCAATGTCAATATAATCGGGAACAAGCCAAGGGTTCGCTAAGTTGGAGGATGTTAAATTTTCAGAATTTACTTCAATCTGATCTAGGATCTTAACTGAGAGAACAACATGTACAACATATCTACAGCATATCAATCATGGAGACAATAATGCAAGCACACAAGAGACACAAAGATTTACTTGGGGAAAACCATAAAGGTGAAAAACCCCAATAACTTCCTCAGAGATAGATAGAGCAATGATACAACCAACCAAGAGAGATAGCCATAACCTAGCAGCAGATCCTCCTCCTCCATAAGTGCGCCACTCCTCCTTGAGTGCATGTGTGAGAAGTGAGTGAGCAAATAGAGTGCCTCCCGCACTCTATTTATACTTTACTTGACTTGCCTTTTTACCTAACTCATGTAGGCTCGAACTTAACCACATAACATAATGCTGACTGGGCCGACCCCCAATAGGGTGGTCTAATAACCCTTAGACCCACATGGCCGACCCCCAATAGGGTGGTCTAATAACCCTTTGACCCACATGACTTATACAGGGCCGACCCCAACAAGGTGATCTAATAACCCATCAAGTATAAGTTACGACACTTACAATATAAATGACGACACTTCCGTATAGAGGAATAATACCATCTCTATAGGAATACAATATACATATATGTGAAATACATTCCGAAGTTACATATACATCAACACTCCCTCTTAAATAGGAAGGTATTTCTCAGCACAGTTCTTCTAGCACAAGTCATCTTCTCTGGATCATCGTCACTAGATAATCGTCATCGAGTCATGATCATCATCACTTCTACTGCTATCTCAATCAATCTCTGAATCTACTCGTCATAGGAAGTTCTACAGAGCCAGTATTTTTCATACTGGATATAGGCCCACCACCTGCAGGTCTTCAACATCACTGGCCATACTGTGGAATCCTCAGGACATATTACGTGCGTCACAAAACCTTGAAAGAGCATCCCAGGTTGTTACGAGCACACAGCTCTACCTATAGGATCTCCCAGGGCACCGAATTACATGTGACCTCACCACAAAACCTCGCAAGAGCATCCCAGGCTGTTACGAGCACACAGCTCTACCTATAGGATCTCCCAGGGCAACGAATTACATGTGGTCATGGAAAAACCTCGCAAGAGCATCCCAGGACTGATTACGGGCACACAGCCCAACCTATCGGATCTCCCAGGGAAATGAATTACATGCCATAGGACAAAACCTCGAAAGAGCATCTGCCAGATATCCCAGGGAACCGAATTACATGCCATAGGAAAAACCTCGAAAGACTATCTGCAGATCTCCCAGGGCACCGAATTACATGTCCTCCCAGAGCAAAACCTCGAAAGAGCATTTTCCAGATGTCCCAGGGCACCGAATTACATGCCATAGGCAAAACCTCGAAAGACCATCTGCAAATCTCCCAGGGCACCGGATTACATGCTCATCTGCACAACCTGATCCACGGCCACAGAGTATCAACCTGATACTCACCATACATCATCCTGATGTATCCATGATCATCCTGATCATCATCACTGCAACGTCCTGCTGCATGTCATCTGGAGCAACATCCTGAAGCTCATCATCTATGATCATCTTGATCATCACTGCAACATCCTGCTGCATGTCATCTGGAGCAACATCCTGAAGCTCGTCATCTATGATCATCCTGATCATCACTGCAACATCCTGCTGCATGTCATCTAGAGCAACATCCTGAAGCTCGTCATCTATGATCATCCTGATCATCACTGCAACATCCTGCTGCATGATCCACCTGATCATCAATGCATCTACCTGATGCATACCAAGTATCATACATGATCCTCTTGATCATCAATGTATCCACCTGATACAAATACATGATACATATCATCATACATGATCCTCCTGATCATCAATGTATCCACCTGATACAAATACAAATACATTATACATATCATCATACATGATCCTCCTGATCATCAATGCATCTACCTGATGCATACCAAGTATCTACCTGATACATATCATCATACATGATCCTCCTGATCATCAATGTATCCACCTGATACAAATACAAATACATGATACATATCACCATACATGATCCACCTGATCATACAATGTATCCACCTGATACATATACAGATACATGGTCCAAGCATCCAACATGATGCGTACATACATACAAAAATGATCCATCTGATCATATCCAGCATCTAGCATGATGCGTACATACATACATAAAATGATCCAACTAATCATATCCAAGCAGAAACCAGAACATCATCCTGATGCCCATTATCCAGCGCTTACATCCACAGCCATGTGAAGGATCTTCCTTCCAACATGCTTGGAATGGCTTCAGCAAATGTGTCCATCACTTCTTCCTCGAAGTGTCCTTGATCTGAAGAACGCCAAGCCTCTCTCTGAAGTACTCGAACTTCACCTGGCTAGTGGCTTTGTCAGCACATCTGCAATCTGCTCGTCCGTCGCAACATACAGGAGCTTCACAGCTCCTCTCTGCACCATATCCCTGATATAGTGATATTTGATCTCTATGTGTTTCGACCTATCATGAAACACTGGGTTCTCGGACAGCTTCACACAACTCTGGTTATCATAGAAGATACCAGTAGTCTCCAACGGGAGATCAAATAACTCAGACAGTAGCTTCCGTAGCCATACTGCCTCACAACTAGCTGAGCAGGCTGCAACATACTCTGCCTCAGCTCTACTCAGTGCTACGCAGGACTACTTCCTGCTAAACCAAGAGATCACACCTGATCCCATACTGAAGCAACACCATATGTGCTCTTCCTGTCTGCAGCACTGCCAGCCTAATATGAATCAACATAACCCTGCAGGTTAAACTTTTGATTCTCCTCATACCTGAGCCCATAATCCACTGTACCCTTCAGGTACCTTAGAACATGCTTTACAACAACCAGGTGAACACTCCTCGGATCCGTCAGGAACTGGCTCAATGTGTTCACAGCAAAGCAAATGTCTGGTCTCGTGTTCAGGTACATCAAGGACCCAATCATCTGACGATACAAAGAGACATCAACCGGCTCATATGAAGCATCACATAGAAGCTTCAGATTCGATGCCATAGGTGTGGCCATATCCTTGCAGTCCATCATCCCGAACCTCTTCAGGATCTCTACTACATACTTCCCTTGTCCAAGGAAGATTCCATATGCACTCTGCCACACCTCCATGCCAAAAACAAATAGTGCATCATCCCCAAGTTCTTCATCTCGAACTTGGAAGAAAGCTTCCACTGCCTGTCGGCAATCAATCTATCTTTACCTGTAACAAACAGGTTATCTGCATACAAAAGTAGTATCACTGGATTGCCTTCTTCAACCTTGTAGAAAAGGTTGGAATCTGCTTTACTCTTGGTAACGCCCAAACTGGATAGAAAGCTGTCTATCCTACCATACCAAGTTCTGCACACATATATGACTACACCATGCTGTCTTGAGATCCATCTGGTGCATCTTCTATTTCATCACTTTTATATTTCTCAATGCTGCCATCTGCAACATGCTTGATCTGATAGTTCCATTTGGAAGTCATAACAAACTTCCCTTCACATCTTGGGACTACATCCCAAACATCATTCTTCATGATCGACAGATCATGGCATTCCATTTCTTCATCTCAGATCCTGGGAACTTCAATATCTTCAATAAATAAATTTGTTGCTGAACAAATGTTGTAGTTCTTCTTTTGTAGGAGATGGAATACGATCTTTCCTACACAACAAGTTAAGTTGCATGATTAGAAAACATCTCATAGTTTTCAGAACAAATTCTTACACATAAAGAAATATGCCATACAGTCATGCAATTATCTTAGCCAATGCTTCAATACAACATTTATCCATATTCCGTAACTTTCTAGATTCCTTCCAATCTCTACCAGAACATTGTTAAGAGTGTGCACAACTCCCAACATGTCAGCAAAGAGGTTTCATTCTAGATAAGTAGCAATGGAATGTTGTACAGTTCCATAGGCCACTTACCCATGCATATTAGGAGTATACTTGTTCATCAATGCAGTTATTCTAATATGCATAATACACAACCTAATCCAAGGAACATCAGTATATACATTATTGAACAGTATTATTTAAGAAATGACAATTCAAATACTTATCTTTGTTTGTTCGTTGGGTGGACTCCCTCTGAGTCTTCGCTTCCTTGCAGGAGCTGCTGGAGTCCTAATCTGAAGTAGCTTCTTCTATACCTTTCTGTTGTGGGATGTAGAGAGATGGTCAACTCCCTCTGAATATCTGCATCCTTGCATAAACCACTGGAGTGTACTCCCTCTTGATCTTTGCTTCCTGGATTACCTGTTCTTGAATCTCATATTCATCCTTGGTCCCTATGCATGCTTATTAGTATCCTTGTGATCTCATATAAAATCATACATTCATTATTATACTATTAAAACACAATAATCTCAAGCATGTATAGTCATGATCATTTCAAACAGAAATAATAAGCATTAGCATTCAAGGTTTATGTAGGATTCTTATGGTTAGTCAAATCATAAGAAACATAACATGTCTAAACCTGTAATTACTCAAACCTATGACTCTTCAGGTTAGTTGAATCATCAATCAAGATAAGAGATATAAAATGCATAAAACCTGTGATTATTCAAACCTATACCATCATGATTCTTTTGGTTAGTCATATCATCAATTATGGTAAGAAACATAATATGCATACAATCATGATTATTCAAACCTATGACTTCATGAATAATCATTATCAACAACAGTATAAGATCCTAACACAAGGTAGGATTCTATCTTGATATAGGAAAAACATACCTGGATTAGCATGCTAGCTATTTATGTCTAACATACTCACATGATGTCTTCTTGTTCTTCTTCAGTGACTTGTGCTAGTAACTTGTATATCTCATAAGTTAACTATTACAAAACCAAGTTATACATACCTCGTAAATGGATCTTCTATGAGATCCATGACAATGGATGAATCTTTGTCCTCATGTTATTATGATCATATGTTCTTGGACCAGAACATGATTTGTCTTTCTTGGTGTACCTTTCATGTTAGTAGACAACATAAACCTCATACAACACCATAATGCATTAGTACAATCATAAGTGTCAACACCCTAACTAATGAATATCTTCTATCATGCATTCATAATTTTGTTAAGGTGATACGACAAATCTAAAATCAAAATTGTACTAACCGTAATAACATGAAGACAAACATACCATAAACTTAATCATGGACAAATATCGAAACATACCTCGATGAGTCATACCTATCGAGATCTCTTGTAATCTTCTTATGTAAGGCCTTAGCCTCATCTCCCTCTGAAACAGGAACTTCTTTACTCATGCAGATGATCAATCCATCTTCTTCTAGAATTAACCCAATCCACTTGATTTGCAAGAAATGGACCTCGAGCTGGATATGGGTTTGTCAGAGAAACCCCAAAAAATTCAAACTTTGAATTTCAAACTTTCGAAATGATAAAAAATATGCGCCTTGATGAGCTGATCAAACTGGTATATTCAGAATTTGAAAACTGCAAAGTTTTACTCCTCAATTTTGCCTTTGAAACTTCCGGATTCACTGGACGTGACCCTAAACTGGGGTTTGATGAAGCCCACTCTTTTGCCCCATCAAAATGTTTGATCCAAATCTCTAAGCTTCTATTTTTCTGAGGAGCTTCCAGCCGTGGTCACAGATTTCAAAAATTCCCATTTTTACAGAAGCCCTAATTTTCCACTTTTCTGATCAAAGTCCCGAACTAGGGTCTAATCAAGCCCGGCCTTCTGCCCAACCAAAAATTCTGATCTTGGTCTCTAAATTTCTATTTTGATGAGTAGCATCCAGTCGTGGTCTCCGATTACAAAAATTCCAACTTTCTCCAAAGCCCTAAATTCCGGAAGCCATGAATGAAGGTACCAAAAATAATTCTGTTTTGACAGAAATATGTACCTTATTGTTCCTGGTGTAACTCCGAAATTTTTGATCCACAGGGTCTGAAAAAGTTTCCTGAGATAGCCTGACCTGTTATCTTTCCATCTTGACAGGTCTGACCTCAATTGGATTCTCTGAGAGAGAGTTATGCCAAATGTTGCAACGTGACCTGTTTTGGGATAAAACAGGAGAGCGAACTTGTACGGCGTGCCACGTGTCACTATTTTAACTTCGGCCTCTGAAAACGTGTTCTGAGATAGCTCGGCCTGTTACCTTTCCATCCTGACAGGTCTGACCTCAATTGGACTCTCTGAGAGAGAGTTATGCCAAATGTCGCAACGTGACCTGTTTTGGGATAAAACAGGAGAGCAGACTTGTACGGAGTTCCACGTGTCACTGGTTCAACTTCGGCCTCTGAAAAAGTTTTCTGAGATAGTGCAGACTGTGTACTACCTGTTAATTTTTACGAAATTTCATTTGGAGCTTCCTAGCCCAAGATATGACCTTTTTCCCAAGGTCACCTGATTTTGACTTAGATCTGGAAGAGGCAGAAACCCTATATTGTACAGATCATAAATCACAAAGTAAAACGAATTAGAGGTTTTCCTTTGGACACAAGATACCTGGAGATCTTAGCTTCGGCCTGTAACAATTTTAGATCCGAAAAATTCGCCAAAACGGATTTATAGCGAAAGTGCTACGATGACTGGTTTTTGCTATATCAAGCCCTAGCATCGTAAGTGCAACAAGTGTCATACATGCCATATCATGCCTTCTTTCAGGCTAGCTCTGATACCATGTTAAATTTTCAGAATTTACTTCAATCTGATCTAGGATCTTAACTGAGAGAACAACATGTACAGCATATCTACAGCATATCAATCATGGAGACAATAATGCAAGCACACAAGAGACACAAAGATTTACTTGGGGAAAACCATAAAGGTGAAAAACCCCAATAACTTCCTCAGAGATAGATAGAGCAATGATACAACCAACCAAGAGAGATAGCCATAACCTAGCAGCAGAGCCTCCTCCTCCATAAGTGCGCCACTCCTCCTTGAGTGCATGTGTGAGAAGTGAGTGAGCAAATAGAGTGCCTCCCGCACTCTATTTATACTTTACTTGACTTGCCTTTTTACCTAACTCATGTAGGCTCGAACTTAACCACATAACATAATGCTGACTGGGCCGACCCCCAATAGGGTGGTCTAATAACCCTTAGACCCACATGGCCGACCCCCAATAGGGTGGTCTAATAACCCTTTGAACCACATGACTTATACAGGGCCGACCCCAACAAGGTGATCTAATGACCCATCAAGTATAATTTACGACACTTACAATATAAATGACGACACTTCCGTATAGAGGAATAATACCATCTCTATAGGAATACAATATACATATATGTGAAATACATTCCGAAGTTACATATACATCAACAGAGGAAGATGGGGTCATGGATGAGATCATGTTCACCATGGAAACTTGTGATGGGGGATCAAGTGTTGGAATGAATCCCATAAGGGATGAGTCCTTAAGGAGTCCTACACCCACACTCTCATATATTTGCGAAGAGTTCCCTAGAAGAGGGACATTATCCGCAGGATGAGTTGTGGTGTCCAGTGTACAAAAATCTAATTAGTCGATAGTGACAATTTTCCCTTGATGGGGAAATTGCACAATGCGGAAGACAAAATATGTGACCACATTCATAGCGTAAAACCAAATTCGACCAAGTAATAATTTGTAATCCAATGGCACTATGACTACCTCCACATTAATGGAAACAATCTTACCTCCTAATTCAAAGGCTAAGGATTGTAAAATCCCATGCAGTTGGAATCCACGTCCGTCAAACACTTTCAGAGTGGTAGGAGAATGGTTCAGTTTAGGAGATCCAATGGCTCTCCATCAGGACAAGGACATTACAGAAGTAGAGGCTCCTTCGTCTAAAACAGTACAATGGATATTTTTCCTAGTGACGTTGGTAGTGATTTGGAATGCTAGTTGGTGGGAAAGCCTCCACTTAAACTATTCCAGTCTAAACATGATAGTGTTAGATGATTTTGGATCCACTGCTCCAATAGCAGATAGCAGAGTCTTATGATGATTTGGACAGTTTTGTAAGACTTCAAGGGTCGACATAGCACATGGTACCTGGGATAGATCTTCCACAATGTTGTAGTTCTGAGCTGCCTGGGCATTGGGGTTGAAAATTGCTTTTCGAATTGTGTTTTTAGGTGGACGCAATGATGCATATGATATAGGTTTTCTATGGTCAAAGGACCTTTTGTAGGAGGGGTAGTGGGTGTGGATGTGGAGGATTTTTCAGCGTGACCTCCATTAGATTCTTTGTTTGGAACATAATCGTATGTAAGTTCCTTGGTAGATAAGTTAACCATTTCACTACGCATCATGAGAACATGAGTGATCGTGGATGTTTCTCCTTGCGAAGGAGTTGGTTATTGTGCAACCATTTGTTGTTGTTGTGTAGGGAAGGGGTCTGTTAAAACTGCAGGTTGAGGGTTTCCTTTTAGGGATTTTTGTACTTCTTCATGATGTGGGCATTCTTTCGTGAAGTGGTCATCACCGCATAGTAAACATGGATATTTATCCTTCCGTTTCAGTTTGGAATCAACGGTGTCTTGATTGGTTTTTTTTCTTGCTAGTTAGAAGATTTTTTGGATTTGTATTTATTTTTGTTCTTACCACTGGGTTTCTGAGATGAAGCAGATTGGACTGAATTCACCTCAACGGTGGGATCAGGACTCGGTGAATGGTTGGTGTTATTACCAGCATGTGAAGGAGTTGGATTTGAATCCATATGGCTTTGTGATCCGATTGATTGGGTGGCAGGCTAGGTTTTAACATAACCAATTATGCCATCGTCATGTGATCCCGTAGTCAGTTTCATTGGTTCGTGAGTGGGGCGAGGTGCATTGGGAATTATGCCATATAAAGTGCCATATTGAGCGTAGAATAAGTCTAAGTACTGGGCACGTGCAATGGCTTGTTAATCTGTAACCGCCCCAACCATAGTGACATCTTTGGCTATGATAGGAAATAATGATTTGGAGAACCAATAAACCAATAATTGATCCGGAATGGGAGCCTTAATTAGCCGATGTCTTCTCTGTCATTCATGAATATGATCGAAAATATGAGTGGAGGTAGATTGCTGGAGCGAAGTTAAAAGATCTGTGTCGGTTTCATAGTGGATTGGTAATTGGAAATGCATAAGAAATGCCATAACTAAGGATCAAAATTATGCGAAAGAATGTGGTGGTATTTCAATATACCATTTGGTGGTCGTTCTGGTGAGGGTTCTTTGAAAGAGCCTCAAACAAATAGAATCATCCATTAACCAGTTCGATGAACACCACACATGATATGTCGTTATGTGGTTTTTTGGATCCTATCCAAGTTTTCCCTCAAACTTGGGTATGTCCGATGGAAGCTTCACAAGAATCGGTGGCCAATTCATGCTATGCTGAATGGGATCATTGGTCAAACATGACAGGTCTAATAGATTTAATGTAGCCAAAAATGGTAATTATCGGTTTGGTTGCGTATACTAGCAATATTGGTATGACATTTGAGTACCAGTAGGATCATAGAGTGATTGATCATAAGGTCCTACCATAGAGGGTTGGCCATATGGTGGGGGTCCCCACATGTCAGGGGTGGACCCGATGGTGAGTTTCCTCCCGAATGAGGGGGTCCTCCAGAATGGGGGGGGTTGTCCGGATGGTGGGGGTGGAGGTGGGATAGATGGTGGAGGTGGAGGTGGAGGTGGGATAGGTGTGTTAGTTTTTCAGAAATTTCAATCTAATCTAGGATCTTAACTGATAGAATAACATGTACAACATATCTACATCATATCAATCATGGACACAATAATGCAAGCACACAAGAGACACAGAGTTTCACCGGGGAAAACCAAGAAGGTGAAAAACCCTGCAACTTCCTCAGAGATAGATAGAGCAATGATACAACCCAAGTATAAGAGATAGTCTTCCTAGCAGCTTCTCCTCCTCCACTAGTGCGCCACTCTCCAATGAGTGTGAGAGTGAATAATAGAATGATCAAATAGAGTGCCTCCCGCACTCTATTTATACTTGACTTGACTTGACTTGCCTAATAACCTTTACTAGGTCGGCCTTAACTTAACCACATAACATAATGCTGACAAGGCCGACCCCCAACAAGGCCGACCCCAACAAGGTGGTCTAATAACCCTCTAACCCACATGACTTATACAGGGCCAACCCCAACAAGGTGGTATAATAACCCATCAAGTATAAGTTACAACACTTACAATATAAATGACGACACTTCCATATAGAGGAATAATAACATCTCTATAGGAATACAAACACTTCCGTATAGAGGAATAATAACATCTCTATAGGAATACAATATACATATATGAAATACATTCCGAAGTTACATATACATCAACACTCCCTCTTAACTAGGAAGGTATTTCTCGACACATATCTGCTAGCACAAGTCCTCTTCTCTGGATCATCGTCACTGGATCATCGTCATTGAATCATCGTCATTGTCACTGCTGCTGCTATCTCAATCAATCTCTGAACTACTCGTCATAGGAAGTTCTACAGAGCCAGTCCTTTTTCATACTAGATGTAGGCCCACCACCTGTAGGCCTTCATCATCACTGGCCATACTGTGGAATCCTCAGGACTTATTACGTGCGTCACAAAACCTCGCAAGAGTATCTCGGGACTGATTACAGCCACACAGCCCAACCTATTGGATCTCCCAGGGAGCTATTACATGTGACCCCACCACAAAACCTCGAAATAGAATCCCAGGACTGATTACGAGCACACAGCTCAACCTATCGGATCTCCCAAGGCACTATTATATGTGGTCACCACAAAACCTCACAAGAGCATCCTAGGATTGATTACGAGCACATAAATCAACCTATCGGATCTCCCAAGGCACTATTATATGTGGTCATGGAAAAACCTCGAAAGAGCATCCCAGGACTAATTATGAGCACACAGCTCAACCTATCGGATCTCCCAGGGCGGTATTATATGCCATAGGAAAAAACCTCAAAAGAGCGTTTATCAGATATCCCAGGGCGCTATTATATGCCATAGGAAAAACCTCGAAAGAGTATCTGCAAACCTCCCATGACGCTATTATATGTCCTCCCAAGCAAAACCTCGAAAGAGCATTTTCCAGATATCCCAGGGCGCTATTATATGCCATAGGAAAAACCTCGAAAGAGTATCTGCAAATCTCCTAGGGCGCTATTATATGCTTATCTGCACAACCTGCCATGGCCATAGAGTACCAACCTGATACTCACCATACATCATCCTGATGTACATCATCACATGATCATCTTGATCATCATCATAGCATCATCCTGATGCATATCATCTGGAGCAACATCCTGAAGCTCATCATCCATGATCATCCTGATCATACAATGCATCCACCTGATGCATACACAGTATCTACCTGATACATATCATCATACATGATCTACCTAATCATACAATGTATCCACGTGATACATACACAAATACATGATCCACCCGATCATATAATGTATCCACCTGATACATATACAAATACATGATCCAACTAATCATATCAAGCATCCAACCTGATTCATATACATATACATGATCCAACTGATCATATCCAGCATCCAACACGATGCATATACATATATATGATCCAACTGATCATATCCAACATCCAACACGATGCATATACATATACATGATCCAACTGATCATATCTAGCATCCAACACGATGCATAGACATATACATGATCCAACTGATCATATCCAACATCCAACATGATGCATATACATATACATGATCCAACTGATCATATCCAGCATCCAACATGATGCATATATAGAGCAGTAAATGGAGCATCGTCTTGATGCTCATCATCCAACGCTTACATCCACAGCCATGGGAAGGATCCTCCTCTCACCATGATTGGAATGGATTTTGCAAATGTGTCCATCAGTTCTTCCTCGAAGTGTCATCAATCTGAATAACACCAAACCTCTCTCTGAAGTATTCAAACTTCACTCTGGCTAGTGGTTTCGTCAACACATATGCAACCTACTCATTCGTCGCAACATACAGGAGCTTCACTGCTCCTCTCTACACCATATCCCTGATATAGTGATATTTGATCTCAATGTGCTTCAACCTGTCATATAAATCTAGTTGTCATAGAATATATAGGTAGCATCTAACGGGAGATCAAATAGCTCAGACAATAGCTTCCAGAGCCATACTACCTCACAACTAGCCGAACAAGCTGCAACATACTCTGCTTCAGCTGTACTCAGTGTTGCGCAGGACTGCTTCCTGCTAAACCAAGAGATCACACCTGATCCCATACTGAAGCAGCACCCAGAAGTGCTCTTCCTATCTATAGCATTTCCTGCCCGATGTGAATCAACATAACCCTGCAGGTTAAACTTTTGATTCGCATCATACTTGCACCCATAATCAACCGTACCCTTCAGGTACCTCTGAATATGCTTTACAGGAACTAGGTGAACACCTCTCGGATCCATCAGGAACTGGATCAATGTGTTCATCGTAAATCAAACATCTGGTCTCATGTTCGTCAGGTACATCAAGGACCCAATCATCTGACGATACACCATGACATCAACCGGATCAGATAAAGCATCACATAGAAGCTTTAGGTTCGAAGCCATAGGTGTGGCCATGGCCTTGTAGTCCATCATCCCGAACCTCTTCAAGATCTATACTGCATACTTCCCTTGTCCAAGGAAGATTCTATCTGCACTCTTCCACACCTCCATGCCTACGAAATAGTGCATCATCCTAAGTCCTTCATCTCGAACTCGGAAGCAAGCTTCCTCTTGGTGTCGACAATCAACCCATCCTCTCCTGTAACAAACAGGTCATCCACATACAAAAGTAGTATCACAGGATTTCCTTCCTCAACCTTGTAGTAAAGTTTGGAATCCACTTTACTCTTAGTAAAGCCCAAACTGGATAGGAAACTGTCCATCCTACCATACCAAGTCCTAGGAGCTTGCTTCAAGCCATACAAGGCTTTCTTCAACCTGCACACATATGACTTCCTGTCATGTGTCTCAAAACCAAGTGGATACTCCACATACACTTCCTCTTCAACTACACCATTCAAGAAGGATGTCTTGAAATCTATCTGGTGTATCTTCTACTTCATCACTGCAGCCAGAACAAGTACTGATCTGATGGAAGTGTATTTGGATACAAATGCAAAAGTCTCTTCATAATCAGCCACGAGCTACAAATCTCACCTTGTATTTTTCTATGCTTCCATCTGCAGCATGCTTGATCTTATAGATCCACTTGGAAGTCACCACAAACTTCCCTTTAGATCTTGGGACTGCATCCCAAACATCATTCTTTATGATCGACGGATCATGGCATTCTTTCATTACTTCATCCCAGATCTTGGGAACTTCAGATTCTTCAATATCTTCAATAGATAGTTTGAACTTCGTTGCTGGAACAAATGTTGTAGTCCTTCTTTTGTAGGTGATGGTATACGATCTTTCCTACAAAACAAGTTAAATTGCATGATTAGAAACATCTCATAGTTTTCAGAACAAATTCTTACACATAAAGAAATATGTCATACAATCATGCAATTATTTTAGCCAATGCTTCAATACATCATTTATCCATATCCTATAACTTTCTAGATGCCTTCCAATCTCTACCAGAACATTGTTAAGAGTGTGCACAACTCCCAACATGTCAGCAAAGAGGTTTCATTCTATATAAGTAGCAATGGAAAGTTGTACAGTGCCATAGGCCACTTACCCATCACATGCATATTAGTAGTATACTGTTCATTAATGCAATTATTCTAATATGCATAATACACACCCTAAGTCTAGGAACATAGGCATATACATCATTGAACAATATTATTTAAACAAACAAGTATGCAAGAAATGACAATTCAAATACTTATCTTTGTTTGGTTGTAGGGTGGACTCCCTCTCAATATTTGCTTCCTTGCAGGAACTACCGAAGTGTGCTCCCTCTTGATCTTTGCTTCCTGGATTACCTGTCTTTGAACTTATATCCATCCTCGACCACTTATGCATAATTACTTGTATCATCATGTGTTATCCTCGAGGTCTCATACAGAATCATACATTCAATAGTATAATCTCAATACTATAAAACATTATGATTCTAAGTAATCTTAAACATGTATGGTCAAGATCATTTCATACATAGATAATTTATCACAATTATTTTTCTCATGCATGTTCCTATTTGACCATAGGACTTTTCTGGTTAGTCATATCAATAATCAAAGTAAGAATCATAATATGCCTAAACCCATGATTACTGACTTCACTGAATAATCATTATCAATCATGCTAGGTATACTTATATAAGAGATCCTATCACAAGGTAGGATTCTAACTTGATATAGGAAAAACATACATGGATTAATATGTTAGCTAGTTATGTCTAACATACCCACATGATGTCTTCTTGTTCTCTTAAATGACTTGTGCTAGTGACCTGCATATCTCATAAGTTAACCATTGTGGAACCAAATTATGCATACCTTGTAAGTAGAGATTTTATGTGATCCATGACTATGGATGAGTCTTTGTCTTCATGTCACCATGGACATATGTTCTTTATATAGAACTTGATTTGTCTTTGTAGATGTACCTTTCATATTAGCAGACAACATCATCCTCACACAACACCACAATGCATTAGTACAATCATAAGTGTCAAAACCCTAATCAATGAATATCTGCATTCATAATTTTATTAAGGTGATACGACAAGTCTAAAGTTAATCAAGATTGTACTAATCATTAATGAAGACAAACATATCATAAACTTAATCATGAACAGATCTCGAAACATACCTGGATAAGTCATACCTGTCGAGATTGCTTGTAATATTCTTATGTAAGGCCTTAGACTCATCTCCCTCTGAAACATGAACTTCTTCACTTATGCAGGTGACCAATCCATTCTCTTCTAGGATTAACCCAATCCACTTTGATTTTGAAAGTGGATCTGGAGATGGATTAGGGTTTGTCAGAGAAACCCTAAAAATTCAAATTTTGAATTTCAAACTTCTAAAAGGATAGAAAGATGCACCTTTCTGAGCTGGTCAAGCTGGTATACTCAGAATTTGAAAACTACAAAGTTTCACCCCTCAAAATTGCCTTTTAGATTTCCGGATTCACTAGGGAGGACCCTGAATTAGGGTTTGATTTTCCTAGAGCTTCACCCAACCAAAAGGTTTGATCTAAATCTCTAAACTTCGATTTTTTCAAGGGCCTTCCAGCTATAGTCACAGATTTCAAAAATTCCCATTTTCGCAGAAGCCCTAATTTTTCACCTTTTCGATCAAAGTCCCGAACTAGGGTTTGATCAAGCCCAGCCTTTTTCCAAACCAAAAAATTCGATATTGGTCTCTAAATTTTGATTTTGATGAGGATTATCCATCCGTGATCTCTGATACAAAAAATTCCAACATTCTTTGAAACCCTAAATTCCTGGAGCCATGAATGAAGGTGCTCAAAATCCAATTATATTTTGACAGAAATATGCACCTGATTGTTTCTGGTGTAACTCCGAAATTTAGATCTACAAGGTCTGAAAATTTTACCTGTGGTAGCTTGACCTGTTAGCTTTCCAACCCCATAGGTCTGACCTCAAATGTATTCTCTGAGAGAGAGTTATTCCAAGTGTCGCAATGTGACCTATTTATGGGATAAAACAGGAGAGCAAACTTGTATGGAGTTCCACGTGTCACTGGTTCAATTTAGGCCTTTGAAAATCATACCTGTGAAAGTACAGTCTGTTCCCTACCTGCCACCTTTTACAAAATTTCATTTAGAGCTTCCTATCCCAAGACCTATTGATGACTGAGATCTGGAAGAGGAAGAAACCCTATATTGTACAGATCATAACTTACAAAGTGCAATGAATTAGATGTTTTTCTTTGGACACAAGGTACATGGGGATCTTATCTTCGACCTGTAAAATTTTTAGATCTTGAACCTTTGCCCAAATTAATTTATAGCGAAAGTTCTACAATGACTAGTTTTTGCTATATCAAGCCCTAGCTTCGCAAGTGCAACAAGTGTCATAAATGCCATACCATGCCTTCTTTCAGGCTAGCTTTGATACCATGTTATTTTTTCAGAAATTTCAATCTGATCTAGGATCTTAACTAAGAGAATAACATGTACAACATATCTACATCATATTAATCATGGACACAATAGTGCAAGCACACAAGAGACACAGAGTTTCATCAGGAAAACCAAGAAGGTGAAAAGCCCCGCAACTTCCTCAGAGATAGATAGAGCAATGATACAACCCAAGTACAAGAGATAGTCTTCCTAGCAGCTTCTCCTCCTCCACTAGTGCACCACTCTCCAATGAGTGTGAGAGTGAATAATAGAATGATCAAATAGAGTGCCTCCCGCACTCTATTTATACTTGACTTGACTTGCCTAATAACCTTTACTAGGTCGGCCTTAACTTAACCACATAACATAATGCTGGCAGGGCCGACCCCCAATAGGGTGGTCTAATAACACTTTAACCCACATGACTTATACAGGGCCGACCCCAACAAGGTGGTCTAATAACCCATCAAGTATAAGTTACGACACTTACAATATAAATGATGACACTTCCGGATAGAGGAATAATAACATATCTATAGGAATACAATATACATATATTAAATAAATTCTGAAGTTACATATACATCAACAAGTTGGGGGTGGTGGTGGGGGAGGGGGGTGGACCGTTGGCTAGGGTTACGACCGATGGAAAGTTCTGTTGACCCCACGGGGTGTTTGTATTTCCAGGTTAAGGTACTCCAGGATAAAGGTTTCCTGGAGCAGTTTGATAGATTTGAATCATTTCCATATTCTGATTATCCAGATATGTATAACCCCATGCGGGTTGAGCCCATACAAATGGTCCCCACGAAGGTTTTCCCATGGATGGAGGTGTACCTTTAGTCATATTAAAGTCATAAACGAAGGTTGTCCTCCACTTACGTTTTTTCTACTAATTAGAGGTTTCCCTCCAGTTAAACTCCATCCACTAACTAGACGTTGTACCCCAGTTAAGTTCTGACTACCGACCAAAGTTTTCCCCGTAATTATATTTTATCCATTGATCACAGGTTTCCCCATGGCCATACTTTGACCACTAACTAGAGGGTGGACTCTGATTATACTTTGTCTTGAAGGTTGTGTTCCAGTTACAAAGTTAAAATTGGCTGAAGGCTACCCCCCGGTCATTGAGGTCAAAATAGGTCTAGTACTGACCAATTGATTTTGGTACGATACAAGTGGAAAAGATGGTTGGCCTGGTTTGTAGGTCATGTTAGGCACCGACATTCCTAGTGAAGAAAGAATAAAAGAATACATGGGAGAATGGTATTCAGTATTCACTACTTCTGAAGTGGAGGGTAAAGGGAAACTTTGACGCCTTACATGTTTTCCAAGTATCTGTAAACGAGATACGGTATCTTGAAGTGGTTCGAAGAAATATTCGTTCGAGATGAATCTGGAATAACGTGGAGGTGTCTCCACAGTCGATGGTGAACCAAAATCGGAAATAAATTTCCCTAAGGAGGTTCCCCAAAATGAAGCAGTTGGACCAAAAGCAATCACAATTGGTTCATCTAGAGGTCGAGTGAATATCCAATCGACGGCTCCAGGGTGTCCTTCAAGTGAATGGTGAAAGGATGTGTCATGCGAAGAAGGTTGTTATACTACCAATGGTCCCATAGGATTGGTGATAGGCGGATTTAAAGGAGGAGAAAAATTTCATCCTAATTCAGTAACTGGAATTCCTTCTTCATGTGAACCAGTTGTAGTGGGTTGGTCCATATTTTCCCTTGTGCTTCCTTCCCTAATGAGAGGATATTCAGGTGGCAAGTTTTGTATTCTTTGGGATCTCCTTAAGGGTTTCTCATCCAGAATGATTAATGAAAGTCTCTCCCTAAGAGTCTTCTGAAGGAAAGCACACTTCAAGTCCTACTCAAGCTAAATCCGCAAGCAAACTTATGTGACAGGTGGGATAAAAAGTTGGATCCTCACAGGAGTATTAAGGCATCACAACTCACGATATACCGTAGGGTCCAATAGTAATACTCAACCCAATTTTTTAGAGCACTAACCAGGGAGGATTCAAACCGTACCCCTGACCGTATTACCCATCTACCTAAAAATACGTGGGTAGTAGCTCGTCGAGTGTTGTTATCAGTGTATTGCAATGTCAAGATAGCCAATGGTTGACTCATATGGTTTCAGGATCCTAGTGGGGTCTCCCAATATAAAAAAGGTACGTGGGAGCTCCAATACGTAGTAGTGTTGTCTAATGCAAAACCGGTCGACAAGATCCTTCCTATATACTATCGATTACGTGAAGTACCTTTCTATATACCATTAGGTACGTGAAAGGTTTTTTGATATACCGAATAGTACGTGGAAGAATTGCAAGCCCCCAGGATGCAGTGCAAGAAAAAAATGAGAGCTCCTATGTTTAAAGACGCTGGAACACGTTTCTAACCTATCACACAAGGTTCTACAGGTTTTAACTTAAGATGGCGCTTTATTTTATCTTTAACTGTTAGGTGGACTTATGAAGTGTAGACTCGACCCAATATGCATGAATAAGCTAAATGAGGTGCAAGTCTTTTATTTTTTGATGAAAACTACCTAGGGAAAGGAGAGAGATATTTCTTCTTTTGCTGAGACAATTAAAATCTACCTCGAAACACAATACTATCCTTTCACTTTCATTTTAAAGCAAAACCAAAAGACACAAGCAAGTAACACTCTTTCAATCAAACCCAACGACACCAAAAATAACACCAAAGAAAAGATTTTTGTTTTTTGTTTTTTCAAAAGACATTTGACGATGCAAATCGAAAATAAAAGAACAATGGAGTCTTTTAACTTGCAAAACACCTCAATTTCAATCAAAGAAGCAAAGGATTTAAAAGGACGATTTTAGAGATCTTTGGAATAATGAACTAATTGTAAAAAATGATTGAAAATTCAAAATTTATGATCAATCTAAGAATTCTTCTCTTTTTCAAAGAATTTTTAAAGATCGAGAGGAAGAAAACACGGACAATTCTTAGATCTTTCTAGTTTTTCACACAATTATTCAAGACCCAAAAGGTATATCTTCTCAACAAATCAAAGCACTATAATTCAAAGATGAAGAGAATGAAACTCAATTCCCTTTAACACTATGTTCATTCAAGTTCAAATATAACTCTACTCACGCTGAGATATTTCTGCAACTTTTGGAAATAAAAAGCACTCACCCAAGGAACCAATCTCAAAACATACAACAATTACAACCAAACTCACACTTTCAGAGGTTTCAATACTTAAAACAAAGCAGACTAGAGGTTTCTATGGGTCCACACGGCTAGTCACACCTGCAAGGGACTAAACCTAACCAAGACAAGGAAAGTAACCGGTTGATTGATAAGGACTCAACAAGAAACTAAGGAAAGCTTTAAATCTCATAAAAAATTGCGAGGAGAATAAGTAAATGGAATAAATGAACTGAGATTGACACGAATAGAGGTCAAACCTCGGATGAAACACCTGATCTAATTTCCAAACAAGGATTTTTAACCTCAATAAAAAATTATGAGGGGAGACGCAGTTTGATGATAGACACCAGAGCGTATGCTTCTCAGCCATGCAAGTTGTAAACAGGAAGAGTGTGTTGGTGATGCCTCCTGCACACTTACAGAGTGCATCAGTGATGCAGGTTGACCATAAATAGAGTGCGTAGGCAAGATGGTGCCGCAAGGAAAACACAACCCACGTGCATTAGGATAAATTAACAGTTGAAAAGGGTAAATATCTCGAAGTAAGGCCAAGTAATTAGCAGAGCTAAAGATCCCAAAATGAGACTGGACTAGCCAGTAACTCCAAAACTAGACACATCTAAAAAGAAACAAGGAAAATCAAGCAGATCTAAGAGGATCTATAAGGAAAGAGCAATCATAAATCAAACACTTCAAATATCATGGACTCCCCCTAGAGGAGTTGCTAATTTTTTTTCAAGACACTTTGTCAATGTGGACAAGGACAAATCTCTCTAGTCTAAATAGTGTATATCTAGTACAAAACCCAAATAGAACATATAAACTTTCCTAAATTAATCAAATTGTAGAGAATGCGAGGAAATAACTTACCTTGCAACTGTAGCAATGTCTCCTTGCTTGATGTAGCCTTTGATATTCAGATGAAAAACAATATACAAAAAACAAGTGGAAACACATAAACAATAGTAATATGCAACATTTATTAATCTAAACTAGTGGTCAAGGAAACTAATTCTAAATATTTGATACAAACAATCTTTATGGAAAGAGTATATATTACTGTAATAAAGAAAGTACAAAGGGAGAGATTACAACCATGCCTTGACGTCGCAACTTCTTCCAACTAGCCTTTTGCCTCAAAGATCCAACCCTACTTCTATTAGAGAAAGGAACCTTAGCTCTAAGGAAATTTCAGAAACACTTGGATAGTCTCTTCTTCCTCCCCCATCTAATGAATTTATGCTTGCATTTATAGGCCAAAGAGGATAGAATAGGTTAAGGATCTCATGGAGAAGGTTAGGGGATCATCCCAAAATTCTAGGGGTTCGACTTCCACCTATGCAGATTTGTGGGGATAAGCCTCCATGAGAGATTCATTCTAGAAGACTCTCGAAACTTCTCTTTTTTTCCTTTTAACAAGCACCGATGCACCCTATCAAAGAGCAACCTGTGTCATTGAGGTATGAAGCATGTTGAATGAAGGAAATAAGGGTCAGCGATGCACTTTGTCAATGTGTAGAGTGCATCACCTAATGCATGACGCATGTTATGAACAAACAAGGTGCGTCAGCGATCCAAAACTAGGAAAGTGAAAGGCAAAGGCTCTTCCAAGGTCATTTGGCACTTTCCACTTAAGGGATAATGGTTAATCCAAGGATACACAACCCATTATCATGGTGATGATGATATTTTAGTGTAACACCTACGTTGGCTAGTGGTTTATAATTGCTAGAAGTTCTATTTGCTAAGAACAATGTTAACCAGTTTAATACTTAGTATAAAATTTAGTATATTGGAAAACTATTAAAAAAAATTGTGATTTAAACTACAAGTCACAAGTTTGAAGTTTTATTGATTTTATTATTACTATTATTTTAATTAACTATAAGAATATGAAAACCATGTTTCCACTTTGATACGACGGACATATAGTTACCTATGCCATGGACTCGACTCGAAGGCCCCTGGAGACTGGCACACAAATATTTTAATTTCACCGAAAGTTGTTGACCTCGCCGTTGGCTTCCATTATAGGAGGGATGTTCCATTCATGACCACTAAGGATGCATTCACAATGCCCATAGGAATATAATAATGAATACCGTGAATGAGAACAGACCAAATTGTATGAACTTGGAAATAATGAGAGAACGAACATATGGACTCGGATATTGAATAGAATGGCCAATACCATTCAATTTATTTCCCTTCTACAACCTAAATGCAACAAGTGGGTCACATATATCATGTTGGAAAATCATTCTTGGCACAATAACACTATGTAATTTACCTCTACCTCTTCATGCAACAGTCCTCTTTGCTTCTACTACAAGAAAGTAATCAAGGCACAAAGGGCAGTCGAGAAAGCTAGATGGATTGCTACTAGATAAATACATATATAAGGTATATAAATGGATCAATGAAGGAAGAAACGACCCCATATATTGTTGAAATAATATACCTGTCCTTGTTATCATTGAAATCAAATCGTTTTAGGTTTAGGTATCTCTTTATGAGCTTGCTTTCTTAGATTCCGGATAGAAGGTATATAAATGGGTCATTGAAAGAAACCGACCCTAGATGAAATAATGGAAAAATATATACAACTACCTATGATATCATTTAAATCAAATGAAATGACAGAATAAATCTGGTAAGTCTCCTTATGAGCATGCTTTACACTTTATAAGTATTGCTTTATGTATAGAATTGCTGGTTGAGAAGACATTCTTTATGAAGCATCCATCTATCGGAAAATTGAGTTAATGCGTGGCCAATAGCCACCAGCCCCTCTTACCATTATTAATGTGAAAACTTTCACAAAATTTCCCAACATTGAGAGATTTTCCACTGGGGCAGAAAAGGAGAAAACAAAAGATATTGACTAATTTTTTGGCCGTGAGAAGGGCATCATGACGCAACATCTACAATATCAATGCTCACATAATGATTGAGGTAAAGAATCATAATAGATGTTTCTTGTATTTCTATTTCCCAGGACACTTTCTTTCCTTCCAAACTACATGAAAATGATCTAGGCAAAGAATCACAATAGATGTTTCATGCTTTCTTTCTTTCCAAACTACAAGAAAGAGGAACGGGGAATACTCTGTATGCATGTTCTTATGTTTCTTACCCGCATGAGTTGACATTGGTAGACATCAGTGGATTTCAATGTGTATCGAGGTGGAAGAGAATAATTTCTTTATGATCCAATTAGATAATGGGAAAATATAGAAGCAACATAGCCTTCCAAGGTATGACTGGTCATATAAAAACCTAGAATATGAAAGAAACAAATAAAATTTAAAAGTGCAATAAATTTAAAATGGGAAAGAATAAACCATAATTGTGCCTCTATAAAGAAAACGAAAGTATATGGAAAACAAAAGGAAATTATTTAATATTTTTAACATTGAATCCAAAACTCGTTGGTTGTATTTTGATCCAACTGTACCACAAAGAAGGTTAAGAAAAATGGTTTTCAAGACTGCTTGTGGTTTCCACTTAGCCACTAGCATGCATGCACCTTCCTCTTAGCTGCCACAACTACGACATGTTTCTTCACTTCATAGCATGTGGATTACTAAGCTCTAATTAATTTTATTTATTAATTTTCTTCATTATTGTTTAGTGAAATCACATGGCCTATTGCATGGCTCTCAGGCTACATTTCAATTGTTTCTTCTTTTGTTAAGGTGAGAATCTCTTCTCCAAGGCTAATCATGACTCCATTTACAAGCTCTCGATTATGAGAGAATTTTTCTTCATAATCATCGTCAGCTAAGGTTTGATCTAATAGATGAATAAACCCATCTATTTCTTCATCTTGGAGGTGTTTCAAATCCTAGATGCGAATGGAATCCAAAATATTTCGGGCTTAAGATCATGTTTTCTAAGTGGTGCCTCAATCATGATAGAGATGATTGAAGTTTCGAACATAGAACACAACGGTGTTGCAGAGAGATGAAATCAAGAGAATCATAGTTCGTCGATAGCAAGACTAACTCAAAATTATTCCAATTGTAAGTGTATATTGTCAAAAATATTCCGAGTAATTCCTCCCTTCTTAACATTAAAACTTTCCTTTACATTTATTCTAAGGGTCCTCAATCAGGTCCTCATTCTCCTTAGGAATGGATTAGGAACTGTTACTTCTACTAATGTAGGATTTGTTACTCTCTTCAGCTTCTCTACTTATCTTTGTTAGACATTGTTGTCACCTCTCTCCCAAGGAAACAACATGTTTGAAACCTTTTGGCCATCTTCATGAACTACAATGTTCATATTACCCCAGCTCTTCTCAAGTAAAGATCCAATGATGCTATTGGGAGAAATTTCCGATTGGGAGAATCAATTTCTGCATTGGGGTCTTTCTCCGATTAGGATTCCATGTTATAAAAATCCTGGACCTGACTACCCTCCCTTTTTTTGTTCATGTTGCATTTGAGAGGAATTTATTTATAAATAATAGATGGTTGAAAAGGGAAAGAAAAAACGAATCCTTTTTCTTCCACAGGAGATTGGGTTATGTTTGTTTTTCCTAATATGTGGAAAGAGGGGGCAATGAAAAGATATTGTCATACCATACTAGTAAATGCAGAGGAGTGCTTCTGGTATGTACTCGATACTTCTGATCCTGCTAAGTAGTGAGAACTGCTGCAATTTGAACTGGAGTCGTTCAGGATAGTCTTCTTCCTGTGTGCTTCCCACTTTGTATTATTTTCACCCAAAATAGTGGATTACAACGATGGGACTTTATTCAGGCTGACCAGGCTGTTGAAAAAGGATGAACACTTACACCAAGAAGATAGAGATAGGTAACAACATTTTCATGACATCAAAACCTAATATCAAATTGTAATTCCATTGTCGTTATTGCTATGGTGATCGCTGCTCATATTATGTTTGATTATTCCATCTCGCTTGTTGTCTCCTTTGTTGGTAGAATACTTAAGATCTGCTTTGGAAGATGTCATTGTGTTTTCCACCCTAACTGATGCTCTTCATCAATTTCCCTAAATGTTTTTCTAAATGTTGTTCTTTGATTCTTGTAAGGAATCATTGGAGCTTTATCATATGCTCATGGTTGTTCGTTCAATATGGTTTTATGGTTGATAAAAGATGTGGGTTATACCTGATGGCAACTGGAGTGCTAGGATTAGGAAAGACCCTGCGTGCTCAATGTCTGCAATGTTGGGCTAATGTCACAATCACCATAACTACTGGTAATGTCACAATTGCCATAATTGCAACCTGTTACCAATGATGTTAGGTGGAAAAATGAAAAAATAATCCTCTCACCTTTTCCCAGGATTACATCAATACTTTTCAACCAATGAAAAAAATATAAATAAAAAATCATATAAATAAAATTAAATTTACCATGTTGAACTTTATGCTGATAATAAAAATTTCTAACCAAACCCAAACTAGCCTCGACACTAATACTATTTGTCGAGGACATAACAATCCATATAAATGGTTACTTTTCCTACGAATAAACTCAACTTTGAGCTTATAGTGGTTACTTTTCCTACGAATAAACTCAACTTTGAGCTTATAGAGTTTGTATGAATAATGTTTTAAAGGAATATAAAAATTGCCTCTTTTTAACACCTAAAATAACATATGAAAATATCTCCAAGGTATGTTTAAATTAACGTATTTATGGGTGAAAATAGTATTTCCTTTGTTAACTTTTATGTTGATGCCAAATATTAATGTAATATTACAAAATATATACAAAATAATAATAATCATAATAAATAATAAATAGTGGTGGTATTAATAATAATATTAATGGTAAAAATTTTAATCAAGGTTTGTTTGGTTAGTGAAGCAAGGATATTGTCACTCTCTCATCAAATTCCAAATACCCAAAGATATGTTCATCCCTCATGCCATGATAAATATTTTTTTTTTTCTATTATTCATATTATAACCATTATGATCACATACACCCAACTAATTCTCCTAACTCCTATAATCATTGATATAATCACTCCCTGAGCACTCTAACCTCAAACTTATTATATCCCCTAATCGATATGACTCTTAATGGAATCATCCTTTGACACTCCATGACCCATTAATAGAATAACCTCTTAGCACATCAAGACCCAAACCATTATGATATTAGACACACTACCTCCTAACCCTTATGATCTTTGATACAATCACCCATAAACACTATGACACTATACCCCTTGACCCTGATGACCCCTAACAAGACCCCCCCTTAACACATTATGACACCGAACACAATGGCCCCCAAATACACTAACCTTCTAAACCATTCTGACCCTTAAGACACTAACCCCTTATACATAATGACCTTGGTCGCATCGACTCTTGATACACTTTGACCCTTAACCCCTATGACCCCTGATGCAATCACTACCTAACACCTTATAACCCCAAACACAATAAAACAATACACATCTTATCCATATGAACCTTGACATGGTCAACCCCTAAGACAATTACCCCCTCACACTATGACCTCAAAGACAATAACCCTCTAATACACTCTGACCTTAAACACACTAATGTGTTGATACACATTGACCCTTAACTCCCATGACCCTTGATACTATCATCCCTTATTTCCCATGGTTCACTGTATTAACCATAAGGAACCACTAACGATTAGCCCACTTTCCCACTAACATGCTACACTCTTGTCCCTAAATTCATTAATTGTGTAGCCTTGTAATCCAATAACCCATAAACCCCTAACCCGACACCCCCAATTTCCTAGTAACCCTTCACCCTCATTGACCATGGTTAACCATTGTGGGTTATGGTTGGCATTATTGGCCATGGTAGACCATATTCAATCATCATGGTTGACCATTTTTAGCAATATTTTCTATAGAAACATCCTAACCACATTCACCCACTAACCGCTAAACCACTTGCACATGTTGTGCCCATTTATCCATTAATCCATTCACTACATAGACTAATAATCCTTTCACCCACAAACCTCCTAATTGAATAATAACCCCATTAACCATTAACCCTCCACCCTCATTGATCATATGGGAAATGATGAACTATGGTTGACCGATGTTGACCTTATTAACCATAATGGACCATGATCAATGATGGTTGACCATTATTGACCATGGTTGAGCTACTGACCCACTCATCGGTAACCCCTTAAGTTATATTTACCTATAAACACTTGTCTACATTGTTCACTTGTCACAAATATCCCCCAACCCTTAACCTATGAACTAACTTGTTAACCATGTAATCTACTATAAGTCCCCAACCCACTAATCTCAACAACTCGCAAAACCTCCACCCTCAATAAGTTTATTGATCATGGCTAGGTCTTGATGATGGATCACATATAGCGGATCCAAAACATCGATCGTGACTTCTTTAACATAGTGAATCCATAAACCAATGAAAATAATATAACACGCTATAAAAATTTAAAACAACATATGTGGTTAACATTTTTTTACCATATTAATTATATAGACCATGTTCACAATGGAGTCGGTTAATAAGTGGACTAACTCAATTTATATCCAAAGAAAACTCTTCCCAATTATGGTAGGAAATTTATGGAATTTACAGTTCCACTTGATCATGGGGAACTTTTCCCTTAGGGGTTTTGGCATATTTTAAGATGACACAAAGTGCTAAAAAAAAGAGTGCCTTAGAGAGGAACTTTGCCTCACTAGAAAAAATAGACTCACTTAAAAGGTTGAGTTTGTCCACATATGAACTCAATCCTATTCACCATGTCTCACACTATTAATCACATTAACCCACTAACCTCTACCTTACTCAACCACAAGCATCATGCCCACTTATACACTAATCCATTAATCACCTATCCAAATAATCCCATCACCGAGAAACCTCCTTACTCAATAACCCCATTAACATTATAACCCTCCACTTTCATGAATCATATTGACCATAATTGACCATGTTGATCATGTTGACTATAAACACCATATTAACCACATTAATCCAATAACCCTTTCCCTGCTCACCCATGAATGTAATGCCCACTTATCCATTAATCCATTAACTATGAAGTCCAATAATTTCGTCACCCACAAACCTTGTAACCCAATAATCCCATTAGCACATCAACCCTCCACTCTCATGGACCATATTGAAAATTGTTGACCATGGTTGATCTCCATTGTCCATGTTAACTATATAGACCATATTCACCATGGTTCAACATATTAATTGCATTGACCCATTAAACCCTACCCTTCTTTCCCAAGAATATCATGCCCATTTATCCATTAATCAATTAGCTTAATAACTTGATAATCCCATCACCCACAAATATTCTAACCCAATAACCCCATTAATCCATCAACCCTCCACCCTCATTGAAGGTATCCACCATAGTTGACCACCATTCATAATTGTTGACCTATGTTGAGTATATTAACCATATTCACAATCGTTTAATATATTAAGCACATTGACCCACTAACCCCTACCCCACTTACCCACATGCATCATTCCCACTTATCGTCTAATTCTTTAATCATGTAGCTCAATCATAAGTTTTTTCCCTCTGCTATACTTATGATTATGTAATGTCATCTTTAAGGAGTTTTGTAGATAGCTTACTAGATCCAAAAGGTAGTCGGCACAATCCAAAATGGCTTCAACCTTTCAAAAAGAAAAATGGAAGAGATAAGGTGGCGTCTACGGATATTGTTCCAGCCACAATACAAGAAGAAAGATGGAGCTTGAACATTGTCTGCTGCGGCTGGGTTCTCTAAGCAATTAACTGGAATATCATCACTCTAAAAAGGTAGAAGATATATGTCTTTTGTAGGCAGGACAAAACCTTACCCTGGATATTTAAAAAACAATGTGATATTGATGCTACATCAACAAAATATCATATATAATATTGGACAGACATATAAAACAAAGGCTCTGATCAGAGTACAGGTGGTCGTGCATATAATACAACAATGGCACTACTTGCACTAGCATGCATTGTTATTATAGGCTATTCCCATATTGGAGAAGATGCGCTCAGGAGAGTACGTCCATGTGTTCGGATTGTCAAAGCCTTCGTATATGCAGTCTGCAGCTTCAACTGTGGCGTAAAAAAGAATGTGAATTTTCACATTCACTGTGCATTCTATGGTGGTCAACATTAAGAAGGAATTGGACGTTTCCGCACAAGTGGTGGGAAGAGCCGAGATCCAAATATCAGAAATCCTTTGTGGCAAAGTTATTGAGGGATGGTATGACTTGTATAACGCTCAAATCTATGCCTACTGAGCCACCTCCAGTTCAAACACGTATCACAAGATCCGTATTGGGGTTCCGGGATTTGAGATCAGAACTTCCCAAGAGTCCAGCATGTGTATTTTCAAGCAAAGGGAGGGATGCATAGTCAATCTATATCATAACATGCACTTATCAGAGCACTTATGGGAGGAGACACCACCATATAGAAAACTAATTAGCACGATCCTGGGTATCTTAATCTCGGAGTCAAATCCACAATTCAAGTGATTTGCCATGTGGCCGGCTTGGCCCACTTCCATAATTCTGCTTACTTTCGTTTTCCTTATGGCCTATGCTGTCGACGCTTTTGCTATTCCTACAAAATTTTCATCTATGAGACCTGTAAATTGCCACCTTCTATCAGTCTTTGGTCTCCATAATACTTATAATGAATCAGGCTTTCCTCAATTCCCAAAACTTTTTTAATGAATCAGGCTTTCCTCAATTCCCAAAACTTTTTTAGATAACCTATTAGCTTCACTGTTGAACTGTCCCTACACATGGTTGAAAGAAAGAAAGACAGAGTAAGCTTTTAGATCCTCAATCTTGTGTTTCCAGTGATCCAAAAGATTAACTTGAAGTTTTAGCTTTCCAGCAGCTTCGTCCACAATTACTTTGGAATCTCTATCCACTTACATATAGATGTTGTTCTTATTATATGCAAAGTATAAAAGTCCCCAAAGTGCCATAAGCTCTACCCTGGAATTAGTGCCATCTCCACAACCCATCCAAAGACAATATTTCTGCAAATGATTTAATTTTGTAGTCATATCTACTCCACTTTCCAAACTGTAAGGCTCCACCAAAAAAGACAATAGGAACATCAACATTAAAAATTGGAACAAAATAAAGTTTAGCAGGCCCTTCAATCTTCAATCTGTTGTTTTTGGAATTCTTTGTAAGCACATATAATTTTTGTAACCAGCATTGAGAAGTTTACCTTTGAATTTTCAAATATTACTTTGTTTCTTAGTCTCCATATGCCCCAAATTAGATATATGGGTAGCACTAGATGCCTATGGTTATTATTCTTCCATTTTTTAAACATTCTTCAAAGGATAGATTTGTCCTACAATAAGGAATCTGAAGGCAATTAATAGCCTTCATCCATACTTGTTGAGCAAACTTGCATGTAACAACTAAATGGTCAACAATTTCCTCATTTTGATTGCATAAATGACATAGATTTGGACCAAAACCACCCCTTCTAATAAGATTGTCCCTTGTCATTATTTTATTTTCCATTACTAACCAACATAAGAGTTGGATCTTTAAAGGAACCCACCACTTCCATAAAGTATGATACCACCATTTGTCAATTGTATCTACTGAGGATGAGATGATAGCCTCATATGCCAATTTAGCTGTTACTTGATCTGTAGCAGTGTTCCAGGATAATGTTAATTAATCATCAATGTTAGTTAGTCTAATCTCACAATGCATCAAGCCTTTAATATATTGGTTTCATTCTAATCATCCTTCCAGCAGCCTCGTCCACAATTACTTTGGAATCTCTAGCCACTTACATAGAGATGATGTTCTTATTATATGCAGAGTATAAAAGTCCCCAAAGTGCCATAAGCTCCACCCTGGAATTAGTGCCATCTCCACAACCCATCCAAAGACAATATTTCTGCAAATGATTTAATTTCATAGTCATATCTACTCCACTTTCCAAACTGTAAGACTCCACCAAAAAAGACAATAGGAACATCAACATTAAAAATTGGAACAAAATAAAGTTTAGTAGGCCCTTCAATCTGTTCTTTTTGGAATTCTTTGTAAGCACATATAATTTTTGTAACCGGCATTGAGATGTTCACCTTTGAATTTTCAAATATTACTTTGTTTCTTAGTCTCCATATGCCCCAAATCAGATATATGGGTAGCACTAGATGCTTGTGGTTATTATTCTTCCATTTTGTTAAACATTCTTCAAAGGATAGATTTGTCCTACAATAAGGAATCTGAAGGCAATTAATAGCCTTCATCCATACTAGTTGAGCAAACTTGCATGTAACAACTAGATGGTCAACAATTTCCTCATTTTGATTGCATAAATGACATAGATTTGGACCAAAACCACCCCTTCTAATAAGATTGTCCCTTGTCATTATTTTATTTTCCATTACTAACCAACATAAGAGTTTGATCTTTAAAGGAACCCACCACTTCCATAAAGTATGATATCACCATTTGTCAATTGTATCTACTAAGGATGAGATGATAGCCTCATATGCCAATTTAGCTGTTACTTGATCTGTAGCAGTGTTCCAGGATAATGTTAATTAATCATCAATGTTAGTTAGTCTAATCTCACAATGCATCAAGCCTTTAATATATTGGTTTCATTCTAAAGCAAAATCACCCTATAGACCTAGATCCTCATCCCATAACCAATACTTGGAATCAGATAACTAGCTTCATGTCTCCTAACATGAGCCAAATACTTGAAACCAAAGAAATTCAAATATGTACAACTAATCCAGGAGACAATTTAAAAATTCTTCGCCTCCAATGATAAGATCCTCACCCAATCTAATTTGTTGTCCATTTCCAACATTCCAATCCATCCATATCTGAAGATAAGGAATAATATCCATCAATCCTTTCCAACTATTTGAAACATTTGTTGTCTTTTTACAAGGATCTCTAAGCCATTTTGTAACTATTTTTTTCTTGAAATATTTGTGCTTTTCCAAACATGAAGACAACAAATACACACACACATTTTAGTTTAGTTGTATATATATATATATATATATATATATATATATATATATATATATATTCAAGAAGAAAACATTGTACTTTGCTATTACTACGAATCAAAAAATACATCTCCAGGTTACATATGCCCATCTATCCTTAATGTCCAAAGTCACAAAGCATAGAAGCTATGACAAACAAGTAAAACAGTCCATAGTGGATCCTACTACAAAACCAAAGACAAAAAACCATACCCCAAACCATCAAAATTCTGAAAAAAATAGTGCCAATCCCTACTTCAAAAAAAGTCCTCATATAGAAACAAAGAACCAGAATACGTCTTCATCTCCTCTGTCCATTCTTCAAATAATAACCAGCCATCTTCATCATCTAATACTTCATTTGAAAGATCTTGTAGAATTTTAACATCACTTTAAAGAAAGTGGCTAACTTCTTTATTTTTAATAATAAATAAATAACAAAAATAATTTCAAATATACTAAAATATTTATAAACATATAAACCATATCTTAATTATTTTAATAAATTTATAATATCATCTATTTCTCTTGTTATTTTAATAATGTTGTAATTTGTATTTCTTTATAATGTTTTTATGTTTACTTTTATTTTAAATTTTTATCAATTTTTAAATTTTTTTAATGCTTTATTTTATTGTGTGTGTTTTACAATATTTATTATTATTGTTATTTTAAATGTTTTTTATTATTTTAAGTGTTTTGAGTGAGTAATTTTTTTAATTTGTTTTATTTTTAAAAAATTTAAATGTTTTATAATCAATTTTGTTTATTTTTATTTTTATAGTGATTTCTAAAAAATATATACACCTATTTTTACATTGTAGTTTTCAATTGTTTGTAATTTTAATTTGTTTGATTAAAGTGGTGTTATTGGTAGCATATTTTTTTGATTCAAGAGTTGATTTTGATATTTTCATTGTAACGATGTCAACTATTAGGGCCGCGATTTCAAACAAGACCCAGAAAGAAAAATGGGGATGTCATGGTGATTCTGAGTGATTTTGGGAGCATAATTTTAGGGTTTTGACTATAGCGACATTAGTCAATAAGGCCAGAGATTCAAACAAGATGTAATTTTATCCCTAAATAAAAAAGAGGGTGATTCCAGGAGAACAATATTTTGATTCAGGGGTCAATTTACAGTTTTGATTGCAATGGCACCAACCATGGTAGATTAGAGTTTTAAAAAAATGTAATTTTATCCCCGAAAAGAAAAATGTGCTACTAGTAGCACCACTTTTCAATTCGGGGATAAAAACAACCACCTAATGTAGCCTATAAAAAAATAAGAACATGAACATTATGCCCACTTATCGACTAATCCATTAATGACCTAGCCTAATATTCTAATCATATATAAAACTTCAAATCCAATAAACCCATTAACCCATACCTTCCACCCTCATTGACCATGTATACTATTACTAACCATTGTTAACAAATGTTGATGTTGTTGACAATGGTGGGCCATAGTCAATTCTGATTGACCATTCTTAACCATGGGTAATCTACTAACCCAGCCACCCATAAACCCCTAGCCCATATTTACCTATGTTGGATAATTCTAACTATTAGCCAACAACAATACCCTATCCACCCCTATCACAACTAGCCACTTAATCTTGACCCAAGAACTAACCTATTAGCCACCTATTCCATTATGACCACATGACCCATTAATCTCAATTACTCACTAACCATGCACCCTAAATAACCATATTAACCAAGATTGACCACTGTTGACTATGCTTGACCTTTGATTACCATATTGACTATATACACCATATTCACCTAGTTCAGATATTAATTGCACATACCACTATCCCCTACCTAACTAGCCCACAAAATCCATGCCCACTTATCCATTAACCATGTAGCCTAATATTTTCATCACCCATAAACCTACAATTGACCACAATTGACGAATGTTGACCTTATTGATCATGGTGGACCATAGTCGATCATGGTTGGCCATTATTGACCATGGTTGATTCACTAACCCACTCACTATTGGAATTATTTTCATTGATGCCAAAGGATTAATGTTTTCATTAATGTCATATCAAGGCATTACATTGGACAAGTTATTAATGTTATGCTAAGGTATTTGCAAGCAAGGGGGAGCATCTCTAGATTGATTTATAGATAGGTTTACAAGTATATTAAAAAATGGGTGTATGTGAAAAAGTAAAATGTGAAATCATGGTTTCAAGCCCATGGGTTTGGAATCCTATGGTATTTGGAAAAGTGAAATAAAAAAAGGAATTAATTATTTAATTAATGGGTGCCATGTCTATTTGAATGAACATGTCCCTTCACTAAGTTTTGTGGTAAAGTATAAAAAGAGAACGTATTGAGAGAAAGTGTGTGTGTGAGAGAGAGAAAAATGTAGTAGCATTTGAAGAAGTGGATGAGCAAAGATTGAATATTAAGATTGAATCTTAATATTAAGTGGCTAGAAATTGAATATTAAGATTAAGTTTCAGGATAGATTGAATCTTAATATGAGCAAAGATTGAATCTTAATATTAAGTGGCTAGAAATTCACATATGATCGAGTCAAGTATGGGAGATTTGTCATCTTTTTTTCTAGGAATTGTCATGTCAGGTAGTCAGAACCATTGTGTTTACCTCACCATGTTGATCATATCGATATTTCGTTTTCCAAATTCCAAGTATGTATGACACTTTCACCAATCTGGTGAAGTTTCGGGAAGTTAAAGTCCTATTGTCATGTCAGTTAAAATTTGTCAATTTTGCATCCATGAAGAAAATTGGCAGTCATGTCCATTGTCAGTACTATCATCGCGACCAAACTCAAAAAGTTAAAATTCCCCTTCATGCGCCTCTTTGCAAAAATATGCATATGTCCATGGTTGTGAAATAAAAGAACTCTTTTTCCCCTAGGAGAGAGCGCGACTGGATGCAGTCAATCTTGGCATAGAAATAAAAGAACTCTTTTAGTAATTTTTTAAACACTTTGAAAAGGTAAAAATGCTTGAGAAACATAAGGCAAATGCTTAAGTACAGAAGGAAAAGGTTTTGAACTAAAAATGAAGACTTATTAAATAAATCCTCTAAATACTAGGGAGAAGACTTAGTAAATAAAGCCTCTACTAGTTACCCCTTGATTTCTAGAATTTATCACTAATCAAGGTTTGTTTGGTTAGTGAAGCAAGGATGCTGTCACTCTCTAAGAAAATTCCAAATACCCAAATATATGTTCACCCCTCATGCCATGATCAATATTATTTATTGTCTATTATTCATATTATAACCATTATGATCACAAGCACCCAACTAATCCTCCTAACTCCTATGATCATTGATATAATCACTCCCTGAGCACTCTAACCTCAAACTTATTATATCCCCTAATCGATATGACTCTTAATGTAATCATCCTTTGACACTCCATGACCCATTAATAGAAAAACCTCTTAGCACATCAAGACCTAAACCATTATGATCTTAGACACACTACCTCCTAACCCTTATGATCTTTGATACAATCACCCTTAAACACTATGACACTATGCCCCTTGACCCTGATGACCCCTAAAAAGACCCGCCCTTAACACATTATGATCCCAAACACAATGGCCCCCAAATACACTAACCCTCTAAACCATTGTGACCCTTATACATGATGACCTTGATCACATCGACTCTTGATACACTTTGACCCTTAACCCCTATGACCCCTGATGCAATCACTACCTAACACCTTATAACCTCAAACACAATAAAACAATTCACCTCTCATCCATATGAACCTTGACATGGTCAATCCCTAAGACAATTACCCCCTCACACTATGACCTCAAATACAATAACCCTCTAAGACACTATGACCTTAAACACACTGATGCATTGATACACATTGACCCTTAACTCCCATGACCCTTGATACTATCATCCCCTATTTCCCATGGTTCACTGTATTAACTATAAGGACCCACTAATGATTAGCCCACTTTCCCACTAAAATGCTACACTCTTGTCCCTAAATTCATTAATGGTGTATCCTTGTAATCCCATAACCCATAAACCCCTAACCTAGCAACCCCAATTTTCCAGTAACCCTTCACCCTCATTGACCATATTTACCATTGTTGACCATGGTTAACCATCGTGGGTTATGGTTGACATTATTGACCATGGTGGACCATATTCAATCATGATGGTTGGCCATTTTTAGCAATAGTTTCTATAGAAACATCCTAATAACTCATAACCCCATCATTGACCTATATTTATCATATTGACTATAGATACCACATATTCACCATGGTTCATGGTCATATTAACCACATTCACCCACTAACCGCTAGACCAGATGCACATGTTGTACCCATTTATCCATTAATCCATTCACTACATAGACCAATAATCCTTTCTCCCACAAACCTCCTAATTGAATAATAACCCCATTAACCGTTAACCCTCCACCCTCATTGATCATATGGACAACGATCAATCATGGTTGACTGATGTTGACCTTATTAACCATAATGGACCATGATCAATCATGGTTGACCATGGTTGATCTACTGATCCACTCATCGGTAACCCCTTAATCTATATTTACCTATAAACATTTGTCTACATTGTTCACATGTCACAAATATCCACCAACCCTTAACCTATGAACTGACCTATTAACCACGTAATCCACTATAAGTCCCTAACCCACGTCTAATCTCAACAACTCGCTAAACCTCCACCCTCAATAAGCATATTGATCATGGTTGGGTCTTGATGATGGATCACATATAGCGGATCCAGAACATCGATCGTGACTTCTTTAACATAGTGAATCCATAAACCAATGAAAATAATTTAACATGCTATAAATTTTTTAAACAACATATGTGGTTAACCTTTTTTGACCATATTAATTATATAGACCATGTTCACAATGGAGTAGGTTAATAAGTGGACTAACTCAATTTATCTCCAAAGAAAATTCTTCCCAATTATGGTAGGAAATTTATGGAAGTTATAGTTCCAATTGATCATGGGGAACTTTTCCCTTAGGGGTTTTAGCATATTTTAAGATGACACAAAGTGCTAAAAAAATGAGTGGCTTAGGGAGGAATTTTTCCTTGCTAGAAAAAATAGACTCACTTAAAAGGTTGAGTTTGTCCACTTATTAACTCAATCCTATTCACTATGTCTCAAACTATTAATCACATTAACCCATTAACCCCTACCTCACTCCCCACAAACATCATGCCCACTTATCCACTAATCCATTAATCACCTATCCCAATAATCCCATCACCCACAAAGCTCCTTACTCAATAACCCCATTAACATTATAACCCTCCACTTTCATCAATCATATTGACCATAATTGACCATGTTGATCATGTTGACTATAAACACCATATTAACCATATTAACCACATTAATCCACTAACCCTTGCCCTGCTCACCCATGAATGTAATGCCCACTTATCCATTAATCCATTAACCATGAAGTCCAATAATTCTATCATCCACAAACCTTGTAACACAATAATCCCATTAGCACATCAACCCTCGACTCTCATGGACCATATTGAAAATTGTTGACCATGGTTGACCTCCATTGTCCATGTTAACTATATAGAACATATTCACCATGGTTCAACATATTAATTACATTGACCCATTGAACCCTACCCTTCTTTCCCAAGAACATCATGCCCACTTATCCATTAATCAATTAGCTTAATAACTTGATAATCCCATCACCCACAAATATTCTAACCCAATAACCCCATTAATCCATCAACCCTCCACCCTCATTGACCATATTCACCATGGTTGACCACCATTCATAATTGTTAAGAAGAAGTAGACGGAAGGGCTTTCGCTGCTAAAATGCAATTTTTAAGTAGGAAAGTGGAACTGACCAAGAATCTATCTAATTTCACTGTTATGTGGCAAATCCCGGCTCTACGGTTACTCCAAGTGTACTTTCCATTTTTCATTTCAATGACCAACAAATCTAACTCAACAGTTAAATTCTCCATTCTTTCCCCAAAGGGATCCCTAATCCTAGACCCTCCTCTTTTTTCCTGCTGGTTTCGAGTGGTATTAAAATCACCTGCTATAATTACATCCTTTCCCTGAAGATCATTTTTAAGATTAGATACATCCGCCCAAAACATCTCCTTGTCCCTATAATGGGTAGGTCCGTAGACGTTACAGATATATGTGGATAAATTATTGTTTTTTTTTTGCATTTCCAGTAAGAGCCATTGATGGCTTTCTTTAAAAGATTTGATGATGAAATTACTAGAGAGGAAAGTAGCAATCCCCCCCCGGCGCCCCTTTAGAATTAATAGCATGACCATAACTGCTCTTCCAAAAATGACACGATAGCGCTAAAACTTCCACGCCCTGTATTTTTGTCTCTTGAAGAAGTACTAGGTCTGGTTTTTCAGTAGTGATTAGGTCTCTCAGCGCTTCAACTTTACTAAAACCACCCAGACCCCTACAATTCCAGGAGACAAGTTTCATCACTTCTTACTGGAATGTGACCTTGCCCGAGGTTTGTCGTCCTTTTTGGATCCTCCCTAATTTTTATTTATTTGTAGTAACTTGGTATCTTCTATGCATTTTTGCCTTCCTAGATCTAGATCTCTTTTTGCTTCCTGTTTGCGGAGTTGTCTCAGTGTTCTCCTTCCCCTTGTGTTTGGGACATATTGAAGATCCAATGGCTACTGAGACGAGGAGGGTTCCGGGGAAAAGATCTGTGGAATGACTTTGCTTTGTTTGACCCTATACGCCCAAGTGCCTCCTGGAGTTAGCTTTTCGCTCACTTCTGCGTCTAGGGTGTTCAAGAGAGAAGCAGCAGTAGAGTCTAAAGGATCACATGCTACATCTGTCTCCTACCTAGTTTCTACATTTTCTTGAGAAGGAATTTCTCCTTCTTCCATAGCCAACGCATGAAATTGGTTGCTGGCTATCGGGCCTATCTCCGGTTGTTCTTTTTCTTTGCCTTTCTCTATTTGTGCTCTAGTTGACGCAGTGGCAGGCTGAAAATTCTTCCTTCCTTTTTTAGATTGCTTCCAACCTTCTTCTTGATTCTATTCATGAACTTCAGATACTGATTTGGGACAATTTTTGACGAAGTGGCCATACTTGTGGCATTTCTTACATTTGAATGGTAGTTGTTCATAATCTACTTTCTGAAGATGTTCCTAGCCCTCAATTTGTAAATTAACAACTTCCGGTAGACCTTTTTCTAGATCCACATCCACACATATTCGAGCACAGGCGAACAAAGGCCCTTTAGGCTCAGCTTTGTCAATATAGGTACCCAAGGCATTCCCTATAGCCTGTAAGGTTTCATCATTCCAACAATGGAGTGGGAGATGGAGGAGACGGACCCAAATCGGTACTGCTGAGGGAACGTCTTTTTCCGGGTCAAAGGAAAGACTCCACCGATTTTAATAAAGACCGTGGGTACCCAAGAAATAAGGACCACTTCTAAATATTAGATCCCGGTCTATCTTGTGTTCAAAGAGAAAGATGAAGAAGCCCTTACCACAGAAACAATGTTGCAAGCCCTCGAAGATTAAGGGCATCCAATTTTTTTGGATCCAGGCGTCCATGGTTTTTGGAGAAGGTTATATTCCTGTAAACTGGCCTATCAAGCCTCTCTCGCTCAGAGCTAGGGATTTCAGGCGTGAAGTTGCTGACGTGATCTAGATCTAAGGAGCTTCCGTGCGTTTGACGAATGCATCACTTGAGGAAGGTGCAGCCTGAGACGACGGCGAAGGAGAAATAGCGACCAAGGCTTGAAAGGCTTCATCCAATTGGTATCTCTTCTCACCAGGACTTGGATCAGCAGGGGGTCCATGAGGGACCCGAGCAAATTAGAGGAGCCCAGAGATAAGATCTGCACGCAAGTCGAAAAGCCCTAAGCGCCCATCCAATGCGATTCTCCCATAGCAAAATCTTAATATTAAAACCATTAAAAATATTAATCTTTCTAATATATTGAAAATAATAACAATAAACATTAAAAAAAATAAAACATTAAAAATTATAAAAGTAATAAAAATTTAAACATTATAATCGAACCCCTCATTCCCATACCTCTTCCCATCACCAACGTGACCCTTTTTATTATTATTATTCCCTGCCAAGGCAGGGATATACTTTTGATTCAGAAGTCAAAGCACTTTGACTTTTATTAGTTTTAATTTTGAAACAAAATTTGTGAATAGTTTTGTAATGTTTTGAATATTTTAAATATTAAACATAATATTGTGAAAAATAAAAATAATTTTTAAAATTTTTAAAATATGAAATTTTGTTTTTGTTATTCGACAAGTACAAATCTGATGGGACATAAATCGCTGGAGGAGTCATTTTTATTTTCATAACTTAAAAAAATATATAATTAATTTTTAAAACAAAACACTAACAAAATTACATCTATCTTGTCCTGTCCGGTCCCGACGATCCAAAATTTCATTAACTGCAGGAATAATACCGCGCTATGTGAAGGTGGAAAACATATTCCTCTCTATTCAGAACGAACGAATTTCACCTTCAGAGTCTCCAAACCAACAGAAAACCTGGAAGCCTGAGAATGATATGAATAAGCCTGGCCTGCGATATAAATACGTGAGGTGTCTGGCTGTTCTGTAACATGAAATTTAACAAGACATCACTCCGCTCTTAGTATTCCTTTTGTTCGCAGTCTACTTAAAGTCTTTCTTCACCAAGAACTAGGTAAGCACAGGCTCTGTCCCGACCACTGTATTGTATTTCTGAGTTTGATTTCTAATTGGACTAAAGGAATAGGCCCTCTCTGATATCGTTATTTGGAAAGTCTTCTATGTTTACAAACTCTGCAGGATTTGAGCTTTATATGGAAGTATGGTTTTAGAGGCTGCCACGAATACGTTCCCTAGAAATGGAACTGTCATACGAAAGCCCTCAAGCAGTGATCAGTCCTCCAATGACTGAAAATACGATAGTTGTTCTAATTCTTGCGTTCCTCTGCGAAGTCATATCTCTTGTGGGGCTGGCTTCAGTCATTCCATGGGACAACATTTGGAGGTCATGCCACGATGAGTAGGCAATGCTAGAAATGGTTGTTCCCAGTTGGGAAATTACAAAAAGCTCTGTTCCTATGCCCCAGTCTCCAGCCAAGGAGGCAGACTTGAAAGAACAAGCATAATGCAATTTGACAGGATATTATCAAAGGATCTAGCCACTGGATTTGATAATGGGATGACCTCTACAAGTGGGAGAGAATTATCTAATGACATGTCACTGTCTTTAGCTAATCATGGAAAACCTGTACAGCAGCACAGGCCAGGGCACATATAACCTCAATCATGGGAGCCTCCTGCAAAAGGAGAACCTTTGATGCTGAATATTGTCCTCCAGCGACACTTAACTATAATCTTAATTTGGATAAGACTATAAAAAAATAAGCTTGCATAAAAGCGAAAATGCATCTTCTATTTGTAGGATGGAGATTTGAGTTCAAATCTTGCAGCAGGGGATGTCATGATGTTCGTTATATTTCCCCTACAGGCCAGAATTACGTTTCTCTCTTGCAAGCATGTTTGGCATGGAAGCAACAGCAGAAGGTTCATGGAGTAATAGATGGGAATCATGAAGATAATGTGGAGGCTGACAAGTCAAGACAATGCATTCTGGGGGTTGTTTCTTCATCTCCTTCGTTGTAGAAAACTCGAGCAAGGGTTACAAGAAACATGTCTTCAACTGTTGTGTGCGCAAAGAAGTCAAGGAGAGTCTATAGTTCCACGAAGAGTCTATAGTTCATTCGGCTGCTCAGACTTTGAAAAACTTACAGCGAGATGTCAAGTATACTGTGTCAGCTAATAAATTGCTTACCAGATACAGCTGTGAAAGAACGATATTATTCAGATATTGAGTTTGATTATTGTGAGGTTGAATGAGTGCATTGTCGGTGCAAATCAGATCCAGGAGCTCTGCTTTAGTTACAACGATTATGGTTTTCTCGAGGGAGGATTCGTTCTTGTTGGTCTTCCACTCAGTCTCATCTATACTTCGAGGTTATTCCTTATGCTTTTGGTCAAATTAATGGCTCTAATTTTGATTCCAATTCTTCCCCTAAAATTAAAACGACTGAACCCATTATGTTGTTAATTGCAGAGTAACAATAGGAATGTCGAAATATTGATCGATAATGTATCCCAACAACCATTTACAGATGTTGAATGGCGTTTTCAGTAAGAAGAAAGAACAACCATGGTAGTTTTCATTCTTTCTATAACAATTTGTTTATGCTGGTATCTGGTTTTTTGGGAATTTTAATTTTGTTGCAGTTTAAAATGACTTACCTAAATTCGATTGATCATGATCATTGACAGTTAATTGATCTTAGTGATGGGATTGAAGTGTCTGAATGCAATTGGTCATTATCAGTGCCACTTAATTGATCTTGCAAGAGTTTTAATAATTTGATTGGTGGTGGATTGAATTCAAATTTTATTTTTGATGTTGGATTGGATTGCATGGCAGAAAAGGAAAAAAAAAATCATTTTTCATGTGATGGATTTGAATGGCAATCGACTGGAAAATATAGAGGTGATAGTGAAGCAGAAATCAAGGCAGTTTCCGTTTGGGTTTGCAATAGTAAAACCTATTATGGGAAACAAGCCATATCAGGTCAAATATTCACTGCTCTGGTCTTCGATATTTTCACTTCAGTGAGCTACGACTATAATCTTATGATTATTTTAATTCTAAAAATTCATTGAACATAGATGGTTTAATTCTGTAAATTCATTGAACAGAGATGGTTTAACAACAATCTTCCTCGAAGTTTTGCCAGACGAAGACTTGGTGTGTTATTACCTTCGGGGTCTATATGTTATAATGCTATTAAATAGGAGGTGTGCCTACATTGGGATGGAGCATTAACTATTATGGAGATAATGGATATATATAATGTAAACTAGGGGCGGTAAGCCCAAACATGTATGGTTCTTTTCCAGTAGCTATTGAACCTTCTAAGTGGGAGTTCCCCTTAAGATTTATCCCTACATGTTCAGGCCAGTTCTACCTTTGCTTTAGGCACCTTTGCCTTTGCTTAACTGGCTGCTTCAATGGTGGGACATTAGAGAAATTTTGAGGTAAAAAAATGGCCTCAAAACAAAGAAAATGTACTATAAAAAACAACCAATCACATTCTAGTAGATGACATCATCCCCCTTGGTGAGGTGGCATTACATGAGTTAAGAATGCTTATTTGTCAAATTTTCTATGGTGGATGAAAACACATAGTTAACCAAGGTAGTGGTGTAAGTACTTTTAAGTCATAAAGTAAAGTACTCATAATGATAGTCTTTTCATAAAATAATATTATTGTCATTTTCAAGTAAAGTACTCATAATGAATGTCTTTTCACACTTTCTCATAAAATAATATTATTGTCATTTTCAAATGAAGTACTCTTAATTCATAAAGAAAGTTCTTTCACATTTTTTTATAAAATAATATATTATCATTTTATATTTTTAATTTTAAATTATATATTCACTCCATTCTATTTAATAACATAATGTTAAACTAATAAAGAATAATAATAGATTTAATAAATAATAATAATAATAATGCAATGTGGATTATTATAATATTATTAACATTTTACATGTAAATAAATTCTCAATTAAATTACATTATATTAAATTCATGAGAAAAGTACTAAATATAAAAAGTCAACATAAAATTTAAAAAATAGCTCTTAAAATTATTTTTTATTATTTAATTTCATTTGCAAGTTCAAGACAAATAAATGCTAAAAGACAATAAATTTTTGGGAATTTACAATGAATCTTAGTCACATCAATGTAGACTTATTTTATTAATTTTATTTCTAGTGAATTTTGAAAAGCAGTTCAACCATGGTTATTTATATTGTGCATAGAAAATAGTGTGGGAGGTGACTTGTCATATATACCTACCCCATAAAACCCCCAATTCATAATATTTTAATATATCTCATATTTTTGTAGTACGTCTCTTAGGAGGCCATTTTTTGACCTCAAAATCTCTCTAATGTAAAGCTGAGAGTTGAGATCGTTAAGCAACTAATATCAGAGTTCTTGATGAGGTGTCTTGTGGAGCCAACAACCGATGGATGCCTTCCACTTGATTATGAGATCGTAAAGCACTTCAATGGAGATCATGATCTTATTTCATTCCGGTGAGTTGTGGGCAATCCCATGAAAATGAAGATTCTTGATCAGTGCGTTTTATTTGGCTCAATCATCCGTTAATTGAAATATTATGACGTTTTCCTTTCTCTCTTTTTTTTCCAGCGAAAAAAACTATACTATTGGTATTCATTAAGAGAATTAAATAGTACAAAAATAAATAAGTCAGGAAAGGCTTATTTTTTAGCAAATGACTGATTGTCTAAAACAAGTTCTGATGTCCCCAATACATAGTTTGAGCAAAATATATCTAACTTCAGGTTACAAAACACAAAAGCTAAATGTAAAAAATGCTGACAGTTCCAGAATCAGCAACCTGTGGATCCAAAAATTCTTCCCAGTATATGACTCCTTCAACCCCAACACATGCATATTTAGAAACAGAATCAACCAAGGAATTGTGAGTTCGATAAATATGTTCAAAGTTTATCTCACTGAAATGTTGGATCTTCTCCCTAGTTCTGCAGCACCATTGATAAATAGTATAAATATTGAATTTATACTCTCCTTGCGCCCATTTAATAGTGATTCGTGAGTCACCAAATACTATCAATTCCTGAAGACCAAAAGAAATTGATACAATAAGAACACACCATAATGCAAATAACCCAAATTTTGTATTAGTGCCCCTCCCACAATTCAACTTAAGAGTATAGTAGTATTCCTTGTTCAGAAATATGACACCGCCAGTGGCGCAAATCCCATCACTCGTGGCCGAATCAAAAAAGGCCACAAGTCTATGATGATCAATAACCAAAGAACTGTCAGTTACTTTAGGCCTTTTTACAGTGGCCTTACATTGTTCTTTAATTGTCAAAACAATCCTATTGAAAGTACACATCAAATTGGGAGCCACGTTCTTAAAAATAACTTAATTTCTGTTTCGCCAGATGGCCCAAGCAATGATAGCAAGCAAGTAGGGGAAACCAAAGCACTTTCTATTCCATTCACTAGCACAGACAACAAAAGAAGTAGTTTCCCACTGAATATTAATGTTGAGGAAATTTGTGACCGATGACCACAGAGTTTTTGCAAAAACGCAGTCTACAAACAAATGATTGACCGATTCCAAGTTGTTTTTGCACAAATAACAGAAACTGGGCCCCGACCAACCTTTTTTAATCAGATTGTCCCATGTTTTTAACTCGCCCCGAAGAGTAAGCCACATAAAACACTTGATTTTTGTGGGGATATCCCACTTCCAAAGGACCTTGTCCCACTTCCAAAGGACCTTGTTCCCTTTCTCTTTTATAATCATGGATGCAATTATTTTAATAATAAAAACATCTCTTTAATTAGGCTTGTGGCCTATTTATCTTTATCCAATATTCAAAATCCTTGCAAAATACATGAGACAAAAGTTAATTAATATATTCACAAAAGAAAGTTAATTAGAGCCACAAACACCCGTTAATAAAATTTTACAAAACAATTAGATTCTTTCAAAATTTTACGTTGATTATAACATGACTCCACATTATTTAAAATATATGAAATGTAGGTAATTTAATAAAATTGAAAATATATCATGTTTATTAATATAAAAATAAATAAATATGTCTGGTAAAACTTTAGATGCTGAATATGGAAAAAAATGTCACATAAATGTGCCCTCAACTACTTTAAAGATAACAATGTTTCAATGCTTGGGAGCTCCTCTACTCCCAAGCATGCGTTAATGTCCAACATATAAAGTTTTGCAAGACTGCAAAGCTTTAGAAAATGTTTGTCTCATAAGATACTTGCATAATGTTGTGTGATAAGCATTTGAGAGACATCAGAATGATAATTCATAGACTTTCATAGTCATGCCACATGTCAGACCATTGGTAAAGTTAATAATACTCCTTTAATTTATTGGCAGGGAATTAGTTGCTTTGCAGCTTTTTACTTTGTTTGATTTAGTAATGTTTTACTTTATTTCTTATTTTTTATAATAATTTTTTTAATGGTTTTATTTTATTTTTAAATTTTTAATAATGTTTTTATTTTTAATTTTTTATAATAATTTTTTTAATGGTTTATTTTAATTTCATTATCAGTCTTGATAAGGAATATAGTAATCGGAACGTTTATGTTGTGAATGCAGGAAGGAAGGGACTGGACCATGAGCCCTAGGGTTAGTGCTTTGGTGGTTTCTGCTGGAACTGTGATTGTTTTTGCAGGAATGGCGTGAATGGTGAGATAGAGGTTAACTAATATTGGCAACAATCTCTTGGAGTCCAGTTGGCCCCATTGGGGCCAACCTAGTACCAACCAAGTCAAAAAAGTGGGAAGTAAATCTGGATTGTTGTCAAATTGGTTAAAAACTACGCTCACATTCTGCTATTTTTGGGGGATGTTTTCAGTCTCTTCGCCTGATGTGTGTGGAGGGGTTTCTCGAGACCTTTCTATTTTTAGCCTTTTCTGTGTTTAGAGGGTTTGCAGAAATGGTTCCATTTTTAACTATCTTCATTCCACCTTTGTTGGCGGTTTTTTGACTAGTTTGGAGGGATCTCGTTAGGTGGGCTGATAACTCTTTTAGCAGGTGTTGTGGGATCCGGGAGGTCACGCGACTGGCAACTGTCGGTGGCCCGTTCTGGTGACGTGATGGGTAATCACGGGAATATCGACGGTTTACCTTTTAGCATTGTGGAGGGTTCTGGACATGAGGTTGGGGTTTAGTCTCACAAGTCTGGAGTGGGTCGTCAGGGGCAGGAGAAAACCTATTATGCCCAGCCGTGGTCGAGCAGGGTCAGGGGAGAGAAGGCTCGTAAGCACAGGAACAACAAGTCGTTGAAGGTTAGGGAGGGTTTGGATCATTTCTCTATTCCGGTTGAAACGAATCTGGATGGAATTAAGATGCTCCATTCTCCGGCCATTGTGGGTCGCTTAGAGTTCACTAGCGGCGACCAGCGTGAACTGTTGGATTGGGTTAGAAAAAATTGGGTCCCTATATGTGGTGACATGCCTAGGGTTATGTTGCTGTTGAACAGGTGGGTGTTGATTATTTTTACCAAACCAAAACATGTGGGTCTGGTTCTCAATCGGTTTTGGTGCTTTAAAGAGGGTTCCTTCTGCCTTAAAAAATGGCACCTGTCCTTTGATCCTTTAAAGGAAAAGCAACAGTTTAGACACCTATGGCTGCTGATACCAGGGTTACCGATTGAGCTCTGGTCTGAGAACATATTGATTGGAATCGCTAATTCGGTGGGGAGATTCGTCCGACTCGATAACAATTCACTACTTGGGTTTGACAGGCGGTCTGCAAAAGTCATGGTTGAGTTTGAAATGGCACTAGGGTTACCGGCGGAAGTGGAACTCCACTGGGGCGAGAGGGTGTGGAGGCAGTAGCTCGACTATTTCCGAATGCCCTTTCGGTGCCATTCTTGTTTGAAGACGGGACACACTCGCATTCACTGTCCGGAGATTAGGTCTTCCACTCCAGTGAAGGGTATGTCGGAACATCCTGGAGCTTCTGAACATTCGCAAGCTGTTAAGACCACTAGTTCGCTGGAACCTCCGGTATCCTCGGGTAAGTTAATTCCTAATCTCGGTTCTCCTATTCCATTTATCCCGGAGGATGAATTAGAATGTATAATGGCTGCTGAACAGATTTTGGATAAGCGGTTAGCTGAGGGGGTAATTAAATTGCCTTCTGATAGGGGTAGGGTTTCGGGAGCCACTAATGGCTACACTTCGGATATGTCTAGGGTTGAATGTGGACCATTTGGGGAAACTCCGGTAGATGGAGGGGATTCAAATTCCATTCACCTTGATTCTGTTTCCACTTTGTCGCCCATTGGTACTGTTAATGACCTGCTTCCTGTATCTGGTGAGCCGACGGTTTTGGTGGATGGGTATAGTGAGCCCTCTGGTTTGGTTGGTGGGGTTTTGGGGATGGTAGGGCCCTATTCGGGGGATGATACTTCTAAATTTGGCGACGCTGGGCATAGTACTTCGAAAGTTACTGATATTCTCACGCCTTTGCCTATATTCTCTAAAAACCCCTCATCAAACCCTAGGGCTATGTCTTGCAATTCGGCTCGTTTCCAGAATGTAACTCTTAGAAAGCCTTGGCGGGGTGGCAAGAAGGGGTTGGGGGAGTCTGATAACCCTTCTGTGGAAACTGTTTCTGTAACAGACCATATTCTATCTAACCTTGGAAATGAGGAGGAACTTCCTGCTTTTGGGGACAATCCAGGGGTACCTGATTCTGCTCCTTCGGAGGGTTGTTGTGTGGATTCTGATGTTGGGGGCCTTAGAGTTAATCCCCTTTATACCAGGGGGTCCTAATGTCTATCTTCTCACTAAATATTCGTGGGTTGGGGTCGACTGTGCGAGCTAGGGTTTTCTCTAACCTTATTACTACTGCTCGTCCTACTATTGTACTTTTGCAAGAAACCATGTGCGTCGATCATTTGGCGATTTCTAGGGTCGCTAGTATCCTTCCTGGCTGGGAAATCTCGGCCATTAGCTCGGATGGCCTGTCTGGAGGTTTACTGGCAGCATGGGATCCTCGGTTCTTTTCATTTTCGGTGTATAAGACTCGGTGGGGTCTTCTGTTGGAAGGGTTTTGTAAGATGAATGATCTGCAGTTTAATATCCTGAACTGCTATGCTCCTTACAGGAACCGTGAGGTGTTCTGGTTGGGATTGCAGTCATCTAGGATATTAATGATGGAAAATATTATGGTGGTGGGGGATTTAAACTTTACCAGATTTGCTCATGAAATTTGGGGGGCTAAAGCTAAGTTGGACACACTCTCTGACTTCTTTAATGAGTTTCTAGTAAATAATAAGTTAATTGATGTTGTCACAGGGGTGATTACTCCTACTTGGACTAATGGAAGAAGTGGGCTGGAAGGGATACATAAGCGGTTAGATAAATTCTTGGTTCATGAATCACTGATTGATTCTGTTGGCAAATACAGAACTTGGGTAGGGAAGAATAAAATCTCTGACCATTGGCCAGTCTTTTTCCAAATTGAGGACTGTGTTTATCTACAAATATTTCCCTATAAGTTTGACTACTCCTGGCTGAAACAGGATGATTTTGTGCAGTTTGCTAAGGAAGAATGGCAGAAACTTTCTAATGACAGTGAACTTAATCCTATGGATAACTTCTGTAAGAAGTTGCAAAAGTTTAAGCAAATCGTTTCTTCCTGGATACATTTGAAAAAACAGAAGGACCGACAGCAACTTTTGTGGGTTGATGATCAATTGCAGGATCTTTACAGTCGTAATTTGACTGGGCCCTTGGACAATAGTAATTTCAACCTCATTAAAAAACTGGAGAAGGAAAAGGCTGATATTTTTCTCAGAGAAGAGATGGAATGGAGAATGAAGAGCAGAGCTCTCTGGGTTCAGTATGGGGATAGTAATACTAGGTTTTTCCATACATTTGCATCAGCTAGAAGAAATAGCAACACTATTTGGAAAATTTCTGATGGTTTGGGGGCAGAAGTTACCGGTCAACTTGAGATTCAGAAATTAGCACTAGATCATTTCAGCAATATTTATTCAGCAGACCCTTCGTGTGACCTTGATTCACAGCTTCAGGTGATTAAGAATTATCCAAGGTTTTTTGATTGTGACTTGGCTGAGGATTTATGTCGAGAAGTAACGTTGGGAGAGGTTGAGAGCACCTTGAAACTTTTCGCCAAGGAAAAAAGTCCAGGCCCGGATGGCTGGACAGTTGAATTGTTTTTACAATTCTTTGATTTAATGGGGGAAGAGATTGTCAAATTGGTGGAGTACACCCGGCTGGAGGGCTATATATCTGGGGCATTAAACTCTACTTTTTTAACCTTAATTCCTAAAGTGAATGATCCGAAGCATTTTGGTGACTTCAGGCCAATTGCTTTATGCAATTTGGTTTATAAGATCGTTTCAAAGATCATTGCTGGGAGGCTTAAGCCGGTTCTCTCAAGGTACATCTCAAAGGAACAATTTGGCTTTTTACAGGATCGACAAATACATGATGCAGTGGGGATCACACAGGAGATTCTTCATTCTATTAAATGTAGGAAGAAAAAAGCTATCTTTCTTAAAATGGATTTAGAAAAAGCTTACGATAGAGTTAACTGGGACTTTCTCAGATTAATATTGATACAAATTGGTGTCCCGACATTGGCACTTAAATGGATTATGTCGTGTGTGGACACTGCTAATATAGTTGTTCTAGTGAATGGAGCACCTACAACATTTTTCAGCTGCTCTAGGGGCATTCGTCAAGGTTGTTCACTCTCACCCCTATTGTTCGTTTTGGTAATAGAAGGGTTGAGCAAAATGATTTTACAAGCTAAGTAGGAAGGTAAAATTATTGGTATCAAAATTGCAAAAGATTTCTACATTACACATGTTTTGTTTGTAGATGACGTTTTGCTTGCTGGTCTGGAAACAATTTCAGAATGGAGACATTTTCAGAAGATCATTTCTTTATTCTGTAAGGCCTCAGGAATGAGTGTAAGTTTGAAAAAATCTTGCTTTTATGGAAATCTTATTCAGGATGACCGGATTCTGGAGATTCAGAACTTACTGCCCTATAAATTCTGCTGTATTAATGAAGGTTTTACGTATCTCGGGTTCCATCTTAAGCCTAATGGATATTTAATAAAGGACTGGGAATGATTAATTAAAAAGTTCGAGAATCGGATCTCTAACTGGACGTACCGGATGCTATCGATTGGTGGGAAATTAACATTGGTAAAATCTGTTTTGATGGGAACTCCTGTGTACTGGTTCTCATTATTGCCCATTCCCTGCTCTGTTATCAATTCCCTGAGAAGGTTAATGTTCAATTTCTTATGGACCGGAGGTTTCAATAAGAATAGCCTGGTGATGGTGGGTTGGGAGAAAATCTCTTTGCCGGTGGATGTTGGTGGATGGGGTATTAAAGACTTGTCGGTGTTTACTGCAGCATTGAGATTAAAGAGTTTGTGGCGTGCTATCTTTGGTAGCACATTGTGGTCGAGGCTCATTCACCAAAAGTATATCAAATTGGAGGTTTTGCATTGGCTCAGGACTCCGGCTAAGAAAGTAAGAGGTGTTTCACCTATATGGAACGGATTCATGAAAGTATATAAATGGTTGACTTTGGAGTTATGCTGGAGAGTTGGTTGTGGGGAAGAGGTTGCAATTGGGGTTGATCCTATTGTGGGGATGAAAGAGTCTTATTGTCTATGATCGAATCTGCTACAACAATTGAGAAATGGGGGGTGCTATACATTGAGTTCTATTGGAAATATTTATTCTGGTCATTGGTCTTCAGATGTTGACCTCCAGTTAAGCCCAGATAATGCTGAGGAATGGCGGGATTATATTTATAACCTTAATATTAATGGTATCCGGCTCAATGCGAATGCTGATACTATAGTCTGGGGTGGGAATGAAGCCACCGAGACTGTCACTGCAAGCTCAGCTTACAGATATCTGATTAAAGGGAGATGTATTTATCCGAAACAGTGGTGGTTTGATAAACTTTGGCATTGGAACTTACCGCTTAAATTGAAATGCTTCTTTTGGTTTGTTCTTCAGGATCGGCTGAAGTCATGGGAGAACCTCATCTTAATGGGGTGGGTCGGTCCCAGTATGTGCATCCTTTGTCATTGCAATTTGGAATCTGCTAGGCATCTATTTATGGAGTGTACCTTTACCTTGGCACTATGGGAGCAAATATATCAGATCTTGGACATTAAAGCTAGATGGGGTGGAGATTTTATAGCTACTTCTATGAAACTTTGGCGTGCAGAGTGCAAGGAACATCAGACTCTCCCTATCTATATTTGTTGGGTGATTTGGGGGATAAGAAACAAGGCCTTATTTGAAGACATTAGACCCCAGCTGCAACATTTGTCGAAGTCTGTTATCAGCTACTACTCGAATTTTCAAGAGGAGGATAAGTCCAGGGGTCACAGGAATATTGGGCAGTTCAATTTGGAGATTACTCTTCCCATTTTGTTCTTTGATGGTGCTGCTGTTTTGGGGGAATGTGGAGCTGGGGGAATTATTTATCTCAATAATGAGCATTATTTTGCCTTGAAGATGAAATGTGGAAGAGGCTCCAACATGAAAGCGGAACTTATGGCATTATGGTGTGTTGCAAAGGTGGCAAATTGTTTTGGGCTGTCGAATGTGATGATATTTGGTGACTCACATGTAACTATAGAGTGGGCATTGGGGGAGTGTGAACTGAATGTATTACATTTGACTTACTGGTGCGAGAGGGCAAAGGTGGAATTACAAAAGCTGGGAAAGGTTACTTTGGAGCATATTTATAGAGAGCATAATGTTCAGGTGGATCTACTCTCTAAACAGGCTTTGGATGGTGCTGAGGATTTCATAGTTTGGGAGGAATTCTTAGAGAATCAATGTGTGGATTCTGGTAGCTACTACTACTTGGAATGATCTAGAATTTTTGATAAAATATTTTTGTTTATCTGCTACTGTAACTCTGTTGAAAGCTTTATGCTTTGCCAAGGACCATTGGTCTGTTTTTGGGTATATATGTATATTTTAATTTATGAAATGCTCTCTCATAAGGGAGGCTGAATTCTGGTTACTGGAAACTTGACCATCATGTACTATTTGATTCAAGGTTGAATATCAATAGTATGCTTTTTTCACGGGAAAAAAAAGGAAAATAGTAATCAATTGGTCATAAATAAACTTTGACTTTATATTAATCCTAAAAAAAATCATAATGTTTATGAATGTTTTGTAATGTTAATATTTTAAATTTAATATTTTAAGATATAAATTATTTTGTTCAATATTTAAAATTTGTTATTTCTATTTTATGATTGGTTAAAAGCCATAAAGTGACAAATTACCTTGGTGAAATGTGAAATTGTTTAAACAAAATGATAATTTAAATTTTTAAAAATTCAAAATGTTTTCCTAACTTGACATGTGGTCTTTGTACGACACATTTCATTAATGATAATAAATATTATGATTCTTATACATTGTGTCATTAATAATAAGTATACATTTTCATTAATGATATTAATTTATTTTATACAATCTACCATATTTAAGTTAAAACTAATTTCCAATTCTAACAACTCAATCTATCATAATTTTTATAAAAAATATCTATAAAAAGCTTTACCAACAAACTAAACTCACTAATGAAAAAAAATTAATAGCTGTCGTTTTGAGTGAGCCATTAATAAAAAAAAATTAATGGCTGCCATTTTGAGTGATTGCAGCATGGCAGGAGTAATGATTATGTGCTTTTTTTTCTTACACGTAAAGGCTATACTTGATATTCATAATGAATCAAAATATGCATATATAGTCTCGGTTACAAACAAAAACCAGCTCAGTAGCTGTTCAACTCCGTACAGAGAGGTAAAACACAACAACCAGTCATCTATCTGCACCAAAGTGCCACAAACGAAAACAACAAAACCCAGCAACCCCGAGAAAGACAAAAGGCTCTCGAGAAAACACCCGAAAAAAACACCCATAGGCCGCTTGAAGGCAACACACCAACACTGCCACACACATGGGCACTGAATACACCGCTGCAAGAGACCGCCAAGCTGAATACACCGTCGCATAGGAGAAGGGTCACCGTAGGAGATCGTCGAGGACGCCTCCATCTTAGGATAATATTAATGTTATCCTTAATTTAACCTTAATACGCAGCCGAGGATGCATTAGCAGTGTTCCAGGATAATGTTAATTAATCATTAATGTTAGTTAATCTAATCTCACAATGCATCAAACCTTTAATACATTGATTTCATTCTAAAGCAAAATCACCCATAGACCTAGATCCTCAGCCCATAACCAGTACTTGGAATCAGATAACTAGCATCATGTTTCCTAACATGAGCCAAATACTTGAAACCAAAGAAATTCAAATATGTAACTAATTCGGGAGACAATTTAAAAATCCTTCGCCTCCAATGATAGGATCCTCACCCAATCTAATTTGTTGTCCATTTCCAACATTCCAAGCCATCCATCTCTGAAGATAAGGAATAATATCCATCAATCCTTTCCAACTATTTGAAACATTTGTTGTCTTTTTACAAGGATCTCTAAGCCATTTTGTAACTAATTTTTTCTTGAAATATTAGTGCTTTTCCATACATGAAGACAACAAATACACACATACACATTTTAGTTTAGTTGTCTCTCTCTCTCTCTCTCTATATATATATATATATATATATATATTCAAGAAGAAAACATTGTACTTTTGCTAAATATGAATCAAAAAGTACATCTCCAGGTTACATATGCCCATCTATCTTTAACGTCCAAAGTCAGAAAGCATAGAAGCTATGACAAACAAGTAAAATAGTCCATAGTGGATCCTACTACAAAACCAAAGACAAAAAACCATACTCCAAACCATCAAAATTCTGAAAAATTAGTGCCAATCCCTTCTTAAAAAAAAAGTCCTCATATAAAAACAAAGAACCAGAATGCGTCTTCATCTCCTCTGTCCATTCTTCCCATAATAACCAGCCATCTTTATCATCTAATGCTTCCTTCGAGAGAGCATTTAGAATTTTAACATTGCTTTAAAGAAAGTGGCTAACTTCTTTATTTTTAATAATAAATAAATAACAAAATTAATATCATATATACTAAAAGATTTATAAACCTATAAACCATATCTTAGTTATTTTAATAAATTTATAATATCATCTATTTTTCTTGTTATTTTAATAATGTTTTAATTTGTATTTCTTTATAATGTTTTATATGTTTACTTTTATTTTAAATGTTTATAAATTTTAAAAAAATTTAAATGTTTTATTTTATTTTGTGTGTTTTATAATATTTATTATTATTGCTATTTTAAATGTTTTTTATTATTTTAAGTGTTTTGAATGAGTAATGTTTTTAATTTGTTTTTTTTTTAAATTTTTAGATGTTTTATAATCAATTTTGTTTATTTTTATTTATATTTATTTTTATAGTGATTTCTAAAATATATATACACATATTTTTACATTGTAGTTTTTAATTGTTTGTAATTTTAATTTGTTGGTGTTATAGGTAGCATATTTTTTCGAGAGTTGATTTTGATATTTTCATTGTAATAATATCAACTATTAGGGCTGTGATTTCAAACAAGTTGTAATTTTACTCTAGAAAGAAAAAGGGGGTGTCATGGTGATTCTGAGTGATTTTGGGAGCATAATTTTAGGGTTTTGACTATACCGACATTAGTCAATAAGGCCAAAGATTCAGACAAGATGTAATTTTAACCCTAAATAAAAATGAGGGTGATTCCAGGAGAACAATATTTTGATTCGGGGGTCAATTTACAGTTTTGATTGCAATGGCACCAACCATGGTAGACTAGAGTTTTAAAAAAAATGTAATTTTATCCTTGTAAAGAAAAATGTGCTACTAGCACCACCACTTTTCAATTCGGGGATAAAAACAACCACTAAACGTAGCCTATAAAAAAACAAGAACTCTTGATAGTTCTCATCAAGTTGTATAATATGCTTTGACCCACGAGCTAACCACCTAATCCACTATAACATTGTGACCCACTAATGTCAATAACTTATTACCCTCCACCTTCATTAACCATATTGACCACCATTAAGCAGGGTTGACCACCATTGATATGGTTGACTATCGTTGACCACATACCATATTTACATGGTTCACCATATTAATTGCATTGACCCATTAACCCCTAACCTCCTTGACCATGAACACTATGCCCACTTATTGATTAATCCATTAATGACCTAGCCTAATATTCTATTTATATATAAAACTTCAAATCCAATAAACCCATTAACCCATACCTTCCACCCTCATTGACCATGTATACTATCACTAACCATTGTTAACAAATGTTGATGTTGTTGACAATGGTGGGCCATTGTCAATTCTGATTGACCATTCTTAACCATGGGTAATCTACTAACCCAACCACCCATTAACCCCTAGCCCATATTTACCTATGTTGGATAATTCTAACTATTAGCCAACAACAATACCCTATCCACCCCTATCACAACTAGCCACTTAATCTTGACCCAAGAACTAACCTATTAGCCACCTATTCCATTATGACCACATGACCCATTAATCTCAATAACTCACTAACCATGCACCCTAAATAACCATATTAACCAAGATTGACCACTGTTGACTATGCTTGACCTTTGATGACCATATTGACTATATACACCATATTCACCTAGTTCGCCATATTAATTGCACATACCACTATCCCCTACCTAACTAGCCTACAAAATTCATGCCCACTTATCCATTAACCATGTAGCCTAATATTTCCATCACCCATAAACCTACAATTGACCACAATTGACGAATGTTGACCTTATTGATCATGGTGGACCATAGTCAATCATGGTTGGCCATTATTGACCATGGTTGATTTACTAACCCGCTCACTATTGGAATTATTTTCATTGATGTCAAAGGATTAATGTTGTCATTAATGTCATATTAAGGCATTACATTGGACAAGTTATTAATGTTATGCTAAGGTATTTGCAAGCAAGGGGGAGCATCTCTAGATTGATTTATAGATAGATTTACAAGTATATTAAAAAATGGGTGCATGTGAAAAAGTAAAATGTGAAATCGTGGTTTCAAGCCCATGGGTTTGGAATCCCATGGTATTTGGAAAAGTGAAATTGAAAAATGAATTAATTATTTAATTAATGGGTGCCATGTCTATTTGAATGAACATGTCCCTTCACTAAGTTTTATGATAAAGTATAAAAAGAGAAAGTATTGAGAGAGTGTGTGTGTGTGTGAGTGAGAGAAAAATGTAGTAGCATTTGAAGAAGTGGATGAGCGAAGATTGAATATCATTCCCAAAGGTAAGAGTGGCAAAATCAGTTTCATGATAGCTTGGAATTTTCGTGGTAACTTATTTTATGGGATGTTTCAGACCATGAAATTTTGAAGAGATGGAGGCAATATCTCTAGGTACATGTGGTCAAAATTTTATATATTGGTTCGCTATAATTTCTGAGGTATGCCCTGTGGAAGTTAGGGTTTCTGAATGGTTTTGAAATAAATTTCAAACATGCTAGTTTGGCGTTTTCACTATAAATTCTTTTATGAGACTTTTTTTTTCAGTTTGTGAACATTTTATGGATCTAAGGAACGGTAAGGAGACACACAAACGTATTTTAGGTAAAAAATTTAGACTTTGGTTTGCTATACTTTCTAAGATATACCATGTGGAATTTAGGGTTTCTGAATGGTCCTAAAATTAGTTAAAAAACATGTTAGGTTGCCATCTATGAAATTTTCAGGGATCTAAAGAGACATACTAAAGTACCCCAGGTAAAAATTTCATAATCATATTTGCAAAATTGGATACATGGCATGTTGTAGAAGTTTGTTCTTGGAAAGAGGCCAAAACTTAACAAGCTTTGGGAAAGGTACCATAAATTTCATTTGGAAATTCAAATTTTGGTCATACCTGGTGAGCGCAGAAGTAGAAAGAAGACTCAGTAAAAGTGAATGTGAATGTTGTCATCTTTGAAAAAGAAATATGTACTAAAGAATAAATTGTAACTCGAAGGTTGGTGTTGCTCAAACAAAGAGCTTGGTGTTTCTTGCTAAGTTGGTGCTTAGCGGTGAGGAATGGTCTCTACTCAGACTTGTAAGAGTAGTTTGGTGGCTACCTAGGTTTATACTAGTGGTGTTCTAGAATGACCCAAGGATCCACTTACAATCACTAGTACAAAATGGGTGATAAGTGACTAAAAAAATGACTAAAAATGGGTGATAAATGACTAAATCTGGTCATGTGACTGTTGGTCATAAATTAACAGTCACTTATCACCCAACCAAATTGGCCATTTGTCACTTATTCATAAATTGCTTGAATTGCTTCATGACCTGGTCATATATTTAGTCATTTATTTGGTCATTAATTATTTCTATTTGGTCGTTTATTTGGTCATTAATTGTCATTTGTTTAGTCATTGATTGTTGTTAACTAGTCATTTATTTAGTCTTTGATTGTTGTTAACTAGTAATTTATTTAGTCATTAATTGTGGTTAACTGGTCATTTAGTTAGTCATTCAGTGCAGTTAACTAGTCATTTATTTAGTCATTGTTTGATGTTAACTGGTCATTTATTTAGTTATTGATTGTTGTTAACCGGTCATTTATTTAGTCATTGATTGTGGTTAACTAGTCATTTAATTAGTCATTGATTTCTCTAGATAGGGCATGGAGGAATCGAACCACCAACCTCCTGCTTGTAAGGCTGTTGCTCTTCCATTGAGCTAGTACCCTTTAAAAATATGAACACTTTTCACCATAGAAATTCAAATTATTAGAACTTGTGATCTAATAAACAACAGTGATGGTTGGAGTATTACAAAACCAATAAAGGTATTGGACAACATATTCTAAATGAACTATGACTGGGGAAACAAAATGAAAAGTTAGGCATGTACACCCTGTTGATGCTCAACATCGACATGTTTCAAAGTGTCGGATCATGAAACCAAAGGAGAACCAGTTAAAATTTTTTGCTAGATCATTTGGATATACCCTCACATCCAATTTGATGTGCTTGTTGCATCCATATCTTATTTCATCATTTTCACTTTTGCATGTAACCTCTTTGGCAGACTTGCATAGTTGCTCCTTATCTATCGTCATGTCATGATCGAGTCAAGTATGGGAGATTTGTCATATTTTCATATGGGCATTGTCATGTCAGGTAGTCAGAACCATTGTGTTTACCTCACCGTGTTGATCATATCCATATTTCGCTTTCCAAATTTTGAGTTCGTATGACCCTTTCACCAATCTGGAGAAGTTTCGGCAAGTTACAGTCCTATTGCCTTGTCAGTTAAAATTTGTCAATTTTGCATCCATGAAGAAAATTGTCAGTACTGTCATCGCGACCAAACTCAAAAATTTTAAATTCCCCTCCATACGCCTCTTTGCAAAAATTCGCATATGATCGAGTCAAGTATGGGATATTTGTCATCTTTTTTTCTAGGCATTGTCATGTCAGGTAGTCAGAACCATTGTGTTTACCTCACCATGTTGATCATATCCATATTTTGTTTTCCAATTTCCGAGTACGTATGACACTTTCACCAATCTGGTGAAGTTTTGGGAAGTTAAAGTCCTATTGTCATGTCAGTTAAAATTTGTCAATTTTGCATCCATGAAGAAAATTGTTAGCCATGTCCATTGTCAGTATTGTCATCGCGACCAAACTCAGAAAATTAAAATTCTCCTCCATGCGCCTCTTTGCAAAAATCCGCATATGTCCATGGTTGTGAAATAAAAAAACTCTTTTCCTTGGGAGATAGCACGACTGGACGCAATCAATCTTAGCATAGAAATAAAAGAACTCTTTTAGTAATTTTTTAGTCACTTTGAAAAGGTAAAAATGCTTGAGAAACATAAGGCAAATGCTTAAGTACAGAAGGAAAAGGTTTTGAACTAAAAATAAAGACTTACTAAATAAATCCTCTACATACTAGGGAGAAGACTTAGTAAATAAAGCCTCTACTAGTTACCTTTTGATTTCTAGAATTTATCAATCTCTACAAATGAGGAAGAAATTGCACACACTTGTATACTAGTTGGCTTTTACTACCATATATTTACCTTGTGGCAAGAGACAAAATGCATGATATGGAATAAAAACCAACATAGATCCATCTTAAAAGTAGATCTACCAAGCCCTGAGAGGGATCGAATGATGCATGAGCATCATATTAAAATTCTTATTTCATTGAACTAGGGGTCAGGTTTATCTTAAAGTGTTCACGTGGAAAAATCTATTTTAAATGATTTCTAGAAGCCTATAATAGATTTGTTTTTGTAACAACAATTAGTTCTAGAGATAGGAGTGGTTCTGAATGTAATAAATGGAAAAGTGCCAAGTATACCCTCGAATCTTCGTTTAGATCGAGGGTAGGATTTGTTAAGTGTTAGTTTTAGTAATCTAGATCCAATCTATTTGGATCTGATAAGGTTCGAATGTATCTTAAATATGTGTGAAAAGATTGTAATCATGTGTTCTTTTGGAATAAAAACATACAGAGTACCCATACTCTATTTTGGAACTTATCTTAAACACCAACTGATCAAATTCCATCATAGATCTATGGTGAATGTGTTTTTGAGGGTGCTCTGTATTTATTGAGTGATATAGATCTCGATATCCAGTCAAAAGACTCATTGTCGATTTTGCATCAGAGTTTTGCTGCATATTCCATTGTGTTTAGTAGCGTTGGAGTAATAGCGCATTGCAACAAGTATTCACCTGTTGTTGATATTACGTTGAGTGGAGGAGAATGTTGTTGGAGACCAAATCGAGCTCTTTGAGTGTTGTGAACGTACAGTACAAGTTTTGCAAATAACCAATATTCCATATCTGCGAGATCCATGAAGATATTGGCGTGGAAAGACTTGGTAAAGCCACGATCTATGAAGAATAAGTGAAGAGGTAACAAACCAAGATCAAAATAAAGCTATACCTATTGTTCTTGACCCATGGTGCACTGGAGGGCATTGATTGGCTCTTAGTTCGAACCATTATGAGATCTCTCATTCTAGATCAGTGTATCCACGAGGTAAATATTGTTGAAAACAACACTGTGAAAAAAGAATCAAGGTATACATGTTAGTTCCAAGTCATAGTGTGCAAGAGACGTTGTTAGGAACCTTGAATGTGCTCTATAAGAGCCCCATCACTCCAAACCTACAAAACATATGTTTATTGTGAAACAAACAAAAAAGTATTCATTGCATAAGCCTGAGTTTCGATACATGCAGTGGAGATTGAGGCATCTTTGTTCAATATTGAACAGATGTTAGGGTTCGAATAACCTTCAACATTCTTCCAAACAACAAGAAGAGCGTTCCAAGTCAATCTATATCGTTGGATCCAGGTTGGAAGGCCGTGATTGTTTTGATATGTGAGTTTTATTTTCCCTCTATTAAATATTTTGACCCATGATGTATAAGACAAATATCTAGTGCCTTTATCTCCAAAATCAACAATTATGAATCATTCTGGAAGATGGAAGATACATGGTGTTTAATGTTAGATGTGGACCCAGAGTATCCCATTTCAATCTTCTTAAATTTTAGCTGTCCACTTTCATACCTCCATTTTTGACACGTCCGCTAACTTTAGAACCGTGCTAAAGGTTTATTTGACCTTTAGTTACATCGATTTTGGTATCAGTGAAGGAAAAATATAGGGTATATAGCAGGTAGTAATATACAGAGAAAATGCCACCAAGACAAGGACGAGGACAAGGAGTTCCTGTTGGAGCAGGTCGAGAAAGGAAACCAGGAGATGCAGGTGTGCAAAGAGAATTGAGGCAGCTCGTAGCCAGAATGGAGGCTATGGAGAGAAGGAATCTTGGTGCTAATAAGATTAGTGATGAGGGAGAATCCTCTGAAGAAAAACCAGAGGAAATCATTGAACCAGCCAAGATACTGAGAATGTTGGTGAAGGTTGGTGGGAGGCCTAAGGTCGAAGCACCCATGTATGAAGGAAACTTAAATGCTGAAGAACTCATGGAATGGATCAATGCTATGGAGAAGTATTTTGACTTTGAAGAGATTGAAGACAAAAAGAAGGTGAGATATGCAGCAACTAGAATGAAGGGACATGCAGCCATCTGGTGGGATGGATTGCAGATCCACAGAGAAAGGAAATGTAAGTCCAAAATTAAGAATTGGGATAAGAAGATAAGAAAGATTAATAGTCAGTTTATGCCTAAATATTATCAGCTAACTTTCATTAAACAGCTGCAAAACCTTAACAGAAAGTTATGATAGTCAAAGAATATACAGAAGAGTTCTTTAGGATAAATATTAGAGCTGGACAAATTGAATGAGGTATGGAAAGACTGGCCAGATACATGAATGGTTTGTCACGTCCCCATATTGACCCTATTGCATTAAAATGTAAATGATGTAATATTGTTATAAAATCATGGTGAGGAGCTCAAGGCCAAGGCCCCACCATCGATTTATTGATGCATATGGTTTGCATGCTAGCCAGGCACATTGGAATTTCAACATCGTGTAAATATGCATTTTAATAAAATACCCACAACTAGCTATGCAATGCAACAAGAGATGGGGGCATGATTTTACAAGGAATTGGGAGGGAAAACATTCAAATCCTTGAGCGAATCAAGTCAAGCCAAGTGTCAATGAGATAACCCACAAAACCCTCAACTACCCATGTTGACTTTTGTACCCAATCATTCATTTCTCCCAAGAGTTGGTTGAGGTAGTTAATGCCTTGGGAATAGAGAGGTATGGCTATCCAAATTCGAGTATGGGCGAGCCACCCTTCATGGAAAAACATGTTTTTGCTTCCTGGGCAAGAAAACAACCATGAATTGCTCCCCAAGCCATTACCCATCAACCAGTTTTGCCCCTCTCACGTTTTTGGAGCTACCTGGGCGTTTTTCCTCCATGTTTTTCCTGTGTTTTCCTAGTTTTCAATGGGGAAGAGGGCGTTTTTGTGTTGCAGAGCTGCTGGAAGAAGAGGGAGCTCGATTTGGGGTTTCAATGAGGCCGTTTTGGCAGTTTGAAATGCTCATAACCTGTGGGAGAAATCGGGTTTGTTCCCTGTGGTTGAATCCCCCTTTCCATAGTCCATTTTGATGTGCCCACAATTTGGGGAAAACCCAAGGCCATCCTATTTGTAAATCCCCTTGTTGGAATTGTGTATCCATGCCCGGTTTCTGAGTTTGCTGTGTGTAGGTGTATGTTGGGGTATGGTTTATGGGTATCTATTGCTTTGGATGTGCATGAGCTTGAATGTCCCCTTTTCCTTGTAAGAATCATGCCCAACTCGGGGGTGGCAGTTGTGTTGAGAGATTGATGAACACAACTGGTCTATGGTTGGGTGGAACGTTGCAGCGACATAGCTAGTTGCTTGGGACAATTGCACAATGAAGATAAGTGTTTTCTATGTGTATTTTACTTCTGCAATGTTTTAATTTGATGTTTATTATTGAGATGTTGAATGCATATGAAAGATGTGTGTGGATGATGTTCTTATTCCGCTGTGCATGTTAAATTGATTTTCATTTGCACACCTTTGAATTTTATGGCTATGAATCTAATGAATGGGATTAGTTTATGTAAAAGCCCCAGAGATTGGCATCATGTTCCCTTCCTAGAATTGGATAGATAGGAGGGTATGTGACATGGTTGAGGTATGATATCCAAGATGAGATCAGATTTTTGAATCTCAATACTGTTGAAGATGCTTATCAGGAAGCCTTAAAGGTAGAAGAGAAGCTGCTTAGGAAATAGAGTCAGAAAGGCAGAGGAAAATGTGTAGTAAGAGGAAAGGGTCCTTCTAACAGAGGAGGAATATTTCAGACCTCTAAAGGAGAACCAGAAGGTTCTAGCAGTTAAGCACCCCAAAGAGGATGATTTAGGGGAGGAAAATTTGGCACCAGAGGAAGAGGTAGAGGCAAAGAAATCAAATGTTACACATGTGGTGAGATTGGACACATGTCATGGTACGGTCCAAGGAACAAATAAGTAGCTCATAGGAGTGAAAATGTTGTTGAGGCTTGAGAGGAGTCCAATGAGAAAGCGGAGAATGAAAACCCTCCTAAGGTAGGATAGTCTCTAATGATGAAGAGAGTTTCAGTGAAGACAGAAAAGGAAGTGCATGAACCAATAAAAAGGAAGAGTCTGTTCAGGGCTATGTGCAAGTCACGGGGAAAGTGTTGCAAGGTGATTATTGACAGTGGGCGTATAGATTATTTGGTCTCCACTGAGATGGTAGAGAATTTGGGATTGTGCAATATGAAATATCCCACTCCTTATAAAGTGTCCTTGTTGCAAAAAGGACATCACCTCATGCTGAATGAGAAGTTCAAGGTGGAGTTGCAAATTGGTACCTACAAAGATGTCTTGTTATGTGATATAATGCCCATGGATGTCTTCCATATTCTCTTAGGAAGGCCATGGAAGTATGCCAAAAAGACTGCTCATGATGGAAGAAATAACACTTACTCCCTAGAGAAGGATGGAAAGAAGCATGCCTTGCTGCCTTTGAAGGATGAAGCAACCAAAGAAGATTCAGGACCTAGTATTTTGTTGGTGACTGGGAAAGAACTACTACAAGAAGTCAAGAAGGAAGAGGAGCTGCATTTTGCTCTCATTGGAAAACCAAAGGTAATTTTGACTTCTACAAATTTAAATGATTTACCTTCTGAAATTAAAAATCTGCTTGATTATTTTGTTAATATTATTGTGGATGAGCTACCAAATGCCTTACCTCCTGTGAGAAGTATCAGTCATCAAATTCACTTGATACTTGGTGCAAGTTTACCTAATAAGGAAGCCTATAGATTGACACCTCAAGAGAATGAAGAGATCAAAAAGTAGGTACAAGAGGATAAAGGTTTGGTGAAGGAAAGCTTGAGTCCTTGTGCAGTACCTACAGTGCTCAGTCCAAAGAAAGATGGTGGATGGCGTATGTGCACCGATTCCAGAGCAATTAACAAGATCACTATCAGGTACGGATTTCCCTTACCTCGCATTGATGATTTGATGGATTGTTTGAGTGGGTCTAAGTACTTTTCAAAAATAGATTTGAAGAGTGGTTACCATCAAATAAGAATTAGGATGGGGGATAAATGGAAGACCGCATTTAAGACTAACAATGGACTGTATGAATGGTTAGTGATGCCCTTTGGGATTACTAATGCACCCAACACTTTTATGAGGTTAATGAATGAGGCCTTGAAAGAATATACATGAAAGTTTGTGATAGTGTACCTACATGACATTATGATTTATAGTCAAAGTAAGGAAGAGCACCTGAGACACCTTAAGTTGGTTTTGGATACCCTACAGAAGGAGAAACTGCTGATAAATTTTAAAAAGTGCAGTTTTATGAAGAGAGAACTAATCTATTTAGGATTTGTGGTCTCAAAAGAAGGACTAAAAATGGATCCAGAGAAGGTGCAAGCAATCCCAGATTGGCCAATTCCAAGGAATGCTTATGAGGTAAAAAGCTTTCATGGCCTTGCAATTTTTTATAGAAAATTCATTAGGAATTTCAATCAAATTTGTGCTCCTATGATATACACTATAAAGGAAAGAAGAAAACCTTTTAGATGGACAGAGGCAGCTGATAGAAAATTTAAACAGCTAAAAAAGAAGATCACTGAGAAGCCTATTTTGGCTTTGCCAAGTTTTGACAAAACCTTTCAAGTTGAGACAGATGCTAGTGGGACAACAATAGGGGTTGTTCTGAGCCAAGAGCAGATACCAATAGCATATTTTATTGAAAAGTTGAATGAAGCAAAACAAAATTATTCTTCATATGATAAGGAGTTGTATGTTGTTGTGTAAGCTCTCAAGAAATGGAGGCATTATTTAATGCCTAAGGAGTTTGTGTTGTATTCAGACAACCATGCCCTACAGTTTATAAATAGCCAGCCTAAGCTCAACTAAAGGCATGCCAAATGGGTAGAGTTTCTACAAAGTTTCACCTTTGTGATCAAGCACACAAGTGGCAAATCCAATAAAGTAGTTGATGCTTTGAGTAGAGTGAACTTGATCTTTCGGGAGTTTAGGGTCAGCACTTTGGGATTTGAAGAATTGATTAGCATGTATAAAGATGATGCAAAATTTAAAGATGTGTATGCAGCCTTTGAGAACCCAGTTGCTCACAACTGAAGTCAATGGTTGGATTATATGCTATAAGAGGATTTGTTGTTTAAAAACAGTAAACTGTGCATTCCTAAATTTAATGAGAGAAAATATGATAAAGAAGAAACATAGTAGGGGTTTATCAGGTCACTTTGGGAACAACAAGACATTTACCTAGGTGAATGCTTTTTATTTTTGGCCAGGAATGCAATTGGATGTGAAGAATTTTGTTGAAAAGTGCAGAATATGTCAGCATGCAAAGGGGAGGAAACAGAACACAGGGTTGTATCAGCCACTGCCAATCCCAACCAGACCTTGGGATTCCATCAGTATGGATTTTGTTTTGGGTTTGCCTAGTAATCAGAGAGGAAATGACTCTATTTATGTAGTAGTAGATAGGTCTTCCAAAATGACACATTTTATGGCTTGTAAGAAGACTAATGATGCAACTAACATTGCTAATCTTTTTTTCTCATAAGTTGTAATGTTGCATGGTTTGCCTTTGAGTATTGTTTCAGACAGGGACACCGCGTTTGTTGGTCAGTTTTCGAGGACACTATGGAAGAATCTGGGTACAAATATTAGTTTTAGTTCAGCTTATCACCCTCAGACTGATGGTCAAACTGAGGTGGTAAACAAGAGCCTGGGAAACATACTAAGGAATCTTGTTCATGAGAATCCAAAGCAGTTGGATTTAGCTCTTGCTGAGGTTGAGTTTGCTTATAATGACTCACCTAACAGAAAGTGCAGGTATGAGTCCATTTCAAGTTGTGCATGGAATGCATCCAAGAGGAGTGTATGAACTCAGGAATTTGGGAAAGCAAGAATAAAGAAGTGCAGAGGGTGTAGACTTTGCAGCAAGCACGCAAGAGTTGCATGAGACTATTAAGAAGAAATTACAGGAGAGTGTTGGTAAATACAAACAGAGAGCTGATTTGAAAAGGAGAGAAGTGAACTTTCAGGTTGGGGATTTGGTCATGGCATATATCAGGAAGGAGAGGTTCCCAAGAGGGACTTACAATAAGCTGAAACTAAAAAAAATGGAGCTTGTAAAGTCCTGAGGAAGTTTTCTGCAAATGCATATGAAATAGAACTTCCTCCAGACCTTGAAATATCTCCCATTTCTAATATTTCTGATATGTATTCTTTTAAAGATTCAGGTGTTCTGGCAGAGGATGTGACTGCAAATAATGATGAATAGATTGTGGATTGGCAAGAGCAGCTACCTAAGAAGACGCAACAACAAATTGAGGCAATATTGGACAAAAAGGTTTCAAGGAGAACCAAGAATAAATAATATTTCCAGTACTTAGTCAAATGGGAACATCGACCATCTGAAGATGCAACATGGATGACAACAGCTGAGATTTCCAAGTACAATGTGGACCCTGAAGACCTACTGAAGAATTATTTTCTTCCCTGGGAGTATGATGCAGGAGCATTAGATTAAAATTCTTATTTCATTGAACTAGGGGTCAAGTTTATCTTAAAGTTTTCTCGTGAAAAACTCTGTTTTAAATTGTTTATAGAAGCCTATAATAGATTTGTTTTTGTAACAACAATTAGTTCTAGATATAGGAGTGGTTCTAAATGTAATAAATGGAAAAGTGCCAAGTATACCCTTAGATCTCTGTTTAGATCGAGGGTGGGATTTGTTAAGTGTTAGTTTTAGTAATCTAGATCCAATCTATTTGGATCTGATAAGGTTCGGATGTATCTTAAATATGTGTGAAAGGATTGTAATCGTGTGTTCTTTTGGAATAAAAAATATAGAGTACCCATACTCTGTTTTGGAACTTATCTTAAACATCAACTGATGGACTTCCATCATAGATCTGTGGTGAATGTGTTTTTGAGGGTGCTCTGTATTTATTGAGTGATATAGATCTTGATAGCCAGTCGAAAGACTCATTGTTGATTTGTTTACATCAGAGTTTTGCTGCATATTCCATCGTGTTTAGTGGCGTTGGAGTAATAGCACATTGCAACAAGTATCCACCTGTTGTTGATATTACCTTGAGTGGAGGAGAACGATGTCAGAGACCAAATTGATCTCTGTGAGTGTTTTGAACGCACAATACAAGTTTTACAAATAACCAATCTTCCAGATCTGCGAGATCGACGTAGAGATTGGCGTGGAAAGACTTGGGAAAGCCACGATCTATGAAGAATAAGTGGAGAGGTAACAAACCAAGATCAAAATAAATCTATAACTATTGTTCTTGACCCATGGCGCACTGGAGGGCGTTGATTGGCTCTTAGTTCGAACCATTTTGAGATCTCTCATTCCAGATCTCGAGGTAAATATTGTTGAAAATAGCATTGTGAAAAAAGAATCAAGGTATACCTATTAGTTGCAAGTCGTAGTGTGCAAGAGACGCTGTTAGTAACCTTGAATGTGCTCTGCATGAGCCCCATCACTCCAGACCTACAAAACATATGTATATTGTGGAACATACAGAACGGTATTCAATGCATAAGCCTGCGTTTTGATACATGCTACAGAGATTGAGGCATCTTTTTTCAAGATTGAAAAGATGTTAGGGTTCAAACAACCTTCAACATTCTAAGAAGAGCGTTCCAGGTCAATCTATACCATTGGATCCAGGTTGGAAGGTCGTGATTGTTGTGATAGGTGAGTTTTATTTTCCCTCTATTAAATATTTTGACCCACGATGTACAAGACAACTATAAAGTGCCTTTATCTCTGAAATCAACAATTCTGAATTATTTCATAAGATGGAAGATACATGGTGCTTAATGTTAGATGTGGACCCAAGAGTCTCCCATTTCAATCTTTTTCAATTTTAGCTGTCCACTTTCATTCCTCCAGTTTTGAAATTTCTGCTAACTTTAAAACTTTGCTAAAGATTTATTTGACCTTTAGTTACATCATCAAATCTCTTTATTTACATCGTCAAATCTCTTTATTTGCACTCTTCAATGTGTTGTTGCATTTGATTTAATGCTTGTCTTTTAAGTACATGTTATCTTCTTATATTTTCAATATTTATATTATTAGTTTTTTCATTAATACTCAACATAATTCCTTATCAAAGAAAATAAATTTTAAGTATAAAAATACAATATCAACAAAAATATATTCAAACTTTTTAAATAATCAAATACAAAAAATAATATTAACTAAAATTCATTTTTTAATTAATTTAAAAAACTTTATATTAAAATATTAATTAATCAACACATTTCCTTTTAACGAAAAAAGTATTTGACAATTTACAAGGGAGGCATGATATCTTGAAATGCTTTCTTTTTTATTTAAACATTTTAGAATTTTTTTTCTTTTATATATAATAAAGATAATAAAAACTTGAAATCTTTTTCAAACTTTTAACTAATTTTTATATTAAGATATCTAAAATTCAAACTTTAGAAATATCAAATACAATAATTAAATTGAATTTAAGAAGATATAGTAACCCTAAAACTTAAAAGCAATTCAACCATCTTGCATCTTTATTATTTTTCATATAAAAATAATTAGAGCCTTATAGAATTAAACTATTTGAATTTCCATACCTTTTTTGCAGATTCCTTTGTTATGTCGGGTGTTTTCCCTTGGCTGTCGGTTTAGAGCAATATGTCACTTACAAGAATTGAACCTGGGTGGGGAGGGTAACAAACATTCCTCCCAACCACCCATGTTACAACCAATGGACTATAGCAAGTTAGAATTTATAACTATTTATAATATCACATTATTTTTTCTATTAATTAAATTTCTATATTTAAAAATATTTGTTTATAATAAGATAATATATTTTTAGCCCTATTATTTATCATGTTAAATTAATATTATCAAATTATACTCAATACCAATGAAACTTGGTTATGTGTATATTAAAAGTGCACATACAAATTTCATATTTCCAAAATAATTTTTGAAGTGTCTATTTCAATTATTTGTCATTGTCTGTAAATAAACAAAAACCACCATGTAGCAATGTCTCTCCACTATTGCTAATAGGTTGTTTTAAAAATTTTAGACTATTGTTATAGGACAAAGACTAGTAAATCAATGAAAAGAAATACAAAATTATGAGCTATGTATTTGAGAAGGACTTCATGGTATATTGATAATAAAGTAGGTATTCATATAGATTAACATGGTTCTCTATAAATTAGAGCCAAAAAAAACTAAAAAGATTTTTTTTGGGCTAGAAATGCATTTCAATCATTGGCTAAGAAACCACAACCGAGGGGCATCTAAGCAGTAAAAATCACCTCGGATGGCCTGGGCTACACCAACCCTTAACATGGCTGGAATTTTTTTGTCTCTTCCTAACTAAGTCACCATAAGGGTATTGAACTCGGGTCACCTAGCAAACAAAACCCATAATTGGCTAATAAGATTAATTATTAAAAAATAAAAAATAAAAACTTAAATTACATAGAAGGAATTTTTTTGTAAAACTCTTATTGAATTAGAATTAAGAATGGTTTGTAAAAATACAATGGTAGGTTAAATAAAAAGTTAGCAAATAAGTAAATATACATTCAAACATTTCATATAAATCCTAGAAAATTATACATTTACACACATACACACAAAACGCACAAAACAAAACATACAATTACAAAAATTAGAAAAAAGGTAGCAATTAAAACTTATTTTTCACACAAAGAAAACAAAGATATAACAATTAGAAAAAAAAAACATGTTATACAACTATCATATCATACTAGCATAATTATCTCAAATAAAAAATGTCAAATAATTTTTTTTTAATTTATTTTCATCAAAATGAGATAAATTATTGCCCTATTTATTTAAAATGCAAATTACAAAATATTTATTAAAATATTTTACTTAAAATAAAGAACAATGATGATAGATTTTGCTTTAGAATATAGAAATATAAAAATTCTAATTTGGGCATCTAAAAATTATATTTTCAACAATTAATTGATTGTAATTTCAATATCTATATTGCAATTGGAATTGGAATTTAGTACTTACAAATTCAACAATACGAAGATTGAATTTGCAATTTTAGTGAATACAAATTTGCAATTTCAACAAACATATGATTAAGAACAAGTTCACATCTTTTTAACCAAAATAAATGCAATTTCAACAATTGATTAAGTGCAATACCAAAAATGGTAATTTCAACAATTAAAAAATTATAAAAATTACAGTTTTAACATTCAAAAATTACAACTTCAACACTTAATTGATTACAATTTTGATAAAATTGCATATTACAACTTCATGAATTCAAGAATTGGCCAACTGATCAACCAAGCCATTACTCCTCTCCTCTCAACATCCATTGGACCCAGCACTCGAGCACCCATATTTTCCACACGCTGCATATACCAGATCATCATTAAGATCATGGCTAGGATGAGGGAAGATGCAACATCCATGGGCTCACCTAGTTTAATGAGCTTCCATGTGCAGGGCCTCATAGGTTAATTTTGACATAACACCCCATCCAGGGCGATTGCAATTTTCATAATTAGATATTGTGATTTGGACAATTACAAATTCAACAATAAAATATAAATAGATTGAAAAGAAATTGCAATTTTAGCAATTACAAATTCACAATTTCAACAATTATTATTTGGGGAAATTCACATATTTTAAGAGAAAATGCAATTTCAACAAAGAAAATTATAAAAACGGTATGCTTTTTAATAAAAAATTCCAATCTCATGAATTCAAGAGTTGCAAATTCAACAATTGGAGAATTGTAAAAATTGGAACTTTTAAATGAGAAAATTGAATTAAGAATTGCAATTTCAACAATTAAAAAATTATTAAAATTGATTTGCATTTTGATCATTACAAATTTGAAAATTTCAACAAGTATATGATTGAGAAAAGATTCACACTTTTTAAAATAAAAGTGAAATTTCAACAATTGATTTAGTACAAATCCAAGAATCCAAAAATGATAGAAGTTGCAATTTCTTATGAGAAACTCACCATCCAAAAATTTCAATTTCAAAAATTTAACAATTTGGACAAGTATACAAGTATATGAGTGAAGAGAAATTGGTGTTGTTTTAAAAAGTAAAATTTCAATAATTAGTTCATTGCAATTAGAATTACAATTTTACCAGAAACTCTAATGACAATAAATCTAATCAACGTGAACTTTGACAGATAAGAACTATGACTTATATAGGAACTCTCATTGATATGAACTATGACTAATAGCTCTTATTGGCCATAGTTTTTGTCAATCATAGTTTTTATTGGTTAGTGTTTCTACACCAATGAAGACATGTTTCATAAATTAAATTGTTAAGTGGATAATAGTGAAATACTTTAAATTGGTTTAAGTAGATAGTATTCAAATTGTTGAGATTGCAATTTTTTATCAATAGTTCTATCATATCAAATTATAGTCTCAATTATGGAAAGTGCAAATTTCAAATTGCATTTTTTTTATTGATAAACTTGTAGTTTCTAATTCCTTAAATTGCAATTTGATTCTCAAAACTATAGAGATTGTTGAAATTTTAATAATTAGATGCTAAAATTGTAATTTCTTCAATCATCAAAGTGTAGTCTATGATTGTTGAAATTGCAACATCTTTAAACTAGTAAGCAATTAATTGTTGAAATTGCAATTGTAATTAATCAATTATTAGAATTGTCATATTTCTACAATATTTTGATTGTTGTAATTGTGAATTTTCAAATTTCGAAATTACAGTTTCATAAAGTTGGAATTGCAATTTGAATAAAAAAATCCTTAAATTGAAATTTGAAAGTATCGAAATATTCCCTATTTTCTTCTTGTTACATATATCATAATTGCAAATTATAGATGCATTTTGTTTCTCTTAATTACTTTAACAATGTAAAAACAACATTATATATTGCATCACTACATACCAACACTTTCAATAATTGATTCATTACAATTTAAACAATAAGAAAATGAAATTTCAACAATTAATTGATTGTAAAATTGGATAATTATGTATTTCAAGTTTGGGAGTTTTTTATTCAAATGACAATTTCAACTTCAGGAAATTGCAATTGTGGTATTACAAATTCACAAAATCAACAATAAAAAGATTCAGGAGAAATTGCAATTTCAACAAATGCAACTTTGCAATTCAACTCATGTATATGAATGAGGAGAAACTCACATTTTCTAATGAAAAGTGCAATTTCAAGAGTTACTATGCAATTTTAGCATCCAGAAATTGCAATTTCAATAATTAATTGGTTGTAATTTTGATATATTCATATATTGTAATTCTAAGAATTTTTTATTCAAATTGCAATTTCAACTTTAGGAAGTTGCAATTTTTGCAATTACAATTTCACAAATTCAACAATAAAAAGATTGAGGAGAAATTGCAATTTCAACAATTAATTGGTTACAATTTTGATATTTGCATATGTTGCAATTCTAAGAATTTTATTCAAATTGCAATTATATTGCATATATAGCATCTCTACGAATTGAACTCGTGTGTTGTGGTTTCAATTCTTAAGAACTATTGTGTATTATCTCAACCAAAAGTGAATTGTTGGAACAACACAAGCTTTGGGTAGAGTGTTACTTAGCAAGTTCCAAGTCCATGCTAAAAACCCATAAGTTGTAAGCCAAGACAAAAACCCTCATTCATAAATCATCCAATAATCCATCAAGTAGAGAAAAAATACTAGATCTAGAGGAAGCAACCTAGAGAAAACCCGTAAGGAGGCACCCTAGAGAGAAACCCTAGGGAAGGAAAAGTGAAGAAAACCCTAGCAAACTGGAGCAAAAACCCTAGTGCACATGATAAAAATTTGGAAGAGGATGAATAGTAACATTTTAGTGTTGGAGACAAAAACTTGGGAAAACGGCATACTGGAAACCCTAGCGCCAACAAATGAAATTGCTAAGAACTAGCACCAAGCCCCTATGGAAGGGAAAATTCGTCTGTTAAGGAATGAGAATTTAGAGATGAAGAGGGCTATCACACGCCTCTTCTCTCTTTCCCAAGCTACGCACTCGGAGGTCAAAAATAGCAGCAGCAAATTAGTGGGGAGGGTCGTCAGTCTAGAGGAAGCCATTGGTATTGTTTTTCCTTGCAATTTCAATAAGGATTAAAAAATGGATGATGTCAACAGAAATATCATAGAAGTGGGCAGGAAGATTGACATCCTAAAAGATGAATTGGTAAATTCGGGTCTGCAAAAAAGTAAAGACTTGGCGAAGGGAAGAAACGAAGAAACTTCGGGTGGCACTCTCCAAAGGCAAAAGGAATCTCGTCGTCAGCTCTAGTCTTTTGGTCCATGGGTTTTCTTTTTGTTTTCTAGTGTATGTAATGGTCTCCTTTCAGTGAAAATTACTAGTATCATTCAGCTTTTTTTTGGATAGTGGATCAAGATTTAGGGAAGTCTAGTGCAGGAATCTTTTTGTGCTATTACAACACAGATCTCTTTCTGGACAGCAAGATAAACCACCTTTCTCAGCAATGTTTTGCTTTTGTTTCCTTCTTCTTGGACAGTTTGTAAGGAGATATAGTCTCCATAGATTAGGAAAGTTTCATGATAGTTATAAGCTAGCAAAGGATGAACAAGGAGTTGTGGACGTAGTTCTTCTTTGGGAACAATCCTTCCTCATAACTTTGTAATCTATGCATTTTTTATATAATCAAAAGCTCCTTAACCGTTTCTGTTAAAAAAAAAAGTGGCATTGGATCATGAGGGCACATAAAAGGGACTAAGCGAGACACCAATTTGGTGTATGAGACCCCCTTGTTTGTGGGACAAGGGACCCACCTCTACGCAACGATTTAACTGCTAAAGTCTACAGAGGTGTACATACTCTACCCCCCTACGGATTTGAACCTATGACCTCCTGAGAGAAAACACATGCTCTTAATTGTTAGGCCATGGGAAAATTCAGCATAGTATACCAAAACCATGGGCCATAAATCACTAACAACAAAAATTAGCATTTAATGTTTGTAGTTGGTGAACTATGGCCCATGGTTTTGATATCCCATGGTAAATTTTCCCATGGTATTTGATGTCGTGCATTATATTTATAATTTTGTTTCTTTTTTTTCAATGTGGTTCGCATCCCTAGATATTGCTACACCCATGAATATAATCTAAGGGGCCTCACCTTGTCGGCATTTCTACGGTTCCTAACCCCGAATGACCTAGAGAATTGAACCCCTGACCTTGACCATGTGTCGTCTTGGTCCCGGAAGATCCAACCAACTTAGTTACCACTCGGGGATTTTTATAATTTTGTTTCTATGTCCCAAATGATTTTTTGGTCATCTTTCTTGCTCTTAATAAATTATATCTATATTGTGATATAAGTAAAACTATTTTTTTTAGGTAAGTTATTTTTTATAACAAAAAAAACTATTAATTCAAATACCTCGATCGATCTATTAGCTCAATTGAGGTATTTTAATTAATAATTATTTTTTCCGTATTTGAATTAATGTATTTTTTAATGGTTAAAAGATTGATCGAGCTCTTAGCTCGATCGAGCTTTTATATTAACGACACATAAACCATCAATAGAAGTATTTAAAAAATGTGGATAAAACCTCAATTGAGGGTTTTAAAACCCTCGATTGAGCTACTAGATCAACAAGGTCTTTAAAACAGGCTTTTAGTTCCCTTTTCTAAAACTTTATTTTTTTTCTGTTCATTTTGCAAGACCTAAACCCTATCCTACGATGCACCTTTATAATTTTTTTTTTTTTTTACAATCTTAAGGTATCAAACATAAACTTTATTTTTCTCTTTTACAAGTTTTCAAACTGGTTGATAAGGATATTGATTTTTACAAGGGAAAAATGGAATATGTATTTTAATATTGATTAAATTTATCATAATTGAAAAAAGAAACTTTTAAATGATTATTTGAATGATGTAATGTATAATTATGATAATTCACAAATTCAACGATAAAAGGATTGAGGAGAAATTGCAATTTTGACAACTATAAGTTTGAAATTTTAACTAGTTATATGATTGATGTGAAAGTTGCATTTTTAAATGAAAAGTGCAATTTCAACAATTAAGCTGAAGAAATTTTAGCAGTCAAGATTTGCGGTTTCAACAAGTGGAGAATTATGAAAGTGCAATTTTACCATACATAAATTGCAATTTCAACAATTAATTGATTGCTATTTGGATATCAGCAAAATTGCAATTTCAACAATCAATAGCCATTTTGATGGTTTCAAAGTCAACAATAAAAAAAGATTGAATAGAAAATTTAGTGACTACAAATTTACAATTTTAACAAGTATACTAAAGAATAAATTCACATTTCTATGAAAATATTCATCAACCAAGAATTACAATTCTAACAATTCACAAATTCAACGAAAAAGGAGAAATTGCAATTTGCTCAACTACAAATTTGAAATTTCAACTAATTATATGATTGAGGAGAAAGTTGCAATTTTTTAAAGAAAAGTGCAATTTCAACAATTAAGCCAAAGAAATTTCAGTGATCAAGATTTACAAAAATACTATTAAAAGATTTTGGAGAAAATGCAATTTTGGTTACTACAAATTGCCAATTTCAAAAGTATATGATTGAGAAGAGATTTAAATTAAAAAAAAAAATAGAAATTCCAACAATTGGAGAGTTGCAAAAATTTCAATTTTAGCATCCAAAAATTTCAATTTCAACAATTAATTGTTAATAGATTGCAATTTTGGTAGTTCCAAAGTTAACAATAAAAAGCGATCGAGTAGCTCCAATTTCTACAAATTCAAAATTTCAACAAGTATACTAAAGAATAAATTTTAGTGAACAGTTGGAGAATTATGGAAGTGCAACTTTACCAGGCATATCCACGATTTAGTGAGTCATTAGCAACGCCAGATGACCAGGTCCAAGCGACCGTTCTATGCATCAGGGGTTTAGCCTTGGGATAGTATTTGAAATTTCATTACATCAATATTTTGGCATATGATAACGTTGAACTCAGGTTTGAAATCGTATTGGAGATCGAACCCATAGTTAGCACTAGGCAAATCGCCTGGTGAGTGGTTTTTAAGCTCCATCATTTTATCTGTCATCAATTTTGGTATTAGAGCGAAAAATTTTGCTCAATGTAACAGAGAAAAGACATGGTTGTTCATGTTGGCAGAGCTCGGGGTCATGGCAGAGGACGACTAGCAGCAAATGCAGAGGTTATGGAGGAGTTGAGAGAGCTAAGAGCACGTATGGAAGCTATGGAGCTAAGTAGACAGAGAGATCCAGTGGCAGGAGATGTGAGTGAGCCTGAAGAGGAAGAACATGAAGAGGAGGCAGCTCCTATGGCAGAGACACCTGAAATGAGATGTCTTCGATCCATTTTAGGAACCACATCCAGACCAAAGCTTGAGTTGCCTACCTATGAGGGAATCCTTACCACTGAACACCTCATTAACTGGATCAGTGAGTTGGACAAATATTTTGAGTACGATCAGATTGAGAAGAACATGAAGGTCAGATTGGTAGTGACACGGTTGAAGGAGCATGCATCCCTCTAGTGGGATAGTGTGCAGGAAGAGAGGAGAAGGAAGAATAAGCCTCTAATCAAGAGTTGGGATAGGATGGTGGCCAAGATGAGGGCCAAGTTCTTGCCCATGAATTACCAGCTGACTCTATATAGGAAAATGTAGAATTTGAGGCAAAGAATGTTGACCGTGAGAGAGTACACTGAGGAGTTTTACAAAGTAAATTTGAGAGCTGGTTATGTGGAGGAATCAGCTAAGAAGGCTGCTAGATATGTAAATGGCTTGAGGATGGGAATCTAGGATGAAATCAGCATGATATCACCTAGTAAAATGGAAGAGGCCTACCAATGTGCCTTGAGAGCAGAAGAGAAGCTATTGAGGAAACCAAACTTCAATAGAGGAAGAGGTTCAGCCAAAGGAAAAGGACAACCAGCTGGAAGGGAAAAGTTTGCAGCCCAAAAGGGAGAGTCCAGCAATTCAAATCAGCATGAGTAGCAAGACAAAAATAGTGACCCCAGAGGAAGAAGACCCTACCAGGGAGGTAGAGGTAGAGGGAGAGGCAGGGAAACTGTCTTTCGATGCTACAAGTTTAACAAACTAGGCCACAGGTCTTTCAAATGCCCAGAGAAGGAAACCATAGGACAGAGAGGGTCCTATGTAACTCAGAAGGAGCAACAACAAGAGAAATTTCCAGTGGCTGAAAATCTACCTAAGACTAGAGAGGCTTTGATGATAAACAAAGTCTCGTTGAAGCCTGAGAAGGAAAGTACAGAACCTGCTCAGAGGAAAGCCTTGTTTAGAACTATGTGCAAGGTCAAAGGAAAGTGCTACAAGATGGTGATTGACATTGGAAGTATTAACAATCTGGTTTCCACAGAGATGGTGGAGAAGCTGTGCTTGAAGATGAACAAACATCTAGTTCCCTACAAGGTATCCTGGTTGCACAAAGAACATCAAATCCTAGTAAGTGAGCAATGTGAGTTTGATTTACAAGTAGGTACATATAAAGATAAAATAATATGTCATTTTATGCCCATGGATGTCTGTCATGTTCTTTTGGGAACACCTTGGCAGTTTGATAGGAAAGTAGTGCACGATGGTAGCAGGAACTGCTATAGTTTTGATAAGGATGGAATGAGACATGTCTTACTTCCTTTGCAAGAAGGTAGTACAGTAGAGCAGCAAGCAGCAAAAGTCTTGATGTTGACGGACAAAAAGAATTTGTAGCAGTCTGAGGAGGAGGAAGTGAACTACGATGTGATGTGTAAGCCCAAGGTAGTAATGATGAAGACTACTATTTCAGATCTTCCTGAAGAGTTTCAGAGAATGTTGGTTGAATTTGGTGACATAGTGGTGGATGATTTACCCAATGAGTTGCCACCAAGGAGAGATATCAGCCATCACATTGACTTAATTCCGGGAGCTAGCTTACCCAACAAGGAAGCCTCTAGGTTGACACCTCAGGAGAATGAAGAGATCAGAAAGCAAGTACAAGGAATGTTGGAAAAGGGGCTGATTAAGAAAAGTCTGAGCCCATGTGCAATTCCTGCAGTGTTGAGCCCAAAGAAAGGTGGTGAATGGAGGATGTGCACGGACTCATGAGCCATTAATAAAATAACCATCAGGTATAGGTTCCCATTGCCCAGGATGGATGACATAATGGACTGTCTAAGTGGAGCAGCGTATTTTACTAAGATAGATCTAAAAAGTGGATATCATCAAATTAGAATTAGAGAAGGGGATGAGTGGAAGACAACCTTCAAAACAAATGAAGGACTGTATGAATGGCTGGTTATGCCATTCAGATTATCAAATGCTCCACGCACATTCATGAGGTTAATGAATGAAGTCCTGAGGGATTTCATAGGTATATTTGTGATAGTCTACTTGGATGATATATTGATTTTCAGTTAGTCAAAGGAGGAGCATCCGAGGCATCTAAGATATGTCTTGGAGAAGTTGCAACAAGAGAAATTGTTGGTGAATATCAATAAGTGTTCATTCATGAAATCTGAGTTGGTGTATTTAGGATTTGTGGTTTCGAAGGATGGTTTGAAGATGGATCCAGAGAAGGTACAAGCAATTTTTGATTGGCCTTCCCCCAAAGCATATTTGAGGTAAGAAGCTTCCATGGCTTAGCAAGCTTTTACAGGAAATTCATAAAGAACTTTAGTGGCATTTGTTCTCCAATTGTTGAGACTATTAGAAAGGACAAGTAACCATTCCAATAGACAGCAGGAGCTAAAAATAACTTTCAGCTGTTAAAGAAAAAGATTACTGAGCAGCCCGTGTTGGGGTTACCAGACTTTAGAAAACCATTCCAAGTTACGTGTGATGCTAGTGGGATAGCCATTGGGGCTGTGCTCGGTCAAGAAGATAAACCAGTGGCCTATTTTAGTGAAAAACTAAATGATGCAAAACAGAAATATTCCTCATATGATAAGGAATTCTATGCTATAGTGCAAGCCCTGAAAAATTGGAGGCATTATTTGATGCCTTGGGAGTTTGTATTGTATTCTGAGAATCATGCTTTGCAGTACATAATGCAGCAGCCTAAATTGAATCAGAAACATGCCAAATGGGTAGAGTTTCTGCAGAGTTTCACTTTTGTGTTGAAGCATATTAGTGGACAGTCAAATCGTGTAGCTGATGCATTGAGCAGGAGAGCCTTAATCATACAAGAAACTCAAGTACAAGTTTTAGAATTTGAATATCTTAGAGATTTATATGAAATTGACAATGATTTTCAGTGTGCATATAGAGCATCCAAGAACCCTGTAGGAGTGGACAAATAATTATGGGCTGAATATATGTTGCAGGATGGATTACTCTTTAAGAACAGTAAGCTATGTATCCCAAATTGCTCAATGAGGGAAAATCTTATTCAAGAGAAGCACAATGGCGGAATGGATGGTCACTTTGGAAGTGATAAGACATGGACAACTAAGTCATTTTTACTTCTGGCCCAAGATGAGGTCTGAGGTTGAGAATTTTGTGAGCAGATGTAGAATCTGTCAGCATGCCAAAGGGAGAAGCCAAAACACAGGCTTATATACACCATTGCATGTTCCTACCAGGCCTTGGGATTTTGTGAGTATGGACTTTATTTTAGGATTGCCAAAGACTCAGAAAGGAAATGATTCCATCTTTGTAGTGGTTGATAGGTTTACTAAAATGGCACATTTCATTCCCTATTTTAAGACAAGTGATGCCACTCATATAGCAAACTTGTTCTTTAATGAAGTGGTGAAGCTGCATGGTTTGCCTAGAAGTATTGTCTCTGACAGAGATGTGAGATTCACAGGTCACTTTTGGAGGACATTGTGGAAGAAGCTGGGTACTAAGTTGAATTTCAGTTCAGCTTATCATCCATAGTCTGATGGTCAAACCGAGGTAGTCAACAGGAGTTTGGGTAACATGTTGAGGAGTTTGGTTGGAAAAAATCCAAAACAGTGGGATAGAGTATTGGCACAAGCTGAGTTTTCCTATAATGACTCGCCAAACAGAAGCACATGTATGAGACCATTTCAAATCCTGTATGGTATGCATCCTAGAGGAGTGTATGAACTAAGGGATTTGGAACATTTTGAGAAGAGGAGTGCAGATGGGGAAGACTCTGTGGCTAGAATCAATGAGCTACATGAAGAAGTTAAGGAGAGGCTACAGAGAAGTAATACAAATTACAAAGTGAGGGCTGATTCTAAAAGAAGAGAAAATAATTATGAGGTAGCAGACCTAGTGTTATCCCACCTGAGAAAGGAAAGGTTTCCTAAGAGGGAGTACAAAAAACTAAAAATGAAGAAGATTGGGCCATGTAAAATCCTCAGAAAGTTTTCTTCTAATGCTTATGCACTGGAAATGCCAGCAGGAGTTGGCATATCTCCTATTTTCAATGTTGCTGATATATTTCCCTTTACAGCAGATAATGCAGGACAGGTTGCAGGAGACAAAGATGCTGATAATGATTTGCAGTGGCTGAAGCAGATTCCCGTGGCACAGAAATTGGAAGCAGAGGAGATCTTGGACACTAAGGTTGCAAAAAGCACTAGGCAGAAGGACTACTTGGAGTATTTGGTAAAGTGGAAAGCACACCCTGTGGAGGATGCTACTTGGATGAGTGCAGCAGAACTAGCAGCCAAGGGTTTTGCTGTTGCTGACCTCTTGAATAGGGGTTCAATTCTTTCCACCCTGGGAGTCTGATGCAGGGGCATTTAGTCAAGCCAGCAATGTGACTGTTTTGTTGTGGCTCGAGGCTGAACTGGAGGAACCTGAGGATCAAAAGAGAAACTTACTTGAATATTTTATTGAATGAGAAATTATGTAGATAATAGTATGCTGTCAGTTATGGAGTATTAGTAGAAATAATTGGCTAATTTGAGCTCCCTGTGAGGAGACTAAGCCACCTAGACAGGCTGTTACAATATTTAGGAACTAGTCACCTAAAATTAGAAAGAAACTCTTAAGTTTGGGCAAGTGGAAGCTTGCTAATGGCAGCTCCAGGAAAAAATTTAACTCCCAGTTAGGGAGGAAATAGAAGAGTTTTTTTTGCTGTAAAAAAGAAACAAAAAATAAGAAACAACCTGTAACTCGCTAGGGCAGAAATCGGCAATAGCCTATCAATGAATAAATGAATGAACTCGAAAATTGAGAGGAGTCAGGTATTTTTGTATGAATGACTGGAGAATGAATGGATTTTTTTCTCAATGCCTGAATCCATTATAGAGATGTTACTCGTACACATAGGGCCATTCATGTTTATCTATCATCTAGTCTTTTTATGAGTTTACAGGTACGCCATGGATTCTTTTGAACAGATCTAGGCTCAATTTATAACCATTTACATATGCAAACGTTCTGAGAACACCCCAGTGTGCAGGACCGAGCCAGAATACCCTCATCGTAGTGCTCTGTGGTCGAGTTGGAAGAAACCGGGCGTATTTTCCATTGTTGCAAGTGCAGGGTAGAAGAACCTCCATCGACAAATGGGTACAGGCTCGTCGTTTTGGCCAAGTTGGGAGTATGTTGCACGCAAGTAGAAGAGCACGATGTCCATTGCTAGTACACACAGGAATATCCACAATTTAGTGAGTCATTAGCAACGCCATATGACCAGGTCCAAGCGACCGTTCTATGCATCAAGGGTTTAGCCTCGGGACAGTATTTGAAATTTCATTACATCAATATTTGGGCATATGATAACATTGAACTCGGGTTTGAAATTGTATTGGAGATCGAACCCATATTTAGCATTGGGCAAATCGCCCGGTGAGTGGTTTTTAGGCTCCATCATTTTATCTGTCATCAGATATCAGTGCCCTCAATAGTATAGTTAATCAAATGTATCAAGAGGGGAGTTACACCAAGAATAAAAAAATTATTGGAGTTACAATTTCTTATGAGAAAATGTAATATGACCATCCACAAATTGCAATTTCCGCAACAAGAAAATTTCAATTTCAAGAATACAAATTAGCAATTTGAACAAGTATATGATTGAGGAGAAATTGATTTTTCAAAGTAAAGTAAAATTTCAACAAATTTTTTATTGTAATTTCAACGATCAAGAATTACAATTTCAACGTTGCAATTTCTACCAAAGGAAAATGCAATTTGGCATTTTGATAATACAAATTTAATAATTTTCCTTGAGTATAATTGAGGAGAACTCTCATTTTGTAAAAGAAAATTGCAATTTCAACAAGTGAACTACAATTTCAACGATCATGAATTGCAATGAACCAAGAATTAAATAATTGAATATTTTTTTATGAGAAATTGTAATTTTGACAATTTCAACAATTTTCATAATTGCAATTTGGACAATTAGAAATTACAATTTTGGTAATTACAAATTCACAATTTTAACAAGCACAATTGAGGGAAATTCACATTTTTTCAAAAGAAAATGCAATTTCAACAATTTCTTATTGCTGAAATAACATTTTTCATTAAAAAAGATAGAATTGCAAATTTGTAGTTGTTAAAATTCTTGAATTTGCAATTTCAACAACTATGGAATTATGAAAAAGTTGGAAGTTTTTAATGAAAAATTGAAATAATAGCATCTAGAAATTGCAATTTCAACCATTAATTGATTGTAGTTTTGATATTTGTATATTGCAATTTTAAAAAATTTGCATTCAAGTTGCAATTTTAATTTTAAGGGAATGCAATTATGACAATTCACAAATTCAACAATAAAAGAATTTAAGAGAAATTGCAATTTTGACAACTACAGTTTGAAATTTCAACTAGTTATACGATTGAGGAGAACTACAATTTCAACAATTGAAGAGTTATAACAATTGCAATTTTAGCATCTAGATATTACAATTTCAACAATTAATTGATTGCAATTGATGAGACTCGTGATTTCAAGAGTTGCAATTTCAACAATTGAAAAGATAAAACAATTACAATTTTAGCATCTAGATATTACAATTTCAACAATTAATTGATTGTAATTCATAAAATTGCATATTGCAATCTCATGATTTTAAGAGTTGCAATTTCAACAATTGGAGAAATATAAAAATTGGAACTTTTTAATGAGAAAATGGAATTATAGCATCAAGAAATTGTAATTTCAACAACCAATTGATTACCATTTCGATAATTGCATATTTGCAATTTTAAAAACTTTTAATTCAAAATGCAGTTAAAAGTGATCAATTGGTTGATTGTAATTTCAACAATCAAGATTTGCAATTTCAATAATTAAAAAATTATTAAAATTGGTTTTTGAAGAAATTGCAAATTCAACTTTGGAAAAATGCAATTGTAGCATTTTGATAATTATAAATTTAATAATTTCAATAAGTAAATGATTGAGAAGAGATTCACAAATTTTAAAAGAAAAACACAATTTCAACAATTGATTTACTAAAATTCCAAGAATAGAAAATTTATAGAAGTTGCAATTTCTTATAAAAAATTGTAATATGACCATCCATAAATTGCAATTTCAACAATTAATAGCAACAACAAAATTTAAAATTTAGACAGTACAAATTAGAAACTTGCGACCTCTTGAAATCGACCTTAATTCAAAAGGCACGGGCATCACATAATGGAGGCATGATGACCTCTATTTTAAATTTTGTGCTTGCGACCGTAAGTGGATTGAAGGTGGTAGCCTTGATTGACATTGGTGCAATCCATAGCTTTGAGAGTAAGCATACGCCTATAACACTTCATGGTAAGCCTGGAGGAAATTTGGCCTCATTCAAGGTGGTAAACTTAATAGTGAAGCTGCCAACATGAGCAGTTTGCTCCGCACCTTTGAAGGTTGGGGAATGGTTGGTAGTTCATAATTGACAATGGCTCCATTGGATGACCATGCAGTCATCTTGGGGCAAGACATTCTGAAGCTTGCCAAATTTGTTCCATTGCCCCTTGAGAACTATTTGATGTTCTTAGATGCAATTGAGACTTGTGGTGGAATGGAAACATTCTACTCATTAATAAAGTTTTGAGGCATTTTCCTTGGATGATCAGTAATACATGTGCATGTGTATCGTGACTTGTCTAATGGGATGAATGTTGTTCTATTTCAAACAATGCTCATTGTTGGTTGATTGTTGACATTAGCTAAGTAAATAATTGGTTGTGTTGAATGTTGCTAAGACTAAGTATTGTTAAGATCTTTTAGAGGTTGTGGTTAGATGCATGCCTAATTGTTAAATGAACTTGGTTGAAAAGGACTTAGTTTCATTTGATGTTTTGTAGTCTAAGACAAAGTTATGAGTAGACCTTGGTTGAAGAGGCATACTCTAGTTGTGGTAGGCATAGTTTGGTCTAACCCATGTGGCCTCAGGTGTTTATATGAAGCGGAACCTCATGTGATGCCTTTTCTGGCAAGCGTAAGGTATCAAGCACCACGCACCAAACCAAGGAGGCAAGAACCCGGCGAGTATTAACCTTTCTTTCTCGGTTCACCTTTGCAGACACCACTTCTGTTACTTCTGTTGAATTATATTTTAAGGACAGGGACGACTTTCCTGCATTGTGTGTTATTTTTTAATGATTTCGTGTTTCCCACCCGGAATTCATCTTTTGCTTTTCTACTCAAACTGAAAGTAGAAGATGAATAGAAGGTATAAACATGAAATTTTAGTTGACAAGCAAAACCAAGCAGTACATGCATGAGAATATCATCTCAGACCTGCAACACGGGGAAATATGCCATGGACACTACATTCATCTTCTATGTCGATAGAAAAATTGAAGAAAAATAAAATGCCTTCCTTGATAAAATAGAAAAAAGGATGAAGATTATTAAGAAGTCCAAGAGAAACTAGGCCATCGAAGGAGGAGGAGGAGAAAAATTAATAGACTGAACTAAAGAAGTGGAATTTATTTTGAATAAATTTTTTGTAGCCCTTCAATTCTGCGTTGGTATATGGCAGTTCATGCTGATAATTCTGGATTTAATTTTTGAACCCAAGTATTTAACTTCATCTATAGGATCACTGGTGTTTGCGTAGAGTGTGAAAGAGATTCACAGATGATTAGAGGATCACTGGTTGGATACCCCTCCATCAAAATTACAGCAACACGATTTCTCTTGAGAATGAGAATAATAAGGTTTCTTACCTTTTGATGTCTCGATCATAACTCATTTTGATATGAAATCAGTACTTCTGCTAAGCCGATTCGGGCAGCCACACATCACTTGATGGCAGAACTTGAACCTGTGAAATGTGATATCATGAGGTTGGGGATGGGCTGAGAGGAGTTCCCACGCGGCGGCAGGGAAACAAAATGACAAGGTAAATGATGTGGCTATTTGGAGAATAGACAGAATAGGAGGCAGAGCTGCTAGGTGGGATGAAGGCTAGGGTTAAGGCCTCGCCACAAGAAGAAAAAAGTGAAGTTAGGGTTTGAAAAAAGGAAAGGGAGCGACTGTATCTGTTGAAATAGGATGGAGGCACCACCCAGGACACAAATTTAAATTTATCCATTTTCCTTATTTTACTCTTATTTCATTTATTTATTTCCCCATCTTTATTATTTATATTATTATTTTTTAAATTTATTAATATTAATATATTTTATATAACATTTCTCCCCTGGACTAACCTTCTAACAAATGGTGACCCACCATTTAAAAATAAAAATATAATAAGTAATTAATATATTAATATATAATAATTATATGTTTTTTCTAAATAAAAAAACTCTAATTTTATTTATATGGAAACAAAATTACATATTGTAGATATGCCTACAGCATATTGATTCATAAAAGCATGTCTCAACATGACATCTCGAACCAAGATATGAGCAGCTATCACTATTGTGTATTGACCGAAAATAAGACCAAGAGCATAATATATCGGGATGATCTGAGCCCATAACAAACTGGAATATGACTTATACATATAAACATAAAATATACCACCTTAAAAAAGAAAGGACTTCAAAACTTGTCATTTAATCCATAAAGAGTCGAAATTCAAGGGGCCCATATTCGATGAATGGTCTCCGAAAGTATTAAAAGGGCTCTACATTATTTTGTTCATTAATATGCCATTGTTCTAATTCAAATTGAATACCTTAAAAATTTTATTAGCAACCATGTTCCTCTCCCTGTAAACATGAACAAGGAGGTGATTTGAATTCCATAATGAGACATGGTGAGGTGTGGGAGGAATCTAGAAGGATAGACCCTATGGCTAAATACCCACTTTAAAAGATAGAGACTTTATGTCACATAACACCCTTGACTTTAAATAGGGTTATAGGGAAAAGAATGGGTTTTGATCATTTCGTTGTTTTAAATGGAAAAGGGAAAGCAAAGGTGTTAGGGATTATGAAGGCATACAATTATTATTATTATTATTATTATTCAAGGAGATGGGAACGAAGGGATTTTTACAAAATGGGAGGATTTTTTGTTTTCAAAATGGAGGATATTGGTGATTTTTTGCAAGGGGGGGAACCGATGGAGATTTTAGAACTTTATGAACCTAGGCAAGAGGAGAACCATGATGAATGGATGCATATGGAGAATTAACGGAGGTTGTGAAATTAACAATTTTTAGCTAACATGATGCAAAATACATGAACTTGCCGAAATTTTAAAAAACTGTCGAGGGGGTCACACGAAGACGGCTTTGTTTAAACAAAATATGGATGCGTCTAGTATAACAATCCAAACACAATGACACCAACTTTATGACACAATGATACCTAGAGGGAAAGACGACAAATATCCAAGACTCGAATCAACCACACTATGATGACGCACATGATGCAAAAATGGTGAAATAATATATAGACATAACAAGATGCACATCAAATTGGTTATGACGGTACTGATGGAATGATCTTGAAAAAAAGTTCAGTATAAGGTTTGCCTATGGAGTCATGTTTCAACACTTCATAATCATGTAGATGTTGAGCATCAACACTATAGTGCCAAGTAAATGGAGCAAGATAAATATCATGTTGCATTCTTCCCTTTCTAGTCATTAATGCAAACTAATTAGTCATTGTAAACTAATTAAGTCCATTACATCATTATAATATTGACATATCTAGAGGCATATATAATCATGTTACACATAATTATAAAATCATATATTGTATTATATATAGACACTGTTAATTTGTGTGTGACATATAAGGACATACAAAGACATATAAAGACGACATACCAAGCTTGATAACAGAGTTCGCCCGATTTGGACTACGTCTTCGGGCCTGCTCTCCAATGAGGATCGATCTATTATGTGGTAAAAAACGATGGATGCACCAAAATACGATCTCTTCAAGTACAATTTGGCCTTGGAAATGTTGCCAAAGAAGCCTCACTAATCTTCTTCAAAATTTCTCCCACTCTAAGAAGAATACAAAATCCTCACACAACTTCTCCACCAAGAATTCCTACCAAGAATTTTTCTCCAAAAGGCCCCTCTAGCCTCCCTCATATGGAAAAATACATTTGTTTATATACCCAAGGTTTCTTAACTCCAATCTAAATATAATGGGATATGATCCAATATATGGTTAATCTACAATATAATACATATTAGATAATAAAATATATGACAACCCCAAAATATATGGTAGTCAAACCATATAATATAAAAATAACCAACCACATATTTAATTAACCATATAATAGTACCAAAAGATATGGTCAACATCATCACTCTATCCAATTGAAATCCGACAGCTTCCGCCCAATTAAAAAGCTGCCACGTTCACTCTCATCCAGTACAGAGCCGCTTGTCTTAGTCGATGGCGTATTCTTAAGGTTGCTTCTGTGTTTTCATTTTCACGGGTTACAATAACAGGACCTCAAATTTCCATCTGATTCAAGCTTGATCTTGCACAATGTGATGGAGGAATCAGTTTAATCGCTCCTGTATGCAATTCAGAGCTGATCATTTCAACATGAAATTCCCAATGGGCTCCAGAGTGAATGGATAAGGATACCTATGGAGGCTCTGTTCCACACTAAAATTTTGATTAACCAAAAGGCTATCAGTAGGATTGCCAAAGCTCTCCCAAGCACTGTTGTGTTGATTGCCATCGTCACTCTTTGGCTTTCAGTATTAGTCTACCACACCGTGGTGTTTTTTCCATTGCTCAATACAAGGTTTCCATCAATATGGAAAAGGAAGCTTTGACACCCACTCTGATACCACCATTCTCACCTGCAGACCACCCTACTATAGATTCGTCGTCACTCCAACGAATAAATGGTTACCATGTGTTTGTTTCCCATCATGAAATACTTATCCACCACGTGTTTTATGTTTCATGTCATGCACGGCTGTACCTCTTCTTCCTTTCCCCTAGTCAGCAAGGAGATCATCCCCAATCACACCTTTCGTCGCCTCATTTAGGCCTGGTGCGGACGAATCCCATAGCGCCAAGGGCGTCGAGCTGTAAGAGGCTAGCCGCAGTCTGTATCTCGAACGAGGGTGGGACCGCAGTCCTCACTGGCATACTAAGGGAAAATGGGGATGAAGAAGGCCGCATTGCCTGTGAGGAAGCGGTGGGCATGCTTGTTGTGCTTCCACTGGATGAAACGATGAAGAGAAGGGTCGGTGGGGCAGCTGAACTGGAGACCATTGCAGGATCACGATGAAACTATATTTTTCACATTAAGAAATATAGTTTATGTGACTCATAAGAGGAGCTTAAAACATATATGTTTGGAAGATTATGATTTCAATTGGAATGTTGACATTCTCCAGGACTTTGCTATTGATGTTTCCCATACTCGATGGTGTATAGTGCATGTTTCTATGTGTAAGAACATGCAAAAGTTTTTCTTGTTGCATTCAAAGCAGAAAGCTTTTTTGGAATGGGACATAAGACAAGCGGAAGCAGCAAAACCCCTTCACGAACATTGCAAACGAAACATTACTGATACAAGTTTGAATATATGTGTTGAAAGTTTCTGCTTTTGAGAGAGCATGCTATAGAATTGGGGTGAAGCAAACTACATAAAAAAAATGTCGCCAATCAAACTCCGAGTTGTAACTATATGTTTCTTGAAATGCTCTGAAATATTGTAAACATGATATTTATTTTACAATATTATGGGTTTTAGACTTAATCTTGTAGTTTCATATTTTAATGCAAGTACATAACTCATAATGGCAAGAACTTCAACACAAATTTACATCCTAAAAACTTAGAGGTATTGAGGTTACCAGCTTGTTAATTGAATTACTTGCATTTCAGATCGGCACCAAGAGATTCAGAGCATGGACATGTTAGTGAAGTTTTTCTTGAATGTTCACGTGATTTTTTTGGTAGCGATGTTGTTATTACACGCACATTACCTGATTCTGTGAAATTGGATCTTATCCTGGCATGTCCTCTCTGTCCGGTAAGTCCAAACTTTGCTGGCATTTTTAGTTGTAGGTCTTCCCTGATAACAAATAACTGCAATTCCAAGGCTCTGATCTAGAGTTTACATTTCTTATCCGATAGGGTTAAAAGGGTGAAATGCAATAAGTTGAAACCCTATAATATTTTTCTTCTTTTTTAATTACTAAATTAAAATTAGGGACACATATGGTGTTTTGTTTCATTTCATATTCTATGCATTGAGGTGGTTCTTTTGATTGATAGTGGTAGTTACAATGGTTTTATGCATTCATTACAATGTTTGCTACCTTGGTGGAAGCCCTTGGTCACCTAGCTTTTAGGAAAATTAACCAAATTACTCAAAGATAAACTTTGCATTTTCGTTTCTTATGGATATGATTCAAAGTTAAAATCTGAAATAATATTAATTAATGACCAAGGTGTTGACACAAACTATAAAAGTGAACGATTATAATTCCTTTGTTTTTTTTCTCTAATATTAAAAAAAAGGCAAAATATTTAATAAGGAATTTAATCTAGTGAATTAATTATCCGTCTCAAAATGATCTTTGAAATCGTCCTCCTTATTTTTGCATATGGGATAAAGAAGTCTCAAGCAAATCTAAATTTAGCCTCGCCAATTCTACGTTGTTTAAGGAGAGAATGCTATTTTAAAATGTACCATCTTTGAAGTAAATGTTATTTTCATAGTTTTGAACCGTTTTTCTTGTAACAAATAGGTTACTCTTCCTACTATTTTTTCATGTTTCTTTGGCAGGATGGCAAGTCATCCTAGAATGAATAGCACAAAACCAACCACAGTACAAATGAAAGGACAACACGTTGCACTTTGGAGTGGTTCTTTATCCATAATTCACAAACAAAAAATTAATTTCATTCTAATACTTTTATTATTTTACAATTTCACATTTATACACATGTATAATTTTTTAATAAAAAATTGTCTATTGTTTTCAGACATCCAAATTAATGGAATACAAAATTAAAAGACAAAATTTTAATATATATATACAAATAAACAAAATAAAGTTTACATAAAATTGTTTATAAAAAAAAAACTATATAAATCAGAAATACAAATCTAGCGTTCTTTGGGTTCAAGGCAATTTGGTGGCACCATTTCTGTCATTAGGATAAACCACGTCAAACCTTTTCTAATTGGCAAATAGAAGAATCTTTGTGACAGGTGCTTTCATTGTTTATCACTAATGCTTAATTGGATTTTAAGATTTTCTACACAATGATTACTTGATTTTTGCATTAATAACAATATTTGTTTTGCATTTAAAAAAAATAGATTTGTTTAATTGTTAAAAAAATAAAATATGTAATTTGCTAAATGATTTATTTGATAATAAATTATTTAAAAACTAAATTATAAATAATTTTTTGTGTTTCGAAATTTCATGTATTATGTATTTAAAAAAAATAGATTTGTTTAATTGTTAAAAAAATAAAATATGTAATTTGCTAAATGATTTATTTGATAATAAATTATTTAAAAACTAAATTATAAATAATTTTTTGTGTTTCGAAATTTCATGTATTATGTATTTGGAATTTACAAGATTTATTTGATAATAAATTATTTAAAAACTAAATTTTAAATAATTTTTTTGTGTTTTAATTTTCATGTATTAGTGTTTGGAATTTTGGTAGGAACTTGGAAAGAGATTTATCCATTAAAGTTGATGGCCTAGACAATTTATTCAATTTCAATGTGATGAGTGTGAATCGTGATAGGTTTTCAATCATAATCAACGGCCAAAATGTTTTATGAGAAAAAAATTGACCATCTAGTCATTGATTTGAACTATTAAAGTTTAGGGTTTATTTATAATAAAAAAATTGTTAGTTAACATACTCATAAAGTTTGTGTTAGTTGATTAATGGAGTTTATCTCACACACATAAGGCAAGAAGTTTTAGTGGGATCACTAACTTCATAAAAACTTTAATTTAATCACCATATAGACCATTCAAAGGAAACCACACTATTTCTTCATTACATGTGTTTTACTATTATATTTTTCACTTCATTGCTTCAATTTTTTCCCTATTTTCATCCCAATGATGTTTTCAATGATCAAATATTGCTTGGCCATGTCTACCTCATTCCAAAGGCACTATCAAATCCACAAACAAGATGTATAGCCACTTGAATAATGATTGGGAGATCTTCTTACAACCAAGCTCCATGGTTCAACGACCATTTAAAACAGGGTTCATTTCTCAAGAGAGACTCAAATCATTCTGTCAATCATGTATGTTAAAAGTGTTTTGGAATCCATGGTTTCAACATTCCTGAGTTGCACTGAGAATCTTCTGAATTTGGAGCACATGAAGATCAAGATAATATTCTGCTGCATGGAATTTTTCTACTGCATCTTGATATACTCTTCATAAGTATGCAAAATTTGCTTCATCTTCATTGGGAGAATAAGAGGAAAAGCATTACAAAACCTGGGAAGTCTCTCTCTCTTTTGAAAGAGGTTTTTCCAACTTTGGGTGACATAAGTGCAATGCAAATGCTAATTGTGTTTGGTTCATTGGTAACTTTGTCTAGATTTAATATTCAAGTGCATATTTGTGCTATCTTGGAAGGACATTTTAAAGTTGACCCTTCGTTGGCCTTCCTTGCAACAATGGTTGTTGATTTGTTATGGCACTCATGGTACAAGGCCAGCTCTACACCATTGGAAAAATTTAGTCCAAGCACTTTTTGGGGTTTTTCCCAAAACACCATTTTGATTTTAGTTTTATTTTTTTTAGCGATTTCGCCATCCAAGAACAACCTATCGACGTATTATTGCACCTTTTGGGGAAATTGCTAGTTTATATATGGTAGATTTGTTGTGAAATGCATGGTGGCGCACCCTATTTTGGGATTAAATCCGATCCTAAAGTTAAATTAACTTAATGTGAAGCCCCCCTAAAATATAGGGCGTTGTCCCATTGGTAGTGCGTTGGATTGTTTGGGTGGGAGACGTGGGGTCAAACCCTCGAACGCCCCTTTTATTTTTCCAAATACAACATGCATTAACTTTAAATAAATATTATGCGATATCAATAATAAAATTTATGTGTGGGTGCAACAGTATTTTTCCAAATACAGCATGCATTAACTTTAAATAAATATTATGCGATATCAATAATAAAAATTTTGTGTGGGTGCAACGGTATTTTTCCAAATACAACATGCATTAACTTTAAATAAATATTATGCGATATCAATAATAAAATTTATGTGTGGGTGCAATGGTAAGTTGTTGGAGATGCATGCAAAATATTTGGGGTTTGATTCATGCGGACTTGCTTTAGTTTTGGTGGATAAAATCGGCAACTTGGCCAACCGGACTACTATGTGGCAACCTCCCGTTGGTCCACATGTGTTGCATGTACATACCATCTGCCATGTGCTGAAAGTTGATAAGTCCACATAGATTCCAACTAAGCACCCGCAACCTGCCAATTCATCACTTTGAATGCCACATCATCCTGCTTCTTGCCACATGTCACAATGTGGGTGTGCCACGTGGCCCCCTTTTGCATTTTTCCATTGTTTGAAGAAAACTTCAGAACTTTATATATTTTTCGTCTGGAGTCCGTTTGGGACAAAACGATCGTTGACGAAAAGGTCTCAACAATCCCTATGCAATGGAGTACTTTTGTTCAACATTTGAGACTGAAAATTTGACCACTTTTTGACCGGTGATGATCCTCCTTGATCAAACCTCCTAACCAGGAAGATTTTGGACCCCAAAAGCATGTTCTTATTCAGAAGAAGAGTGAGGACAATATATCCCCACTTTCCCTATATCCTTCATCCATATTGCTCGTGTAATGATCACTCGGCTCATAATCATAAAAATGAAAACACCCATAAAATTGTTAACATTTAAACTTAAGCATTGGACCATCTCTACATAAATCTTCTTTTAATGTTGTTGCTATCATACAAGTACAACTGAATAGCAACATAATCAAGCAGAAAATTGAAAATAATATGTGTAAGAAAATAAACCAATATGAAGCTTTCTCTCAATAGTGGGCTCTAATTTGTTATCACTGATGTTATCTTGCGACAATTCCCCATGATGTACCTATTATGTGCCCTGAAACATCTGTGCATCATTAGTATTAACCGATGCATTTTCAAGATCACAATCTTTAACAGACATGAGCGATAAACTTTTGCTTGCATTCACCAGCATCTTCATTTTCCATGTTGCAATCACAAACAATTCATGTTTCATCTTGTGAGCTCTTACGATGAACTCCATCACATCCTTGAAGAGATGATACCTATTATGCTCCCTGTAGAACACGAATTTCCTGTCGTAAAGATATGGGCTGCCCAACACAATACCACATATATCAAGTGAAATCACATCCAATTCTATTTCATCAAAAAATTTATCAGAAATAGCACATCAAAGCTTACATTGCTTAGGTACATGCAATCAAACATTCTCATGAACCCATCCTAAAGGATAAGGTTTTGGATGTTTAGTCTCGAACCCTAGTTTCTTAACAATGTCTTCATAGATTAAGTTAACTTGAGATCCACTATCTACAAGTGTATCAATCTTAGTATGATGGGAAATAACTCGAATATGGAACAATTCAGTCCTCTTCCTTTCATCATGGCTCATAACATTGAAAGTAGAAGCATATGAACAACTAGGAATAGAATTATTACCTTGAAGACTCATATCCATTATCTTGGATTCATCCCCTGAATTAGATCCAAGATCCTGAATGGTAGTGATAGCCTTCTTTTTTCCTTTCTGATGCTTAGCCCACTTCGATTTCAATTCCAGGTGCAACTTCCAGAGTGATCCTCATCATGGCCCTTTTTTGTACAATGAAAACAAGTAGGTCTCTAATCATCATTCTTCATGATAGCTATCATTTTGAACTTATCCTTATGATTTCCTTCTTTCAATTGCAAATATTCTTTCGAATAACTACTATGGTCATTCCGTTTACTTGCCTCGAGGTGAATAGCTTGCACACTAACTTCGTCAATGTTAGTTGGATCAAACATAAGTATATGATGCCTTAAATATTCATGTAATCCACCTACATACTTCAACAAAGCTTCTTGTGTGTATAAAGGAATACCCAACATTAATGCTTTCTTTCTGGATTTACAAGTATAATTTTGCACTCACTGCCCTTTGTTTTGCCTTAAATTCTGCCAATCCATAATGGCTTGTTGCATGCATCCTAAGCGATAAAATTGTCTCTTCGATGCAGATACAAATTCAAATAAGGATGAGATTATTTTACCTTTTGTAAGGAGGTCTTGTTGAACTCTACTCTCCCACCAAATTAAAGCAGTGCTTCCCAAGCGGAGTGTAGCGAGTTGAACATTTGTAGATTCATCCACAATTTGTTGAACCCTGCAGTAAACCTCAATTCGATTGATCCAATTATCAAGTTTCTCTGCATCCAATTCTCCATTATACATAGCCAAAATAAATTTCGATATCTAGTTTCAACTAGGGTTTTTTAGAAGCATCTTTATGATGAAAACTAAAATGATGAGAAGAAGAGGAAGAAGAAGAGCTTGAGCTGAATATGGAGATGGAGGCTCAGGAGGGTATCCTCCATTTACATGGTTCACTGAAGCATTATTCTCTACTTTTTTTGCCTTCTTCTTTTCCTTCTTTTCCAATCTCTCTTGATAATCTGCAAACAATTTTTCTACCCTATCTGCCATCTGGTATAAAGCTTTGTGGAAAGCCTTCTCATTCTCTATTCGAAGGTTTTCATCTTCCATCTTCTTTATTCGATGTGCACATCCAATCTCTTGGTTGAAAGGATCAAGTTTTCCTTCACCTGCTTTGAGATTGGCCCTAGTAAGCATCCACACTCACAATGCAATCAAACCTACTCTGATACCAACTTGATCTGGGATGACCCAAGGATCCATTGACAATGTTCATTTAATGTGAATGTGAAAAATGTCATCATGCTTGTCATTTCTTCATTATTACATAATAATGTTGCAAAATCATAACTTAAGGCTTAATTCATGATTTAAAAGCATAAACAAGTTTAAACTTGATAACAAATATGATAGGCCAAGCTTGATAACGGAGTTCGTTTGATTTGGACTACGTCTCCAGGCTCGTTCTCCAATGAAGACATATCTATTATGTGGTAAAAATGTTGGATGCACCAAAATACAATCTCTCCAAGTACAATTTGGACTTGGAAATGCTTCCAAATAAGCCTTACTAATCTTCTTCAAAACTTCTCCCACTCTAAGAAGAATACAAAATTCTCACACAACTTCCCCACCAAGAATTCCTACCAATACTTTTTCTCCAAAAGACCCCTCTAGCCTCCCTCATATGGGAAAATACATTTGTTTATATACCCAAGGTTTCTCAACTCCAATCCAAATATAATGGGATATGATCCAATATATGGTTCATCTAGCATATAATACATTTTGGGTAATAAAATATATGACAACCCCAAAATATATGGTAATCAAACCATATAATATAAAAATAACCAACCACATATTTAATTAACCATATAATTGTACCAAAATATATGGTCAACAATCAATTGATAAAACCATATTTACATCAATAGGTGTTTATATCTTAGAATTTTGGGTGGACTACCATCTTTCCTTTTCCTAGATTGAAGGAGGATGGGACAAGTGTACTGTCTAGATTGATTTTATGGGCCCAATCAAATTCGAAATAAACAATTATACAAAAAAATAAAAATAAAAAATAGCTGGTAGTTGATGCATGGATAACTTGTAGTTCAAGCATGGATAACTTGTAGTTCATGCATGGATAATAGGTAGTGATAGATAACTCATTTAACTAAAGAAGGTAACATGTAGATGATGCATAGACAATAGGTGATTACAACTAAGCATGGAGAACAAGTAACAAATAAATTGTTCATGGTACTTAACTTGTGACCTATCGGTGTTCATCGGCCACCAGTTAAGTGGTTGTACTTGTTTATATATGGTATATTTGTTGTGAAATACATGGTGGCACACCCTCTTTTGGGGATTAAATTTGATCCCAAATTTAATTAACTTAATGTGAATCCCCCCTAAAAAATAGGGTGCTAACCCATTGGTAGTGTGTTGGATTGTTTAGCGGGAGACCCAGGGTCAAACCCACAGAATCCCCTTTTCTTTTTCCAAATACAACATGCATTATCTTTAAATAAATGTTATGTGATATCAATAATAAAATTCACATGTTGGTGCAACAATAAGTTTTTGGAGCTGCATGTGAAAGATATGGGGTTCAATTCATGCAGAATCACTTTATTTTTGGTGCATAAAATTTGCAAATTTGCCAACTGGATTTCCATGTGGTAGACTTTGGTTGGTCCACATATCTGTGACATGTACATACCAACTTCCTTGTGTATAAATCTAATAAGTCCACATGCATGCCACTAGTATGCCAACTAAGCACCTACAACCTGCCAAGTCATCACTCTAACCACCATGTCATCCTGCTTCTTGACACATGTCACACTATGACTGTTCCATGTGGCACCCCTTTTGCATTTTTCCACTGTTTGAAGAAAACTTCATAACTTGATATCTTTTCCATCTAAAGTCCATTTGGGATGAAACGAACGTCGCCGAAAAGGTATCGGCGAGCCATATGAAATGGTGTACTTATTTCAACATTTGAGACTACAAATGTCTGACCACTTTTTGACTGGTGATGATCCTCTTGGATCTAGCCGGGATTGGTGTCTCTAATAGGTTGGAGCCTACAAATATTTGTAATAGTATGTTGGTTCCTATAAATAATTATAAAGATAATTTTTGTGGGTTTCTCCTGAAAGGGTTTCCATGTAAATCTTGTGTTCCATGTTCTATTGTTAACATATCTCGTATGTCATTTTTTTCTTATGGTTGATGAATGTTTTAAAAAGTAAATAATTGTCTTATACTGATTCACCCCCCCTCCCAATATAAGTGTGTGCTCAATAATTGGTATCAAAGCATGTTCTTTGAGAAACAATCTAACCGCTGGAAGGTAGATCTCAGGAGCACATATGGATGGTCAGGAAGGTTTCTCCACAAACAAAGCTCCATTGTTTTATGTAACAAACTATGCATTTTGGAGCATAAGGAAGCAAACATATCTAATGGATCTTGGGTTTGATATTTGGGAATTAGATGTGATTGGTTATACAACCCCAACAACTCCACCAATAGTTGCGGCTAGGATGAAGCCTAGTGAAAATAATGCAAAAGCCATGAATGTCATCTTGTGTAGTCTATTGGAATCCAATTTTGTAAGGGTGATGCATTGTGTATCAAAAAAATAAATGTGGGACAAGCTTCAAAATATCTATGAAGGTGATGACAAGGTTAAGAAGGAAAAGCTCCAAACTCATAGAGGAAAATTCAAGGGTTTCAAAATGAAAGGTGAAGATAATGTTGGGACCTATATCCTTTGCGTGGATGAAATATTCAGAACCATCAGAGGACTTGGTGAAAAAATTTAAGATCATATGATTGTGCAAAAGGTTTTAAGGTCACTAACCTTCAGATTTGATGCAAGAGTTTATGCTATTGAATAAATGAAGGATCTTGATAAACTAACAATGGATGAATTGCATGCAATTATTACTGCATATGAAATGCAGACTGAAAAAGAAAACTCATCAAATAAAGAAGCAATTTTCAAAGTCTAAAAAAGGATGAAGAATAAATAACACAAGTCAAATGACTGTTTCAGTTGTGATTCAGATACAAAGGAAACACATTTTGTGAGAAAACTCAAAAGGGGACATGGAAATACAAAGGTAAGTTTTGCTTTAAATGCTTTAATTATGGAAAAGTAGGGCATTTGTTGCTAAGTGTCCATATGTGAAATGAAAGTAGTGATGATGAAGAAGATCATAATGTAAAGAAAGGAAGCAAACATCATCAAAATAACCACAAACAAGACAATATTGAAAAGAAGAATAACTCTTATAAGCATAATAAGAGTCTCTACTCAAAAGGGGCTAGTGACTCATCTGAAGAGAACAATGAAAGCAATTTCGATAGTGATAGAGAAGAACTCTCTTTATGGAATTCGAAAGCAATATTGATGAAGACAAAGATGAAGAAACAATGGATCCAAAAGAAGAGGAAAATGATGAAACAGATGGGAAAGTGGATCTTGAAGAAGAACTCATATGTGCCTTAAGCAAAATAAAGAAGCTAGGAAAATGAATTTGAAACAAAAGGAGCATCTACAAAAATATGAAGAGGAGGATAGTTATTCAAAATCCAAAATATTGCAAAGCCTTGAAGAAACATAAAAGACTATCATGAACCTAAATGTTCAATTAGAAGAAACAAGAAGGATAGAAGATGTGGTGAGGATCCAACTGAAAGAAAAGGAAGAAAACTAAGAGAAGCTAGAATCTGCAAGTGTTTCCTTAAGAAATGAACTGGATACAAAAACTATTAAGTTGAATAGAATCTTGAAGTTTGAAAAGAGTACTTAAACCTTAGATAATATCATCAATTGTCGAAGGTATCCATTCATTAAGGCAGGTATTAGATATGATGATGTTGTTTCCTCTCTACCTACACCTCGCCTTGCTACAACCAGGGAAGTTTCATTTGGTGTAGGTGGATTTTAGAGTAGTTTTCTAGAAGAGAAACCTATTGTTGAATGCATTGAATAGATTGATGAGTTTCTTATTCCTCACATGCCGTAATTTGAGCATGCTATTACAAATGACATTCTTGTTGATATGTTTGGTTATTCTACTTATGTGAGTGAACCTGACCCTTATCCTACTTCCTCTGATCAACCAAAACAAAAACATGTTCCCTATCATCATCCTCACCATAAAAGTCAAAGGAATTGCAATCATGCTTTCAAATCTTTGTAGAAGAGACATGAAAGATATAATTGTGGACCAGTGCCGACTACCAAGGCAGATTGTAGTTGTATTTATGGATGGTCATGGAATCATTTGAACTGATGTTTGAGGACTTCATGTCATTGTGTATAATCGACTATACAGTCGTGCAACGTTCCTATTGCTTACTGAGGATTTCCATGGAAGTGGTTGGCCGAGGATCAACTTGACGTGATAGTCGACTAGCGTTCTGAATGAGTATCTGTGAACATGAATATTCAATTAGAACTATTGATGTTGCTTATTAGTACCTCAAGGGGGGATACTTGAAGTTGTTGATATGCAATCCCAATTGATGTGTTCTTGGTTCTTGTTAAATTGACTTGTATTTGTTGAGACTGACTGAACCATGTTTGACTGTTGTTGGAGATGTACTACTGCTTATGTTGGACACAGAGATTGTCTAGATTGACATAGACTGATTATCTTGGGTTTTTGGTGACATTAATCTCTACAGCTAGATAGTAAGATAAAATCATTTGATTGTTGTGATGCCATTACTTTTGTAAGCAACATGAAAAAAAATGTTCCAAGAGTTTGCTATAGAAATGCAAAAGGAATTTGAGATGTTTATGCTTGGCGGATTGTCATTCCTTATTGGTTTACATATTTATCAATTTGACGAAGGCATATTCATTTCACAAAGAAAGTATATCAAGTAAATGTTGAACAAGTTCAAAATGGAAGATTGTGCACCAGTCAGCACACCCATGTTCAAAGGTTGTAAATTCAGTAAAGATGATGAATCTTCATAAGCAAATCAAAGATTGTACAAGTCAATGATTAGAAACCTACTATATGTGACAACATCAAGGTCAGACATTATGCAAGAAGTAGGATCTTTTGCATAGTTTTAAGTTGCACCCAAAGAAACTCATGTGCAAGTAGTGAAAATAATATTCAAATATCTAAAGGGAAGCTTGGACTTCGGTGTGTCATACTCAAGAGGTGAATATTTACTTTAATAACATAAACAGATGCAGATTGGGTAGGGAGTGTTGATAATAGGAGAAACAAAAGCTCAGGGGGAGCATCCCTTTTCCATTGATGTCAAAGGGGGAGAGTTATAGACATGAGGGAAATCATTTTTATGACTGTTGGACTATGTGTTTCGTTGTAGGATTCCCATCAATGAAAAAGGGGGATATTCTTGGAGTTATTGTAATTGATGGCAAAGGATTAATGTTGTCATTAATGTCATATTAAGGAATTACATTGAACATGTTGTTATTAATGTTATGCAAAGGCATTTGCAAGCAAGGGGGGGCATCTCTAGATTGATTTATATACAGGTTTACAAGTATATTAAAAAAGGAGTGCACATGAAAAAGTAAAATGTGAAATGGTGGTTTCAAACCCATGGGTTTGGAAGCCCATGGTATTTGGAAAAGTGAAATAAAAAAGGGAATTAATTATTTAATTAATGGGTGTCGTGTCTTTTAAATGGACACATCCCTTCATGAAGGGTTATTATAAAGTATAAAAGAGAAAGTATTGAGAGAAAGTGTGTGTGAAAAATGTAATAGCATTTGAAGAAGTGGATGAGCAAAGATTGAATATCATTCCAAAAGGGAAGAGTTGCGAAATCAGTTTCATGCCATCTTGGCATTTTCATGATAACTTATTTTATGGGATGTTTCATACTGTGAAATTTTAAGGAGACGTAGGTGAGATCTATGGGGACATGTGGTAAAAATTTCAGATGTTGGTTCAATATACTTTATGAGATATTCCCTATGGAAGTTAGAGTTTCTGAATGTTTATGAAATAACTTTCAAACATGTCAGTTTAGCATTTTCGTTATAATTTTTTTTCCTGGGACTTTTCAGACTATGAAATATTCATGGATAAAAAATTAATACATTGTTTTTCTATAATTTATTAAATATACCCTTTGGAATTTAGGGTTTCTGAATGGTCCTGAAATCAATTTCAAACAAGTCATATTGGCATCTTCTCTACAACTTCTTTTATGGAACTTTTGAGACTGTAAAAATGTCTCAGGGATCTAAGGACACATACAGAAGTACCTCAGGTTAAAATTTCAAAATCATATTTTCAAAATTGGATACATGGCATGTTGTAGAAGTTCGTTCTTGGGAAGAGGCCAAAAAACAACATGTTTTGTGAAAGCTATCTTAAATTGCATTTGGAAGTACAAATTTTGGTTAGACCAGGTGAAGGTATAATTAGTGAGCAAACTCGGTAAAGCAGTGTAAATGTTATCATCTTTTGAAGAATTTATATGTACTTAAGAAGAAGTTGTAACTTGAAGGTTGGTGCCGCTCAAACAAAGGGATTGGTGTCTCTTGCTAAGTTGGTGCTTAGCGGTGGGGATTGGTGTCTCCAATAGATTGGTTTATACAAATATCCATAAGAGTAGGTTGGTTCCTACCAGGGTTTGTATCAGTGGGGATTGGTGTCTCTAGTAGGTAGGAACCTACAAATATTTGTAATAGTAGTTTTTCCTACAAATATTTGTAATAGTAGGTTGGTTGCTACAAAGAATTATAAAGAGAAGTTTTGTGGTTGTCTCCCAAAAGGGTTTCCATGTAAATATTTTGTTCAATGTTTTTGCAATTAATAGATCTCATATGTGTTTGATTTCTTATAGTTGATGAATATTTGAAAAAGTAAAAAATTGTCTTATATTGATTCACCCACCCCCTTCTCAGTATAAGTGTGTGCTCAACACTCACCCATATACCTTTAATCCACATTTACCTATGTTTGCTAATGTAGATTATTAGTCAACATTGACCCATGTCACAACTACCCACCTACCCTTCAGCCACAAACTAAACCATTAACCACATAATCCACCATAACCCCTCAAACCACTAATATTAGTAACTCACTAACCTCCACCCTCATTCACCCCATTGACATGATTGAACACCTATTGCAGGGGCATTAGGACCCAAAGTGACCAAACGAAGATAGGATGACTGAATTCATCTGGAGGATGGTCGAAAACCTCCAGAAAAGCGTAGAATGGGTAGTCAATGGAAGGTAATCCTGAAGATACCGACTAGTTGTGGTTGAGTACAGAGATCGGTTAGAGAGTTGGTTTATAGGAGAAGGTAGATCAGGTATCAATGAAAATTCCATCGATAGAGCCAAAGTACTATGGAAAGTGTGTTGACATATGAAATCTTAAGGGTTGAGAGAAGACCGAACCAAAATCTAGAGGAAGTCGGGGTTTGAGCCAACGACGACAAAAGTGGCCGGCGGGCTAACCAAAACAAAAGAATGCATAGTTCAAGAGGTAGTTGGACCAGTTATTGCATAATTATGATGGTTGTTGAAGAAATCCAAATGGAAGGATGCATTGAAGGGGGTAGATGAGTATTTAATGTTGGTGAGTTATATCAGGAAGCACCGAGTGGATTTTGGAAGAAGGATGGAGAGGGAATTGGAGCCCAAGAATATCTATAAATACTGGTTCATGAGTAGAGAAAGGGGGATGTCCCTGTGTGAACATGATTGTTCATGTTGTGTAAAGGCACTAAGTCTTGAGAGAAAAATTGACGGGGAAATGACTGAATCATGGCACTAACTCTACATTGTAAACAAACATTATATTGATTTTCTAAATTAATATAAGGCCACAATACTTGTCATCTTGCTGGTGTGTGTATTTGTGTTTTGTTGTGCACTTTGAAAAAAAAGTTAGTCTAATCCTACTGTGCTTGCACCAGTTGGTATTAGAGCAGGAGTATCCTACATGAGAGGTCCAGTTGTGATTGGACGTGAAGGAAACTCTATCTATGGTTGGGTAGAGTTGCAATAGGCGGTAGTAACCCAGTTGCTATTGGGAAGCATTGATTTGGTCATTTGAATAGTGAGAAATGGTTCATAGGGGTGTTAATGTTCGTGGTAGAGGACGAAGGCTACGTGGAGGCGCAAGCATGAAAATTAATCGTGAAATGTTTGAAGAAACCGTTCAGATCATGAGAAGTATGAAGAACAAGTTAGACTCTATGAAAGGAGCCCAATAAAGGAGATTTGGTGCCGAAACCCTTGACCATAGTGACATTGAGGTTGAGGAGTAAGAAAAGATCTTGAAGCTAAAGAGGAAGAAGACCCAGAAGACAAAATTTTGAAAGTATTGTTTGAGATGAAGGGTAGGCCTAAGATGGAGGTATATACCTACTCAAGAAGTCTAAATCCTTAAGAGTTGATAGACTGGATAAGAGAAATGGAAAAATATTTCGATATGGAGCAGATAGAAGGCCCCAAAAGGGTGAAAGTTACTTGTATGAAGCTAAAAGATCATGCCTCATTGTGGTGGGATAATGTGTAGGAAAATATAATAAAGAAGGGAATAGAGAAAATTAAGTCTTGGGTCAAGATGGTCGCTAAGTAGAAGGATAAGTTCCTTCCCAACGACTATATGATTTCCTAGTTGCAGAACCTGAGACAAAAGGAGTTGATTGTTTAAGAATTCACAGAAGAATTCTATCGACTATCTATCAGGTCGAGGTAGACCGACAAAGGGTAAGAGGTAGTCATGAGATATGTGAATAGCCTGAAATATGCCATTCAGGATGAATTGAGCTTGTTGAGTTTAGGATAGTCGGAGAGGATTACCAATTAGACTTGAAGGTAGAGGAGAATTTGTCCAGGAAGACCTCTGCAAGCAAAGGGAAGCTGACTGCTCAGAGTTAAAATTTCAATGCCACTAGAGGACAGAATAGTAGAGAAAACATAGGAGAAAATGACTATATAAGGAGACATGAAGGTACGGCCAGAAATGTTGCGTCGGAGTACTGATGAGGCGGGGAAAATCCCATAAGTTCGTTTACTTTTGGTCGTAGGGTAAATTTTGAAGAATGGCACGCAGAACAACCCAAGATAGTCTGATATAAGTGTCAGGCGCTAGGTCACAAGGCATATGAGTTCCCAAAGAGCTTGCATATCATAGGTCAACATGAGACTAAAGGTTGGGAACCCAACGGTAAGATAGGCCTAACTACAGGAGAGAGTATGTCGAAGATTACGTTGGAAGCAGGTATGAATCTGACGACTTGACAGAAGCTGTTACAAAATGCTCGACATAAGGAAAAGGAACCAGTACAAAGGAAGTTTATCTTCCAGATGAAGGTGAAAATACGAGATAGGTGTTGTATGACCATTGTCGATGGAGGCAACATAGAGAATTTTTTTTCGATGGAAGTTATTGACAAGCTAGGTTTGAAGTGTCAATCGCATATAAATGCACATCGTGTGTCCTAGTTACATAAAGGTCACCATGTCGCGGTGAAGAGGCAACTCTTGATTAATTTTAAGATTGGTGAGCTTTGTGATAGTGTGATGTGCGACGCAATCCACATGGATGCTTGTCATTTTTTGTTGGTATGACCATGGCATTAAGACCATAATATGGTGTATGATGGTCACAAGAATACTCTCATAGTCGAGAAGGATGGTCGAAATTTCCGATCGATTCCCTTGGACGAAGATTGTAATAGCCAAGGAAATGAGAATAATTACTAGGAACGAAAATTGTTGATGTGCTCAACTAAGGAGTTATTGCAAGGAAAAGAAGTAAAAATATTGATTCATGGCCATTCATAAGGGACTGAGCATCGACAAGGCGATGAAGGACATTCTGACTGAAGTTGGAGAGGTGTTTTCATAGTTCAAGGATATAATCATTGAGGAAATGCCAATGGGATTTTCGTGACAAGGAGTATATCACACTAGATCGACTTTATACCAGGTTCGAGTCTAGGCACTGCATAGGATGGAACCAACTGAAAATGTCGAGCTGAACCGATAGGTCCAGGATTTTCTCGATAGGGGATTGATTAGGGAAACTATGAGTCCATGTGCAATACCTTTTGTACTAGCACCAAAGAAAGGAGGAGAAAGGATGATGTGCATCGATTCAAGGACCATCAATGAGATTACCATCAAGTACAAGTTTCCATTACCAAGTATGGATGACTTGATCGACTACTTGAGTGGAGAAAAATACTTAACCAAGAACGACCTAAAGAGTGGATATCACCAGATCAATACTAGGGAAGGTGATGAGTGGAAGATTGCCTTCAAGACGAAGGAAGGGCTGTATGTGTGGTTGGTTATTCCATTTGGATTGACCAATGCACCAAGTACATTCATGAGGTTGATAATGAGGTTTTGAAACCATTTTTGGGAAAGTTTGTCGTTGTCTATCTCGACAACATTTTGATCTTTAGTAAGACCAAGGTCGAACACTTGACGCATCTAATACAAGTGCTGCAGAAGTCGAGTCAAGAAAATTTGTTGGTAAACCTGAAAAAATGTTCCTTCATGAGGGACAAGTTGGTATATCTAGGATTCATAATCTCCATCCAAGGACTGAAGATGGACCCAGAGAAAGTTAAATTTATTTTGGAGTAGCCTGAGCCGATGAACGCCACGGAGGTAAGCATTTTTCATGGCCTTTCTATCTTCTATAGGAATTTCATCAGAGAGTTTAGTCGGATATGTGCACAAATGACAATGTGCATGAATAAGGGTGAGTTCAAGTGGACGGAAACTGCCTAATGAGATTTTGAGAAGGTGAAACAAAAGGTGATGGAGCAACTAGTTCTAGTGCTCCTAAATTTCGACAAAGTGTTTCAAGTGGATTGTGATGCAAGTGGATTGACAATTAGGGAAGTGTTGATCCAGGAAGGCTGACCAATTGCATTTTTTAGTGAAAATTTGGACGATGCTAAGCATAAATAATTGGTATATGACTAAGAGTTTTATTCCATTATATATGCCTTGAATAAGTGGAGGAATTATTTGTTTCCCAAGGAGTTTGTGTTGTTCACTAATCACCAGGATTTGAGGTATTTGAATACTCAAACCAAATTGAATCAGAGGCATATGAAATGGGTCAAGTTCTTGCAGTGCTACACTTTGTGTTGAAGCATAAATCGGGGAAGACCAACAAAGTTGTTGATGGATTTAGTCAAAGTTTGTTGGGAATGACGACAGTTCAGTCGACAGGGTTGGAGTTGATAAAATCCAACTATGAGGTCGACAAAGATTTTGCTAAAGCATGGAAAGCATTGAAGGAACCATGAAGTGTTGACAGAACCCCATACTTGGATTATTTTTTTCAAGAGGGATACCTTTTTAAAGGTCATCAAATGTGTATCCCGAGAATATTTTTTCAAGAGAACTTGATAAGGGAATTGCATAATAGTGGAATTGGAGGACACTTTGGCATCGACAAGACCAAGTTGTTGGTCAAGGAGAAATATTACTAGCCAGAATTTGAAAGCAACGTGAAGAAGTGGGTTCGATAGTGAAGAATATGCCAACATGCCAAAGGAAGGATTCAGAATATAGGACTGTATGCACCATTTCCAATGCCGACCGTTCCATGGGAAGATATTAGCATGGATTTTGTGCTAGGATTACCAAAGACACATCAAGGTAATGACTCCATATTTGTGGTAGTTGACATATTTTTTGAAGATGGCTCACCATATTCCTTTCAAGAAGAAAAGTGATGCCACCGAGATTACTATTATGGTTTTCCAAGAAGTCATGAGATTGCATGGACTACCGAGGAGCATAACTTCAAACAGAAATACTAAGTTTATGTATCACTTCTAGAAAACCACATGGAAGAATCTTGACACAAAGTTGCAGTTCAATTATGCATACCATCCACAGACTGATGGGAAGACTGAAGTTGTGAACAAGAGCTTAGGAAATCTGTTGAGATGTTTGACTACTGACCAACCAAAGTAGTGGGAGAATTTGTTAATACAGGCAGAGTTCGCATACAATATGAGTCCATTCCAAATTGTGAATAGGCAGAGTTTGTGAACAAGTCGACTAGTATGAGTCCATTCCAAATTGTGCAAGGGATAAGTCCACATGGATTATTCAACTTAGTGAAGCTACCGATAGGAGGGAAGCAGTGCACAGACGTAGAGTCATTTGCAGACCATATGAAGGAAGTACATGATACCATGAGGCAATAGTTGGAGAAGAGAAACGTTGCTTATAAGTTAACGACCGACCGAAAGAGATGATTGCAATAATTTGTTGAAGGCGACTTAATGTATGCACATCTAAGGAGAGGTTCCCACGAGGGACGTATAACAAGTTGAAGCTGAAAAAGATTGGACCATGTAAGATCCTAAATAGGATTTATGATAATTCTTATGCATTGGAGCTGCCGAAGGAGTTGGAAAATCATCGACATTCAATGTTGCTAAATTGTATGGGTATGAAGAGGTATTGACCAGTGGAGGCAAGTCGAATAACGATTAGCAAGAGGAGATACTAGGATTTTTGGTTGTATAACTGTTCTTGAGGTTTTCTAGAAAGACCCAGGTTCTACGCGGTTCGGGGAACCAACAAAACCCCTTTTCATCGGCCCTTTCAGCAACATCCCACGAACAGACTGAGGTTACACCCGAGGTGAATTTATGGGGAGGCTGCAGAATCAGGTTTCCACAACCAGGTGATGAGCGCTTAAACAGATTGGCGATTAGCGCGCTACGAGACTCACGCTGCAAACTGGGGACTGCGCGAAGTTCACCTTCTTCATGGCTAGCTCTTCTACAAGGTGAGGACACTTGTACAACCAGTGCATCCAAGGACTGCGCGTTCAGGACGGTTACTCGACGACAGGACAGCGCCACAGATGACTGCGCTTCCTCTCCACACTTATGCAACTTCAATAGATCTTACTTAGTGTAAAAAGACGCATTCAAAGGCATAATAGTTTGTGAACCTTCGTACTTAAACAATATGATGGGTTACAACGGGACTGCGCACCTCCGGTGCTGTGCTCAGGGAATCGCACTATACCGCCTTTGCGGATTCAAGTGTTTACCCTATTGACTTATGCATTCGACTGACTTAGAAATACTTATGCATTTGACATTCATTCACATATGTTGATACTTAGCATATTATTCCCATCATCATCCTTATGGAAAATACATATAAAATCAAGAACACATGAACTTATAAACAAGATCTCAAGTATTCATTGTAAGCAAATACACAGATTCAAGCACATAATCAATCACATAACACAATATTTAACGTGGTTCACCCCCAGGATGGGAGCTATGTCCACAAGAATTGTTGTTATATTATGTTTGGGAAGGGTACAACAGTTACAGTCTGTGCACTCAACTACAAACTCTCTTCTCTCTCAGTAGGTCTCTGTTCACACAGCTTGCAGAGCCTTTTACAATCTTCTCTCAACAGAGATCAATGTTCAACAACAAAGATTAACAATTCACAATCAGAAGATTCCACCCATTCCCTTACAAAATGTGCACTCTTATAGATCGTGCCCATAGGTCACGTCTTTACAATGCATAGGCTCAAAAACCCTAAGGTTCCCCAAAACTGTCGTGGTTACTCATCGACTCAGCCTATTAGGCTTTGATAGCGATTTGTTGTCGTGGCCATTCTTCCGCGGGTGGTCACGTCGCTTTCAGCCCCCCTTCCGAGTGCATGCCGGCAGGTCGCTTTCACCCCATCGTTCCTTCTCTAACGGATTTATGTGGATGGTTCATGTAGTGTTGCCTTTGCTTGTGTGACCGGTCACTTTCCTTCCGCATCACTCCTTACCCACCTCCTTGGAATTATGGAGTATCTTAACCAAAAATAGACCGCCGATGGTCTAACTGGAATTTGTACCTTTTTCCTTCCAAAACTCTGCCTTGCCAAATCTTCGCGGATCAGGCTCTTCGTAGCTCTGTCTCTTCACAGTGCTATAACTTCGCGGCGCTGACTTCCTTACTCCGTCGATGCTGCGCTACGTTGTATCCTCGTAGCTCCCAAAACTTTCTTGCCAAAAATGCCTTACTTGGGTCAGGCCCAACAAGGATGGTCGACGGAGGAGGTCATTGAAGTACTTGATGAGCGTGAATTCTAAAGGATGAGGGGCCAAAAGCAGAAGGAATACTTGGTCTGCTGGAAGGACAAAGATTAGGAACATGCAACATGGATTTCAGAAGAGAAGATCGAAGAATTAGAGAACCGCGAGAATAGTTCTTTTCAAATCGAGGAGACTGATGCAGGGGCATTAGGACCCAAAGTGATCAGTCAAAGATAGGACAATGGAATTCATATGGAGGATAGTCAACAACCTCTAGGCAAGCGTAGAATGGGTATTCAACGGAAGGTAGTCGTGAAGATACCAACCATTTGTGGTCGAGAAGAGAGATCAATCGGAAGGTTGGTCGATAGGTGAAGGTAGGTCAAATATCGAAGAAAGGTCAACCGATAGAGCCAAAGTACGGTCGAAAGTGTGCCAACGAATGAATTCGTAAGGGTTGAAAGAAGACCAACCCAAAATATAGAGGAATTTTGGGTTTGAGTCGACGATGACAAAAGGTGGCCGATGGGCCAACCAAAATAGAAGAACACATAGTTCAGGAGGTGGTTGGAGCATCTATTGCACAATTATAATGGTTGTTGAAGAACACTAGATGGACAGATGTGTTGAAGGGGGAAGATGAGTATTTAATGTAGGTGACCTGTATCAGTAAGCACCGAGAGGATTCTAGAAGAAGGATGGAGCAGGAATTGGAGTTTAGGGTGGGGTGTACAGTGTCAGGCGTGGATTATCGATTGCTTTTCTAGTGTGGGTTGTTTAAGTCATGCCTGAAGCTGCTCTTTGTTGGCTGTAGCCATGTTTTTATTGGGAACCTTCCTCATTACTGTTGTTTATGATGGGTTTTTGGTTCTAGTGTATGGATAGGGGTTTATTGGGTGAATATTCCTGGGCATTTCTTCTGTTGAGAATACTCGGTCTACTTCTTTCTGTTGACCATCATCTGGATACTTGGATCAGTTTGTTCTTTCATTGACAAGATTGTCGTTTTTTTTTTGTTTTTTTTTCTTCTGGTCTTTGTGGCGTTCTAGTGTGGTGGACTTTTCAAAGTTTGTGGAACTTCTACGGGTGATTGATTGGGGTCGTGATGGTGTTGGTGGAGCCCCTGGTTGGTACTTTTGATGGGGGAGAACGTATGGGGAATCCTCCTGAGACTAACCCTTTTTCCACTATTATTGGGGATGACCCATTATTCTCATTATCTGGGGAGGAAAGAAATACATCTGAAGAGGAATCGGGTGACAGCATTTTCTTTGAGCCTGACATTCTTCCTAGGCGGGGAGGTGGTTCTTCATGCAGTAAGGGTGTTACTGCTAGGAAACATCGGGCACATAAAGGGTTTAAGATAAGGTCCGTTGAGCCTGATATGATGGTTGGACGAGATGCAAAACTTGGCAGGGTTCTCAGTCTATCAGACAAGGCTCTGGTTGGGAAGGTATGCTATGCTGATGTTAACCGCAACACTATTCTGAGTTGGGTCAACGATTATTGGAAACCTATTCTCACCTACTGTCCCCGCATCCATATTCTTGTCAACAACTGGGTGGTTTTCCATTTCTTGGATGAAGACCACTCCTCGTTGATCCTTGGTCGGACCTGGGTGTTTGGCAGAGGGTCACTCTATCTTAAACGCTGGCATTCTGACTTCAATCCTCGGACTAAGTTGGTTCAGACAACCCACCTTTGGGTTTTATTGAAGGGCTTCCCACTTGAACTATGGTCTAAGGCTATTTTTACTGATCTTGCTAACCGTATAGGGAGGTTTATTTACTTTGATGATAAATCCCTCTATCATGAAGATAAATGGATTGCATGGGTATTGGTGGAGATGGCACATCTTTGGGCCTCCCGGATAATATCACTGTCAATTGGGGCTCGAAGGTTTTCAGACAACCTCTTGATTATTGGAGGGTTGCCTTTAGGTGTCATAACTGCAGGGAGGCAGGTCACCTGAAAGCAAAGTGCTCTGTGTTGTCCATGCGCTCGGGGTCACAGCTGCAGTTATCCCCCAGGAACACGGTCCTTGAACCAGCTTTGGCTTTTGATGTGGGTGTTTCTTCTCTTGTTGGGTTGAAGAATGATGCTGATACTTTTTCGGGTAAGCTTGCATCCATTTTTCCCAGGTTTTATGAATCACTTTTGCCTCTTGATTTGGCCAAACTAAAACTCTGTGATTATGGGGCCAAATATTTGGGGGCAGACACTGCCTCGGGAATGAAGGACTGTGGGGATCTTACATCTTCCCAGCTGAATCAGTTGAGTGCTGAAACAGTGTTATCACTGGACTCCCAACTACTGGTTGATGAACGGTAAATCTTGGAGCTTTTGGACTCAGATAGGGTTTCTTTACAGGTTGTCACGCTAGGTTTGGGACTCTTGAAGGAGTCTTTATCGATTTATTCAGGTTGCAAGGATAGGAATTCATCCTTTTCGAGTGGTAATACCAATGTCACTCTTCACAAGAAGAATGGGGATAGACGTCCAAAAGATCTGGCTAGAAGGACTGGGGTGGGGGGTGTTGCCTCTATTTTGGGTGATGTGATTTATGCTGAGGAGTGGGATGTAGCTTCTTCGTTTGATATTTCCGATACCTTTGTGCCTCTTAGAGCAGATCCGACCCCTTCAAAGGTTCATTAATGTTTCTTCTATCTCTAAATCTCAGAGGGGTTGGGGGTGCCCCAAAATTACTAGCCCTGCGAAGACTACTTAAGATTTATGCTCCTAATATTATTTTTCTGCAAGAGACTATGGCTTCTGGCTCTAAAGCTCGAGAGTTTTTTTGGTGTATTCTCCCGGATTGGGACTGCTTTGTTATTGACTCTGATGGTCTCTCCGGGGGACTTTTGGCTGCTTGGAACCCTCGTTTACTCTCTCTTCACACCTTTTGTGTTGGTGGTGGCAGTTTATTATTGGGGGCACATCGGGAGTTAGGCTTGGAGTTACAATTGTTTAATTGTTATGCTCCTTATTTGGATAGACAATCCTACTGGACAATGTTGGAGACTTGTGTATTGTTGGCTTTAAAATCGTTGATTATTATTGGTGATACAAACCTAACTCTGAATGTTGGGGAGATTTGGGGACAACAGGCCAGGGGGGATCCTCTTCAGACTTGGTTCTATAATTTTTTCTCTGCTCATGGTCTCATTGATGTGAAGCCCAAATCGTTAGCTCCTATTTGGAATAATGCCAGGAAGGGTTCTAGTTATATAGCAAAGCGAATTGATCACTTCTTTGTGAGTGAATATTTGTATGAGCTGGTGGATAAGTGTTCTTCATGCATATCTCCAGCTTGTATCTCAGATCATGCCCCTATTCTTCTTCGGCTTCTGAAAGGTCCTCCTCTCTATCGTTATCCTTTCAAGTATTGTCATGTATGTTCTACTGAAACGTCTTTCATCACCTTGGTTTGTGATCATTGGGCATCTTTTTGGTCTAATCCTCAGGGGCGGGGGATGGTTGCATTGCCAGCTTTCCTTAGATCGCTTAATTCCTTGGTTATCCATTGGCTACTAAATCAGGCTCTAATTCAAAAGGTTGATTTGTTACGTTTAGAGGAAAAAATTCAGGATTACCACTATGATCCTAACTACTGTTTACTTCATGATCCGGAGGGCACTATCCTTCATTCTCTGGAAACTGAATTGGCTGCCATTCTACGTTCTGAGGAGGAGATTGTGTGGTTGAAAAGTAGGGCAATATGGATTAGTGCAGGTGACCAAAACTCTAAGTTTTTCCATAATTTTGTGAATGTGCGGAGAAAATTTAATACTATATGGGAAATCGATGATCAGAATGGATGTAGGGTATCTTCACAATTTGATATTGAAAGGGTGGCTCAGGATCATTTTGAGCGCCTTTATACAAAGTCGACTTCTTACAACTTGTAGGCACAATTGGAGGTTCTTCAATGTATGCCATGTATTTTTTTTGATGAGGACAATGCACTTATTGGGAGATCGGTCATGCTGGATGAGGTTGCTAATATTCTCAAAAAGATGGCTAAAGACAAAAGCCCGAGGCCTGACGGGTGGACCGTTGAGTTTTGTATTCAGTTTTTTGATTTATTGGGTAATGAATTGGTCAGATTGGTCGAGGAAGCACGCACTTCTGGCAGGGTTAGTGGTGGACTGAACTCGACCTATATTTCACTGATTCCAAATATTTCGGATCCTACTTCTTTCCAAGATTATTGTCCGATATCTCTTTGTAATCTCCCGTACAAGATCATTTCTAAGGTGCTTGCAGATCATATCCGAGATGGTCTTTCTAAAGGTATTTCTTCTGAACAGTTTGGCTTCCTGAAGCAACGTTTGATTTTTGATGCCATCGGCACTGCTCAGGAAACTATTCACTCTGCTAAAACCAGTTTAGGTCCATCCTTGGTTTTTAAACTTGATCTTGTGAAGGCTTATGACCTAGTGGAGTGGTCATTTCTCCGTCTTCTTTTATTGAATGCTGGGTTGAATATGGGGATTACTAACTGGATTATTGGCTGCATTACTTCTGTCAATTTTGTTGTCCTTGTCAATGGGAAACCATCTTCCTTCTTCAAAGGTTCTCGTGGTCTGAGGCATGGGTACCCTTTATTGCCTTTACTTTTTCTTCTGGTGATCGAGGGCTTGAGCATACTTTTGTACAAGGCTGAAGCATTGGGGTTGATCATTGGAATTAAAACTTCAAGGTATCAACACATCACACACTTACTCTTTCTGGATGATGTACTGATATTTGGAGTCGGAACTTTCAAGGAATGGAGACAATATAAGATGATTCTAGATCTCTTCTGCTCGGCTACAGGTATGATCATTAGTATACCCAAATCCCGTTTCTTTCATTTTTCAGCTGGATTCTAGGACTTGTGAACTTATGAATGGTTTATTTCCCTTTGAGTTTAAGGCATTGGAGGAGGGCTTTAAATACCTAGGCTATTTCCTTAATCCTAATGCCTACCAAACTACGGATTGGTAATGGATTATTGGAAAGTTTGAAAAAAAGATTCAACCTTGGTATTACCGGTGCTTGTCTTTAGGCGGTCATTTGACTTTGATTAACTCTGTTTTTGCCAATCTTCCTATTTGTTGGCTCACTCTTGCCAAGGTGCCATCCTCTGTTTTGCATCAAATTCGCAGGATCACTTTCAATTTTTTGTGGAATGCTTATAAAGATCAATAGGGAATACATCTAACTGCCTGGAAATTCATTGCTTTACCTGAGGCTGTTGGCGGATGGGGTATTAGGAACATTTTTTGGGTTTATCGTGCTCTTCATTTAAAGAGTTTGTGGCGCGCTCTCAACAGTGATGGACTGTGGGGTATGGCTATCAGAGATAAATATCTTTGAGGCCTGTTGATTATTGAATGGTTCAGGAATCCAATTAAAAAGATTAAGAGAGCATCTAATGTATGGAATGGTCTCATCGACTCTTTTCCTATGCTCAACTCATTTACAGGTTGGCTAGTGGGGGATTGATTTCAGGTTAGATTGGAGGTCGATCCAATTAGTGGTTGCATTTCATTTCTTAAATCGGACACTGTTCAGGATTTATATTCTTAGGATCTTCTTTTCCTCAACCAGGCTAAGAATCCTCTTAATGCTGATATGAATTCTTACTGTCTCTCGACGGAAGCTATTGGACTCACGGGACTGGATGGTTAGGAATGGAATGAGTTTGTGGCAAAACTTACTAGCATTGGAATTACCCTTTCTTCTCAGCTGGACAGACTACAGTGGTCATGGTGTGATTATAGTGGCGAGCTTACAACTAAGTGGGAATATCTTGCATTTGCCTCTACTCAGTCCGCAAAACCGAGATTATGGTGGTACAGTTCTATTTGGCATTGGAATGCTCCCACCAAAATCCTTTGCTTCACTTGGCTTATTCTGAAGAATAAGGTTTTAACGATGGACACTTACATGTGCACGGGAGGAATGGGTCTGAATGTCTGCTTGCTTTGTTTACAGAACGTCGAAACTGTAGAACATCTTTTTGTAAAATGTCCTACTACTCTGCAACTTTGGTCCATTATTTCTCAATAGAGGACGATGAATTTCTGTTGGAATAGGGACACTATTGATGACATTTTTCATTATTGGCATAATAGGCACATGTCATACATCTCTCTTTCGTTATATTTTATTTGGGGCATTTGGAAGTGGCGGAATCGAATCCTATTTGATGGCATTGATCATCATTTTGCAAGGGCTTTGTTCTACATCATGCATGTTATATCCGATTCTGCCCCAAAAAATATCAGCTTGAAAAATAATGTTATTAGTATGCCAAAGCTGATAAACTCATGCTCTATTGGTTTCATTGATGGAGCGTCTCAGGATGGTAAAGTTGGCATTGGGGGTTTATTGATTATTTCTGATAAAAATTATTATGAACTCTCTCTCGGCAGGGATCTGGGTAGCAACAAACATGTTGAACTCTGGCCTTGTGGACTATTATAACATTTTCCAGCACACAGGAGTTAACCACTCTTCATATTCTTGGTGGCTCCACTGCGATTATTGGTTGGGCTATGGGAAAGAGTCTCTTGAATGTGTCGTCTCTTCATCACTGGAAACAGCGAATAACCCTGCTTTTGAATCAATTCCATGACTATACTATTCAACATATCTCTCGTTCCTTCAATCATCGTGCTGATTTTTTGTCTAAGAAGGGATTACAATTGGCAGAAGGTTTACTCCAGGTCACTCATTTTACTAATCATCATCCGGGGGAAATGATTCATGCACGCCTTTATTAATCTGGGAAAGTATTTAGTATTTATTTTGTAATATCGATGTAAGAAGTATGGGGTTTTTGGTTTTGATCTCCCTTGTATCTTTTTTTTTTTAATTTTAAAAGTTGTAATCAGCAACATTGGTAGGACTGGAATATTTTTGAACTGTGGCATGCATTATCAGATATTATGTAATAGACTGTAGGGGTTGTAGTCAAATATTATATCCTTGGGATTGATAACTACTGTAAGTTTCTTTGATTCACATAATGAATAGCAAGGAACTTTTTTTCCGTTGAAAAAAAAAAAGTCTCAAGGTCATTAAATAACTTAAAAACTCAAGTTAGATAAATAAAAGTCAATCCTTGATGAAGTATATCAAGGTCATTAAATAACTTAAAAGCTCAAGTTAGATAAATAAAATTCAATCCTTGATGAAGTATATTTTCAATGTATTAGTGTATAATGTCAAGTTCATCAAATAACTTGAAAGGTTGCTAAACAATTTTAAAAGGATAGAAGTATATTGAGTTTTGTATAGTTTCTAACCATGTAGAAATAAGGGTTGCTTGTTACTTAGTTTTAAGGGTTATTGGTTAATTAGAAAACACTTTATATTTAAGAAATTTTTATTACTTAGTTTTAACGGTTATTGGTTAATTAGAAAACACTTTATATTTAAGAAATTTTTATGAAACTTTGATTTGAAGATAATGAAGAATTTCATTCTTATTTTAAGGAAGTTATTTTATAGATATTTTTTCCATGAAAATTTTGTAATTTCATTATGAAGTTAATAAAATTATAATTAGAAAACACTTTTTATTTGAGAAATTTTATGAAACTTTAATTTGAAGATAATGAAGAATTTCATTCTTATTCTAATAAAGTTTTTTATAGATATTTTTTCCATAATGAAATTATGAAGTTAACAAAAATTACAATTAGGAAACACTTTATATTTGAGAAATTTTATAAAACTTTGATTTGAAGATAATGAAGAATTTCATTCTTTTGTGTGTATATATATATATATCCATAAAAAATTGTAATTTCATTATGAAGTTAATAAAATTACAATTAAAATCACTTTATATTTGAGAATTTTTATGAAATTTTGATTTAAAAATAATGAAAAATATTATTTTTTTTAAGAAAGTTTTTATAAATATCTTTTCATATTTTTTTTCCATTAAAAATTTGTAATTTGATTATGAAGATAAAAAAATTGCATACTTCCAATACCCGCATGCATTCGAAGAAACCAATTCCTGGTTTCAAAATAAAGTTGTAAGTACCTCTAGTATCACTACTAGTATCAAATACAATATTATACTTTGACATGATAATTGCACACAAGATCCTGAATCTTTCAATGTAGGTTTTCAATGTAGGCTTGGTAAAAAGGATATGGACAAATAAATATGTATAAAATTTTGATTGGAAAAACATTTTTAGGTTATGAAAATTGATTGAAAAAGTATTGATATTGAACAATATTATTAGTAGTAAGGAAGTGTTGTAAATATTTTATTTATAGAGATTTAAGAATGGAAATATAGATTTATTTTTGGAGGATTATGTATATAAAAAATATTTTTTTAATACAAGAAAACTAATTGTTTGATAAAAAGGAGTGCATGGTAGAGTGTTATATGAAAATAAAGGATATGATTTATATACAAAGCTCTAATCAAGAAAAGAAACTAGAAATGTCACTTCTAAGGGTTAGAGGATATAAGGGTTAGAGGATATAAGGAAAAAAATTAAGATATAATTTTGGGACAAATTCTAGTAAAAGAAAGTTTTGAAAAAAGGAGAAAATATTATTGCGTGGAAATGGAAGGAATGGGTAATGTGAAGACTATTAATACTAAAAATATTCTTAAATTAGCAATAAACTCCTAGTATAAGAAAATGAGTTGTTTGATCGAAGGAATTGGAATATAGTAGAGTGTTATCTAAAAATAAAGGAAAAATGATTGGGAAACATTACAATTAAAAAAATTTCCTAGAAACACCACTCCCAATGGCTATAATGGCTATAAGGAATTAGGCCAAAATTAAGAAACTACTTGCATTCTCCAACAAAGAAAGGTTTTGAAAATAATAGAATATATTCTTAAGTGGTAAATGGAAGGCATAGACCAGAATAAACTAGGACAAGCTTGTAGTTGGGAGTTGGAAAAGAAGATAAGAGGCACAACATTGGAAAAAGGTGTGGCAACTGGAAAATAATCAAAGATCACCATCTTTATATGGATTGCATCACATAAATAAATGATAACTTATAACAGTCTAATTAAACAAGGTTACTAGGGGTCCTCAATGTGTCAAAAATAAATAGGTTTGTATCACATAAATAATATTAACATATAACAATTTTGTTAAATAAAGTTGCCAGGAACTCTCAATATAGATAAATTACAGTAAAGACAATGAAATTGCATAATGTAGTTTCATCATGCCTCCTTTGGTCAATTAATGCTTGGGCATGTTGAGAAAATACTTTCTTATATACTTGATGATTTCCATGCAATTAGTACAATTAGTACCATTGTTTATGAGCTTAAGAACTTATACCAATGCTTTCTAAACAACTTGTTTATTATATGCATACAATGTTTAGTTAGGATATTTGATAAACTGAGGGGAATTCTCATAAATTCAAAATGCCCATCCTTGATAGTAAAGGGAGCCTTATGGATGTCTTCTTATGCAATCCTTAGTTGATAGCATCCTAATATTAGGTTAATATTTGAAACAACATTGATCTTCTAAGTTGGTCAAATAGAACATTAATCTTTGGCGATGCGTATTTATTCTTTATTTCCACCTTGTTGAATTACAAGTACTCAAAACACAACCTCATCATACTACTCTTCATCTCAACAAACAACATATTGGTGTAATCTCCCATGATGAGATAATTATCATCTCCCTTTCCAATTTTTGAAGTTGTTATTTCACTTTCATTAACTCTTAAGTGGTCATCCTTTGATACAAGCTTTGATCTAGTTACTAGATCCATGGTAAAATCAAACTCCCTACATGGAAGTAATATGGACAATTTTTTAATTTGTCAAATTTTCACTTTCATTAACTCTCAAGTGGTCATCCTTTGATACAAACTTTGATCTAAGTACTAGCTCCATACTTTGATCCATGTACTAGCTCCATATAAGTAAAATCAAACTCCCTACATAAAGATAATATGAGTGGTTCAATAAGAAACACATTTTTAAACTCGTCCATTTTGAATGGTTATTTAATATTGCACATTTTTCTTCCTCTTCTTCTTCTAACTATCTCGACTTCAAAACTTAAAATTTACATCACTTTCACATAGTTCTCTTTAGTTACATTGTGGCGAATATGAAAAGTCCTTTTATATTCATCGATCTTTCTAAATAATTTCTAAATAGTATTCTCTTGATTTTACAATCTATTAAGAGTCAAGCCTCTTCAACCAACATGTTTTTCTTCTATAATTTTCCTTTGTAATAATCTAAACAATATAAATGAAGGACAGGTTGCCTTTGAAACAAGAGGCATGTGGTGGAAATGTCCTAGACATTGCCATTGCTACATGTTGTTGCGAGATGGGAAATGTTGTAGGAGTGCAATCTTGTGGCAATCTTAGGATCTTACTCAACTTCAAGAACTTGTAATATACATCTCATTGTGCAAGAACTTGCAATATAAATATATGCGCTTAGGATTTTATTCAACTTCATACTATTGATATAATAACCAAAACTCAACCTATAAATTATATTTAAAGTGAATGGAATTTAGCCTACCGTTAACATAATTAATCAAATTTAGATGAGCCACTTTTTTATAGGGCTTTTGTATAACGTTTTTGCTCTTTACTATAATATTTTATACAAATACATGTTTTTGATAGATGGCCAATGTAATTTTTGAGTTCCTGAAATCAGAAAGCTTAAATTCCATCTTAGTGTCACCAAAGCATGGGCAATTTTAAAAATTAATGTTTTGGATAATTTAAAAAAGAGCTTCATGGAAGTCGTTGTGTAGCATAAGTGAAGTAATTTTTGTATAACAGTTTATTTATTATTGTTGTTGAGGCTTAATAATAGATTGTTTACTTTCTTAAAAGAAAGGATTGAAAGTGTATATGTAAGTAGACTACTATTCTTTGAAAATGCTAGAATATAAAGTTTGGGATTTAGTGCACAAAAATAAATAGAAATGTATTGTATAATTATTTGTTCACAAGAAGAACCGTAAAAGGAAATAAATTCTACATTTCTTGAACATGAGATTATATAGAGTTATCATATCCCAGAGACTTGTCCATACAGTTATTCATTAAAATATAAGCATTTATTATTTATGCCATATAAAAGTAGAAAAAAGAATTGTTCGTTATTAATGCTGCAAAGATGCAAGTTATAGGTCGAATTTATCATTTCAAAGAAAGTAAATGCATAATCTTTTTGTATGAACATAATTCTAGTATTATTTATTTATTATAGGAGTTCATCATATTCATTAAAATTGTTGGAATATTCTCACCATCATATCTTGGTTTTGCATGCACTGCATGCATGCTTTCCATGCAACACTGCATGCATCCATGCATCAGTAATGGAGTCTCCTAGCACCTAGTCCCTATTCTAGCCCCCCTAGAGCTTGTTTCTGGCCATTATTAGCCCTCCTATCCACTCAGGCGCTGTGTGTCCATCATTGGAGTTACAAATGCGCCCTCATGCACTAATTTAGGAGATCTATCAATTAGTTCCATGATTTAGGGAACCTTGTCCCCTTGATTGCTCAGTTAATTGACTGTAGCTCATAGTTGACTGCTACTGAGTGTAGCAGCTCCCTCTTTGACCATTGACAACTAGTATGCGCCCTCCTTGGAGTCTCCTTCACTATTTTGGTGCCCACATGGTTCAGTTATGCTCAGTTCTACTCCGATTGACTGATCATTAACCATCGGTGGCCACTAGAACTTATCGGGAGATGGTTCCAATGCAAACTAAGCCATGAATTGAGGAGAATTCGAACTCTCCTAGGTGTATCAAATTCATTCTATTGTATTGACATATTTTTTCCACCTTACAGTTGACGAATGTATCAATAATAGTTTCTCACATATTTGAGTTTATGTGTGAATTTGATCATATTTCTTGCTAATCTTCTCTACAATTAACACAGTGAAATTGTGAGGTTTGTTCAAGCTTAGTGATCTACCCCTGTGGAATTTCGCAAAAATTACAGAAAATATTTCAAGAATAGAGGAATTTATAATCTACCAATGCTTGTAAACATTGAAATAAACAATTATTTAATTAAAATAAGTATATGCAATATTGTTAAGTTAACTATAGCATAACCATTATAGTAAAGGTTAGTTCGAAAGGATACATTTATGTAACCATATCTACTTATAGATATAAATGTAGAAAAGGGAAAAGAAGATATATGTCGACTTAAATCGTTGATATTCAAGCTATTGATCTATGAATTTAATTTCATGGCAAACAAAGGAATCTACATTCAATATAAAAGAGCTCTTTTTTATATTGTACTTGGTTTAAAAAGCTCAACAATTTGTTAGTGGTATATATATGTAGGTCGAATTGGTCATATTCTACATAAATCTTAAATGTTAATATTACAAGAAAATACAATGGCATTCGAAGAACATCATTGCAATTAAAAAACACAGACAATATAGGTGAAATCATTGCAGGTCTATATTGAAAATAAATGTTGAATACGGTGGAAAGAAATACTAGGGTTTGAGTAAACCCAAAGCATATTTGGATCCAAATAAAGACTAGACTGAGCCTATATATTACACAAGCCAATATCAAAGTATTAAAAATAATTCTATGTATTACACAACCCAATATCAAAGCATTAAAAATAATTATATGTGGTAAAACACTTCACCCATTAATTTGGATCAAGGTTATGAAATAATTAACATATATGGCGAGAAAACCTTACGAGTTAACCCATAGTTATAATTATATAAAAATAAAGACTTTTGCAAAAGACTTTGGTGAATGTACTAGCTATCTACAAAAAATACAAGTATTAAACTATCCACTCTTATTGTGGTAATAGAAGCTCATATATAATTCGACACTACTTATTAAATATCAAGACAACCCTTAAGCTCATATGATTGGAAGAATCTCATTAAGCCTTTTTTCCCGTGTTATGTAATGCAGGTAACCCTCCAACTGAAACCATTCTTAAAACATTCCATCACAAACGTTCATAAATATTATCCAAATATGGAAAGCATTATTGTGTAGTAATTTAGAGATGTTACGTGGTACCCATCTCAAAGAAAGGTCGTTTAAAGATTGGATGATTGAGTGTTTGTCAATTATTATGGGGATGGAGTAAACGACTTCATCATATTTCGACCTACTTCGACGCCACCACCAGGGGAGCAGGTAAGAAAAAATGTCAATGTCTAAATCAGGAAGGATAATGGATGAACCATTTGCTCTTTCTTCGATTTGCTTAGGAAATTCTACCTTAAAATATGTTTAACCAACAAATTAATTAGATATGGTACATATGGATTCAACATATTCCATCCTTAGATGCTTAGATGATATTAGATAAGTATGAAATCTAATATGTATAAATTTCATTAATCTAAACAATATTTATCAAGTTTCTTAGAAAAATAATCGTTGAACTGCATTTATTTTCACCCAACAATAGTTAACATGTTATCCACCATCAACTACTACTTAGATTATAAATAGATATCCCGTGGAAACTTTAACGAGGTCAGGGTGTGTGTAAGTACCAAACTTGGGGCAAATCAATATGATTGCCTTCTCTGCTTTGAGTAAAATTTCACCATATATCTTCAAAATTTATTTGTACTCGTAAGTAAATAAGCATCTAACAATGTAGCATTAAATTCAATATACCATCTAATAATATATATCTTGATTCTGATCATATACTTCTTGAACACAATAAAATGAAAAGTTATTATTCACAATGGTGTGTCATAAACTCGGAAAATATCAAAAAATTGTTAGGAGCAAACCTAAAATTATAAATTTTACTTGGAATATGTGAAAGATTGAACTTCCTTGCAAAGCTGGAGAATGCATAAGGTACATATTCAGTTGAAAATTAAAGGAAATTGAGACTGAGATTAAACGAGGAAATTAAAGGAAAATTAAGAGACTAGGAGAATAATACCCTAGCCATAAATGAATAATGCAAAAATATCATGAACTCGTAATCTTTTCCCAATATAATTATAAATTTCACAAAAGAGTTATGAAATATCTCAAAGCTAGAGCAACAACATTCTAGTAAATTTAAGGATAAAACCACTAACTATTTACAACAAAACTACAAACAAAAGTAGCGTTTCTAGATGTAAAAAGGAACCAAACATGAAATCAAGGAAAAGCTTGAATTCAGTATTAAGCACAAATCTTACCTCCACATCCAGGTGAACTCACACTAGCTACGAGCAATGCATTGGTAGATATAGAGTAAAATCTTTGTTGTAAAAATAAAAGAAGGTTTAAATTCTAGGATAATTTTAAGAACCCCATCAAATTTATAAGTATAATAAATGGGCGAATCTCCTTAATATATAACAAAATTTGAAGGCTATTTTATCTCTCTCTCTCTCTCTCTCTCTCTCTCTATATATATATATAATATCTTATAATTTAGTGAAATATTCGCCAAGATTGTACAAGACTCTATATTAGAATGAAAGAGTATCCATATATATATTATAATATATATATGGATACTCTTTCATTCTAATATAGAGTCTTGTACAATCTTGGCGAATATTTCACTAAATTATAAGATATTGTAAAATCTTTGTGAATATTTCACTAAATTATAAAATATTGTAAAAACTTGGTGAATCTTTCACCAATTATAAAACCTTGTAATATCTCGGTGAATCTTTTGCTAGGAAGACTCAACTTTTGATTATGTAGATTACTAAGGTAGTGCAATAGAAGAGCATATACTAGAGCTCAACTCTAGGCTCTCTCGACTCCTAGACTCTCGAATGAACAAATGCATGAATAAAGAGAGGAGGGATTTATTTATACATTTCACAAGAAGTATTTGATCACTCGCAATTGAAGGTGTCAATGAAACACAATACACTAACTAGATTCAGGGCAAGTGGTGACTCCACTTGTTATCTTGTCCCTTAATGGTCCAACATACATGTAGGCGGGTCCCAAATATTTACATACTGACAAACTAGCAGAATCGAACACTTTACACTGGGGAGTGATTATGGCACCCATGAACTATTATTACAACGTGGAGTCTTATCAAGATCCATGGCTTTAATATAGTGTATGAATTCCCAATTAGCTTATTTTCCAAACCTCCCATTTTTTAACTACCCTCTAAGAAAAAAAATAACTTGCTTATCTATTTATAGATACGAATACCACTTTTTCCTTTCTTTTGTTGACAATCAAAATCTGAATTATGTCATTTGATTTAGAATTTTGACAGTTAGTTAGAAACTTGCAATGGTTATTAGAAATAAAAACATACACTAACATGAATAGAAAGCACATAAAGACATCATCACACATATCATTAGAACTACTCCGTTAAAGACTACTTTTTCTTAGATAAACTGAGGTGGTGTTTGTATCCATGTCCTTGAAATTTTTGAAAGCATGCAAAATGTGGTAAAATTGTTTTAGCACCCTCATTGAATGCAAAAGTCAAGATATCAAATAGCAGAATGTATACATCTCAGGTCAAGCATGCCCTATACATATTATATATAATTATGATGAAAATGAAGTATCATGTTCCAACTAAATCATATATTTATCATACATATATAGATCCGCTTTTGGATGAAGATAGTAATTACACATTAAAATATATCACCAATTTTTTTAAAATTTTGAATGACCCTTACAAAAACAAAATATCGTAAAAAAAATTAACATTCCATTGTAATTAACATGAAGAAAATGCCAAAATAATTAGCATTCCAGTTATCCCCACCATTATAATTAGTGTGTATTCATTTACATTACGAATGTCCCAAACATCAAGAATAATAGACATAAAATATGAACATACACACTCTCATGAGTGCCTTAGATCCACTAATAATTGTAGAGCAAGATCTTAATAAAAGCACATTTTAAACAACTGGGTCAAATTTAGTTTGAATATATAAAAACCATGTGGCATCTCTCCATCAAGAGCAGTAGCCACTACCAACATATAAATATCAGTTGATTGTTTAAACATGATAAAACATAAAATAAATCATATCTTCTAAGATCTATAACCCTTTCACGAAACCAATACTCCTAGGGTATATTAAAACCCTAACAACACTGAATGAGCCCTAAGAATCAAGAGTGCCCTAGAATTCAAGAGGCCTTAAAAAACATCCATGATAAAAAGCATGGTAAAAGGAAAATTTACAGTATAATATTCTACTATAGCCGTGGATAAAAAACATACCACATTAATTATTGGATAAAAAGCATGATGCAAGTCTATATTCTTTGATAAATTGCATATGTGACATGCCCTTTCAAGACTTGAGCTTTCGATAATGGAGATGTTACGAAAAGATTAAAATATCAAGAAAACTAAGAATGAAAAGTGGAATCACATAAACCAAACCTTCACCCTACGAGTTCAATATGATGAGGGTGAACCATGAATCACTTCGTCCTTTATATAGGACAAAATCACCTTGATTTTCCCTCCAATACTAGAAATCAAGGGCTCAAAGAAGGCATGACATGAAATTGACTAAAAATCTTGGCGAATGCGACAGTATGCCTAAATTACAAGGAAAATGGGGGGCGAAATAACCCTTGGGAGCTTCCATTACTGAAAATCGGGGGAAAATGAATGATTTCACTAGAATTTCTCTAGAAATCGGGGGAAAATGAATGATTTCACTAGAATTTCTCTAGAAATCGGGGGCAAAAGATAGATTGGAGGGGGATTTTGCTAGGGCGTAAATAGTTTTTTTCATTTTCCTCATTAATATACGAGAGGCTATTCGTTTTGGATTTTTTTTATAATAAATATTGGACGAATATATTTTATTTGAAAAAACCCTTTCCATATAATAAAATAGCCCAATATTTATTTTGTAACCCCCTTATTTTAGCCCGTAAAATTATCCTTGGCTTAAATTTTGTGTTTTGGAGGAAACCCGAGCCATGGAGTCAACCATTTTATTTCTCTCTAGTCTTTCCATCAACTCTATTCATTCAATTTGACCATTCATTCACCCCATCTACCTTTCATACGATCTTTGGGTGCAATTTTCCCATCAAAGGCATTCCATTTCTTCTCCACTCAGATTTGATGTTACAAGCAACAATTCGACCATCTATCACTTGGCTTTTATGGACTGTTGTGCGAGCTGGTAAGAACAAGACCAATTTTTTGGAAAAGGGTATGGATTTCCTTGTTTACAGACTTAGTTAATTGATATAGCCATTGATTCATCTACCCACCTAAATAGCGTGAAAACATATGACATATGCATGACGACCACCAGCACAACAATGGGGTTCATCCCAACCAAATAAATGAAGATTAGCAAAGATACAACTACATAAATTAAAGAAATTGCAATGCTTGCAACAAGCGGTGGAGGATCAAGCGATGGCTCCATGCAGCCTGTCAGTGGAGCGCCCTTCCCGAAACCCTGCAATACCAGCCTTCCCGAAAACCTGCAAGACATAAAACTTGGTTAATGTCCACCCACCGCCGTGTGGTAGGAAACACAAAACAAGGCAGACGTTAACCTCACACAACTATTAATAATTGAAATAATTGTTATTTAAAAATTATTTTTGAAAAATAAAATTACTATACCTATGTACAAACTATAGTTCACCTTCAAAAATTAAACATGCCCCTAAACTAATACCCCCAACCAAAAACTATATGTTAAAAGACATAATAATAAATACATCATATAAAAAAAAAGTAACGTGCAAATTCTAAAAATAGATATGCTATCTTTTGCAAATCTATAGTTCTCAAATATTTCTTATATTCAAATTTAGAATTTAATTATATTTTTCATCTATTCTAATTTAGAATTTAATTTAATTTTTGATATATCTTTTTCAAGCCGTCAATTATCAACCATATCTTCTAATTTTTGTTTTCATATAAAATTTAATGTATTTTTCAAGTCATCAATTCTCAACTATATCTTCTACTTTCTATTTTATTGTACTTTTCATGTATCTTTCATTCTGGCTGTATGAATTCTATAACTACTTTTACTTTCTATTTTAATGTATCTTTCATTCCGGCTGTATGTATCTTTCATGTAACTTCTTTTACAATTATAATGAAATAAAATGGTCAATGGCTCTACTTTCTATTTTATTGTACTTTTCATGTATCTTTCATTCCGGCTGTATGAATTCTATAACTTCTTTTACTTTCTATTTTAATGTATCTTTCATTCCGGCTGTATGTATCTTTCATGTAACTTCTTTTACAATTATAGGTGAAATAAAATGGTCAATGGCTCTAGGTTTTATTAGTACAATCAATACATAAAAAAGCTTACCATGTGGCTCAATAATAGAGACTTGATGCTTTCCCTATTAGTTGTTCAAAACTAAATATGTTTTGTGTTGTGCCTTAGCAACATCTTCAACAATAGTCTTTTAACTTCTTCTTTTTTATTATCTTTGGAGGGTAATATTTTACATGGTGGCTTCCTTTGCAAATGTAACAACTTTTTAATGGTCATACTCTATCTGTCATGGAAGTTTTTATCTATTATTGTTGTTATAAACTTTAATATGGAAGTTCTTATTCATTATAATATTTATGTTTGACATTGAGGTCCTACTACTATACTATTACTTTGTTTGGCATTGAGGTCCTATCGGTCATGAAAGTTCTTATCTATTATTGTTATTATGCACTCTAATATGGAAGTTCTTAAGTTTCCATCTATTATTGTTGTTATCCACTATGATATGTATATGTTTGACATTGAGGTCCTATCTCTTATGGGAGTTCTCATTTATTAATGTTGTTATCCATTATAATATAGAAGTTCTTAAGTTTCTATCTATTGTTGTTGTTATCTACTATAACACTTATATGTTTGACATTGAGGTCTTTTATGCTGGTTTTGCTTGCTTGTTGCCATGTGGTGTATGCGTGTGTTCTGAGTGAGTATTTTTTCTCAATCTCTATTTTTGTTTCGATATTTAGTTTCTCAATTGTTTGTTGGACATGCCTATGAGTTGATCCATTCTAAATATTTTAAATCCTTTGTTTCTAAATTCTTTTTAAGTTCACATATTTATATTATATTTATTATAAAGTGTTTTCTTGTCTTTGTTCTCACCTTTCTTATTGTTTCATTCATTGTTTAAGGTTTTAGTATTTTTATATGCAAATAGAGGAAGAACATCCATTTTGATTAATAATTGTAAATTACTTGAATTTGTTATGGTTTGAAGTCTAAATATTAAGTTAATTGAGAAATTTAGTGGAAGTTATTTGTGAAATCATTGTTTATTATTAATGATACAAACATTCCAATGGTTTAATTGAAAATTTTGATATATAGGAGGTTTGCACAAAGTCTTATCTCCTTTGTAAGTAGTTATGCTTGGTGGTTGCTAAAACGAGGTCGAAAACCCTACTAACTAGAAATGGTCGGATGATAATGCCATATCAATGTTATTGAGTTAGAAATACTATTTTGTGTTGTGTCTAGGAATACAATGTGACTGCTGAAATACATGAATATCGTAAATCGATGAATCAAAGAGATATTATGGAATTTCAAAGATAATTACATTATTAATTTAATCATGCTAATATATGGGAAGGGATGTGATCATTGTTAGAGGATTTGGATCACCTAAAGAAGCTAATAAAACTTTTGATGTCAATTAGTGTGCCCATCTCAAAGGCAAAAACCCAACATCAAACTAGATAGTCTACCTCAGTCTAGGGAGATGATCATCATATCCTTGGAGGGATATGATCATTATATCATTGGAGAACATGTTGGAGTCATTATAGTTGGAAAAATTAACAATTTAATGGTTGCAAAAAGAGAGACAAATGTAAACCTTAAAATGGTTAATGGTAGCATAATGTTGTACTCATAATATTATGCTAGGTTGTTAGATTTATTGAGTAAATAAAGAAAGAGATATCCGTGCTATAATTTTTGAAGGTGAGGACATGAGAAGTATGTGTGTCCTTACATAAAGAAAACATGAAAGGGAAAAGACAAATCAATTTCAGCAAATGTAGTGGAAGATGGTTTTAAGGCCCAAGGAAAATGAGGGAATGTTATGTGTTGACAAGTACATTGGATGACGAGTAAAAATACATTTTGAAACTGGACTTATGCTCTCCTTATCACATGATTCCTTATCATGAGTGGATTTCATATTATAAGAAGTTGGGAGGAAAGGTGTTCATGGTGAATAATGTAGGTTTTAATGTTGAAGGTTGAGGTAATGTTTATCTCAAACTATATATAGGTGAGGTGGTTTGGTGGTGTTTTGCATGTGCTTGTAATGCAAGAGAACTCAATCATGTTTGGTAAGATGATTGATGGTGTTCGTAAAATTAATGTTTCACAAGGTAGGACACATTGTTTATTGTAGAAGAATGAATAAAATTTTACCAAGGAAGTGTGAGAATTTACTTTGTATCGACTATTGATAATTTCGACCACTTGTCAAATATTGATATTGATGCAAAACTCAAAGTCAGTAGGGTAGTTGACTTTAATGGTAGATCATTATAAATAGATTTGTGGATGTAGGAAATTGAATTTAGTGAAAGTTCATCCTTTGGTAGAGGAAATAAAGACACATTAGTGCTCGATGATTCCTGTATCTAAGAAGAATATGGTCTTTGGGATTAATGAGGAGAGAAAATCTAATGCAAAAGTAAATTTTTGTTAGATTTGTAAAATGGGAAAGCAATATGACCAAAGGTTTCCATATCGATTGATGAAATGGGACGTGTGTTTGTAGCTATTGAATATTGTTGTAATCTTTCCTACTAATACTTATTGATTATTGTTATAACTACACATAATATATCCTACTTGATATGTCATAATTGCATTGGTGGCTATTTGATAAATACAAGAGCTCACCTTAAACTCTTATCTTTGTATCCATATGTATCCATCATGTTAAACACATGTCGACGGGTCAAAATGACCCTTTCCAACAATAGGGGATCTCCTAGGTAAAGAGTCCCAATTAGATCCCAAACCATTTGGAATAGGGAATTTGTCTCGATCGTGGCCTTACAACCATTGATAATTTTGTGTTTTACCAGTTGTGTCCCGATACACCATTTATGGTTTTATAATTAACGGATAAAATGTAGCTATCTAAAATGAAAAATGCAAGCATCCAGACATGATAAAAGTGACAAGAAATAAGCACAAAACCATACATGCACCTGTCAATGACCATGAAACAATTTTATAAGGATAAAAACAGGAATATGGGGAAAATAGTTGTAGAATCATTAATGGTTCTACACCCATGGATTTAGACAAACATTTTTCATAAAATAGAAATAATAATACTTAAGCTACACGGAAGAACAATCTGTAGTGTGAAATACATTCCTACACAATTCTAATGTAAAACTAATGCACCAGAATAGTCTACAACAACAAACACAAGCGACTTCTCCTCATTAACAGTTGAACTTTAGTACACCAAAAATTTAGAGAGACAAAATCCCAATCTCATTTGCTCCCCTTCTATTTAACCTTTCTCTTTTGGAAACTGAATGGTCTCCTTGAGTAATTGTTCAATTGTTTCTTCTTCTTGATCCTTGAGTTTCTTTTTTGTCTTTTACAACTATTCAACTTCCCTTCTTGGAATTTTCATGAGATATATTAAATGTAAAATTTACATTTAATAAGTAAGGTGAAGATATGCCCTTTAATAATGTGTGCATATAAATTGTTGTTTCACACGTCTGCATAAGCTTGAACCATGCTCATTTCATTAGAATTTTCATTTATGTACACCATAAAAAGCTTTAAGTCAAATCAATCGGCCTTATGGCCATTGATGATGTGATCATATTTGTTTTTCAATTTTTGAACCATCTCGTATGTAATCTGAAAACAATTATAACTAAACAATCATAGATCTTGTCGATACCTTTCCAACAATATAAAGTACGCTCAAAATGGAGGTCCGAGTAAAAGGTTATGGCCAAAATATGGAAGTGACATTTCATTGTGTTACTTTTGTCGGCCATCGGGGACTTAAGAGTTACCAGGCATTGGGGACTTAATATTTATCGGCCGTCGAAACTCTAACATCCATCGACACTTTAAATTTTATTGATCTTTCTCCATCGACCCTTCAAACCTTATCAACTATCGACAACTTTAACGTTATCGACCATTAGAGACTTAAGAGTTATTGACCATCGAGGCTTTAAGAGTTATGGTCATTGACACTTTTACATCTATTGGAACTTTAATTTTTATTGATCTTTCTTCATTGGCCCTTTCAATCTCATTGACCATCAACAACTTTATCATTATTGACACGTTAATTTTTATTGTTCAGTGATGTGCCTTGTCACCTAATCCCTTCATCAGTTTCTTAACTTTCAATTTGCGAAGTCTTGTCAGTGCCTTAAATTATATCTTCAAGATGGTTCCCTTAGCTTCAATCAATGACTCAAAATTTTACTTCGTGATGAAGCCAACTTTCTAAGTGGCAAGAACCGACCACTTAATTCGAAGAGAAATCATCGGAATGCCTTTTGTACCTCTAGAGCTTGGATTTGAATTCTGTCAATTGCATGGGGTTCACAACGAGGAAAATATTATTATTGGCATGGTTTTATTGGTGAAAAATCACTTTGGCTTTAATGGAAGTCTATGCCATGTTCTTGCGACTACATCACTCAAATTCAGTTATGTCCACTCCACTGGCGTCTGTGTTAGGCAGGTTTTCCATGCACTAACTTAAATTGGCACCATCCAACAACAACTAAGAGACTTTAATTTCTAAGCCAGGCTAGTTGGCCCCTTGATGCATTTCATTACCAATAGTTGAACAAAAGCATATTCATCCTTGAAATCCAGTTTTGATTGAGATAATGACATATAAATGCTTGAATGAGCTAGTTAGAGTTGAGAGAAGTATTTCACAGGGTAGAGCCATTCAAATCTGGGAAAACAAGAGAAAATGATCATGCTGCATGTGATGCAACAAATGAAGACTCAATGATCAGGCGGTGCAAACTGACTTGGTTGCGCAAGGCTTTAAAAATGAGTATAACAACATAATCAAGTGGGAAAACCATAACAAGTCAATCACCAAATCATAGCATCGGGGAGTAGAAACTTATCCCTACTTGAAAGTTTCCACCAAGTCATTCACCCTTGTTGGCCACCACGCTGGGAAAACACAAACAAGGTGAAAAATTAGAATTCGAACATGGCAATTAGAAACCAAGCATGGGAGACTCATGCAACATAAATGACCATGAATAATGATACTTAGAGCATTCAATCATCCATCAAAGCTCTAAAGTCAAACTTGATTAAACCAAATAAATAGTGAGGGAGGAAGCAGTAAAACCAAAAGTGTCGAAATGACTCATTCAAGGACATTAATAACATAATCGAAGATCATCACAAAGTTATCAAATAGGAAATTCAAGTCATCAGATTCCATTCAAATCATTCATCATTTACGACTTGACCTTAGTAACACATGAAAACCCTAAATTTAATATGGAGGGCATTTTTTCTCTTCTTTGGTAGAAAAAAGTAAGGAAGGTTATTATGGCCACAATAACATATTAACACGATGACATCATATGTTGAATAATGTTATATGTTGATAAATTTTTTAATTCAAATAACAATTTCCTCTCTATAGAAATGGAAAAATAACCTTTGTTCATGATTTTAAAAGAATGCAACATTTACTTATTACTTATTAATCTTATACACCGTAATGATATTATAAATCAAGATTGTAACTCTATTAAATGTGAAGATGACATATAAAGAACCTAAACCATGGTAAATATAATACCATAATTTCAATTTGATTATATAATTTTCCATGATGTTAAACACATCGTAGTGCGCCATCTTATTAATAGAACTTCAATGATAAGTAAGATGTTATGAAGGAGATTTGAACAATGAATTATATAAAGACGCATAAATTCACAATAATCCTAAAAATATATAACTTAGTTAAAGGTACAAAATATGAAAAAGAGGAATTGCAAAATTTAGGAGGAGGTTATAAATTCCATTGATGTAATATATGTCGTTGTTAAAAAATAAATTGTGATATGCCATTGATTACTGTTTTAGTATGATTCATGGTTCATTTTGTCTTTGCCATTTTTGAAACTTTCCTTGATTCAATATTTTTTTTTTGAGTCTAGAAATTTTTTGTATGTAACTCTTAGACTTGAGTTTGTAAGGTAATGTAATCATTTTGAATAAAAAAATATGATTGACAAGTCATTATACAACATGATGTGAAAGTTTGTTATTTTCATGGCTTCACTTGAAAAGTTGAGTGATTTAGGTTTTATGTTTGGTTGGTGGTTTGATTATTGTATAGTTTAGGTTAATACCTAAGGATTGATTGATAAACTAATATCTTAGTATGTAGGTTTATATTAAAGTTTTAAAATTAATTTAAGAGATAATTCAATATCGTCTTAAAGAGTTAAGATTTTTTATAAAATATACGAGATTAATTGTCCAAAATTGATTGATAAACTAATATCTTATTATGTAGGTTTATATTTAAGTTTTAAAATTAATTTAAGAGATAATTCAATATCGTATTAAAGAGTTAAGATTTTTTATAAAATATACGAGATTAATTGTCCAAAATTTTAATGGGATTTTTAGTAAAAAAGATTAAAAAATATTAATAATAATTTTTTTGAAACGAAATTACAGATAATGTTTAATATTCAACGAACGCATGCCGTATGCAGGTAAGTTAAACTTAAGTACAGTTACGCGTGTATATAACGTAGAATTATATGCACATAATCTTAGAAATTGTCGTCAAGCGCCAATGGCCTAATGGATAAGGCGTCTGACTTCTAATCAGACGATTGTTGGTTCAAACGTTGACTATTCAAATTGAGATAACAATTTTTCTTCTTTTGTCGTTGACAATTTTTCAATAACAAGCGGTTCTCATGAAGTTGCCACTTTAGGAAGTAAGAAATCAACCCAAAAAATTGTGTCCATGAAAAGAGGGAAAAGAGAATTAAGCAAAGGAGCCGCCTTTCTTAATGGGTTCAACTAACTTCTGTCGTGACCAACCATCGTATCTTTGTGATTGTCAAGTGTGTGGAGGGAACACTAAAACTTCTTGTATGTGGGACATCTTTACATTTAATAAGTTCTTTGTAATTCAACAAAGTATATATTATATCAAAAGAGTATTTCATTTTTATTAATTATAATGTAAAATGAATTTTCATATTCCATAAAGGCTTATCCGTTAATGTCACAACAACATGCAAGCTACTCATTATTTATCACTTGGAAAAATACTAGCCTAGATTCAAATCCTAGGTTCTATCAAGCGTCCAGAGGGATCAAATCTCCCGAGTTGCAAACCTCTCTTTGAATAGCTCCTTGAGTGTAATACATGAGCCACCTAATCCTAAGCTCTACTGGACTGTAGAGCGCCTCTTGACGCAATGACCTTTTTAAGTTCTAGCTTAAGCTTCTACAAACTACGAACCCTAAAATGCCAAAGTTTGTTATTTTGATTTAATCTTTCAAATCTTTTTAAGTAAACCATCTCCTATGGGCCAAGGGTATAACGACTAAAATCATCAAATTTAAATCAAGAATATTCACTTCTCAAACTAAAAAAAATACTAAATAAAATAATTAAGTAATTGAATAATTTTTAAAAAAGAACCTTAACTTTAAAAGTCACTTTATCATCGAAAAAATCATACATAAACCCAAACACTATTTATCCTCACAACAAGTCAAAGGCTCATGTGAAAATCCTTCTACCAGTGATAATTTCCTATCCAAGAATGTTAAAATTATAAGTAAAATAGTAATATAAAGTCACATCGAAATATATACATAATTTTTTAAAAAGAACCTTAACTTTAAAAGTCACTTTATCATCAAAAATAAATCATACATAAACCCAAACACTATATTCACAACAAGTCAAAGGCTCATGTGAAAATCCTTCTCCCAATCATGATTTCCTATCCAATTGCTCTCTAGAATATTTAAATTATAAGTAAAATAGTAATATAAAGTCACATAAAAATATAGAACTCATAAGTTCTTCATTAAGTGTTAACATGTATATGTTCAATTTTTTAATTTTTATACTTTGTGTTGGTAGTTTTTAATTATTTATTAATTTATTTAAATAATTTATTCATATTGAAAGTTTGGTGGATTAACTCAAGCAGTTGAGTGTCATGAGTTGCAAGAAGGAGGTCACGAGGTTAGGTCCCTGAGCTGACTATCTATGTGAATGTTGAGGGCCTCACTTGATGTCCTTAGCGGATTAGGCTTCATAATCAAGGCCGACGCTTTTACCCATTTGCCATCCATGAATCATAATCATGGAAAAGTACTCGAACGTATTCTGCGAGGTTGTTCCTTGGAAAAAAAATATATTCATGTCGATTAAAGAAACAAATTAATATAAACAAATATATGAAATAAATTCATAATTAAAATTAAAAATAAGATATGTATTAAATTGGATAAACTTAAATATACTTACAAAATAGACCCATATTAAATTTTACATCCCAATATTAAAGATATTATAACATCTTTCTCCATACTTGGCACAATATCATATTTTACAAAACTTAAAATAAATTAATCATAATAATACTAGAATACTAATAATGCTAAATAATAATAATATTTAAATCTCTTTGGTACTTTTCATTGTCATTTCTCTTTGTTGTTTGTAGTCAATGAATTTGTAATAATTATTATGTGCATATATAGCTATACATCCCAAAAAGCAATTAGATGCATCTATAGCCCATATGTTACAAATGTAATGTTAATAAATTAAATTGGAAAAATGATCTCACTAAAAATGGGACACCACTATAATAAAATAAATTAGCATAGATCCATTTTAACTCTGAATCTATCAAGTGCTGAGAGGGCTAAAATCTCTCGAGGTACAAACCTTTTTTAGAATGTAAAATTTGAGAAAAAATGTACAATTCAAGAGATTTAATCCCTTTCGACATTTGATAGATCCGAAATTAAGACGAATTATGCTAATAATAAATATTTAGTTGTATTATTAATTATGATTGATTTAATTTTGAATTTATTATTATTTTTTTAAATTGAGATATATATTTCTTGATAATTAAAAAAAATTATAGTTAAAAAATCTAGAGTAAGATGAATTTATGTTGCGCTCTCCCTCTCTACACGCTAAAGGAGGAAAATTGGTTGGGGAGATCACATAGTACGACCATATCCTACTTTCACAACAACATAAGTATCAAATCATTTCCTAGACTTAGTTTGGACAAAATCTCAATTTAGTGCTAATTCTCCCTAAGTCTAATCAACCCAAAACCTTCCTTGTGCTTGATAAGGATGCACCACAAAAAGTTGTCCCATGAGTTATGTTGGATCGATCTCAACCTATGACGACAAAGCGACCTAAAGGCAGGATAGTACCTTTCTATAGTCAATAAAATAGAAACAATTTTACTCCATACTGGAAAGAGAGGGCATGTATCTATACCCACACACATATACATTGTATGGTATTCTTTTTATATTATTATTATTATTATTTTAATTTTAAATTAGTACTCACCTTGATCATATTGAATTATTATAACAAGCAACAACTACATTAATAATATTAATGTATATGATAAATATCGATAGATATTTTTAACACATATTATAAAGAAAACATTATTAATATGTTAAAACATTTTATTAAACATGAATCATAAATATTTGATAATATAGTTTATTCTTAGTACTTAGATTTTCATAGTATATTAACATTGTGTTTGATCTTCTGGATGTCACTGTGTCAGAGTTTGAATACAGCCAACGCATTTTGAGTGGACACTCCACTCATCTTCAAAATCTTACTTTTTACCTACAACTTCAGCCGGATCCTGAAGATGAGTGGAGTGTTCACTCAAAACGTGTCAGTTGTATTCAAACTCTGACATACTAAAATCCAAAAGATCAACATAATTTATTATTATAAATTTATTATCACTAATTACTAGTATAATTACTAGTATGATAGCACATCAACTAAATAAAACACTATCACATCAATTAAATAAAACACTATCACAACAACTATAAAAATATAACATAGCAAACTAAAATTATGATATAACAACTGATATATTTACTTGGCCAACTCTTAAACACAATTTTAGGCTTCCATGAAGAAGACTTAATACATTCTAATAACATGTATATAAGGTATTACAACATTGTACTCAATCCAATCGTTAAATATTCAATCCAATCGTTAAGTAACCAAAATCTCATCAATTTGTCTTAATATACATTAAGATACTGACATCCAATCTATGAACACTTGCCATATTACTTTCATCCAAACTTAACTTCCACACTAATATGTTCATCTCCTTTTTTACAGACACTACTTGCTTTCCACATTTTAGGGATTCAACTCAAAATAGATAGTACCCATCTTATAAGCTAGCCCGAAGATAATATACAATTTAACACTCTAATAGTAAACTTATAGAAGAAGATAGTTTTTTAGAAAGTCTTCAAGTGAGTGTATCTTATCATAAGCCTTATGAAATCTTGTCTTTTGCAACATTTCATCTAGCCTTAAAAACAACTATTTTGTTTGCTTTTTTATGGGCTTTAACAATTTCATTTTATTTTAATTTAATTTTCTAAAAACAACTATTTTGTTTGCTTTTTTTATGGGCTTTAACAATTTTATTTTAATTTTCTAAAATTCTGCGGACTTTTTTTTCCAAATTGCTCGATAGTAAAATAAATAATACCAAATAAAAACTAAGTCAAAATTTTTGTCTTCTCGAAAATATGCATACCTTACTCTTTTCATTTTGATGTTAGCTTTCACTTCCTATTCATTTTTCCATGCTTTGGATGAACTTGCAATGGTACGTTCCAACCCCAAACATCCCTCAACTTTCAATGAAGCCTATAGAGGGTCCGCGCAACCAAGAAACAAACACATCCAATCCTTGAAGATGAAAAGGTCGTCCATAGATATTGCACATTATATAAAGGCTAAAACAAACTTTCTTTATAATATTTTTAAGAAACTAGAAAAGTTCAAGATCTTGGCTGCTCACAAAATTGGTAGTTTTTTTTTTCCACGAAAAAAAGCATACTATTGATATTCATATAACTAAATCAAATAGTACATGATGTCAAAAGATAGTCAAGAAGCGAACTTCTAAATGTTCATGATCAGAATTTACAGCTGTTAACAATATTGACCCCAAAATATCTGAAAATCAAGAAGACCACAAAAATTGGCGCTCCTATAGTCTATCTAGTACAGAAAAAACATATTGCCAGAGTCGATCAAGCAGTTTTCACAATACTCCTCCCAATGAAGAAATCCCTCTTCCCCATCCAGTGCAAGCTTGGAGAGCTGATCTGCCTGCGAATTGAATTCCCTATAGATATGTTCCAGAGTATAAATGCTGAAAATATTCAGTTCCCCTTTGATTCTCTTGCACCAATAATCCAGTTCTAAAACTTTCAATTCATATTCTCCCCTTTCCCATTTGATAGTGACCCTTGAGTCATCGAATATTTTAACATTTTCCAGCCTGAAGATATTTGCCACTCAGATGACACACCATAGCGCTAATAACTCAGCCTTCATGTTTGTCCCTCTTCCACATTTCAGACGGAGATTATAGAAATGCTCCGAGCTGAGAAAAATAACCCCCCCAACACCACAATTTCCCATATTTGCAGCCCCATCAAAGAATAAGACCGGGTCACTGTATGTTGGCTGAAAATATCCAATATCCCTCTTAACAGGAATAGATTCCGAGTTTGGATACAAGAGGTGCTGACACATAAGGACATTAAATGTATGATCTAGCGAAAGGGCTTGGTTCTCAAATATCACCTTATTTCGACCACACCAAATAGCCCAGCATGCAAAAAATGGAAGAGTAGAATGTGACCTGCAATTCTTCATCCATAATTTGATACCGGCCTCAATGTTGCTGCCTTCCCACATAACAGAGATACCGAAATGCAAATATATCTTTTCCCACAACTTTTTAGTGTAAGTACACTCCAGAAACAAATGGCGTGATGATTCAACATCGTTCTTGCATAAAATACACAGATTTGGTCCAACCCAACCTAACAATGCAAGGTTGTCCCAAATTTTGAGTCTATCCATAAGCACATACCAGAAAAAACATTTAAGTTTTAATGGAAAATGCCAACACCAAATTGCCTTATACCACCAATGATTAGGAAAGATACACCGCCTCTTGATAATATAATTATAAGTAGTACAGGCAGTAACCTTACCTGTAGCTTCGTTTCCACTCCATACCACAAAATCTTCCTCAGTATTGATGCGGATACCTGCCATATTTAATGATAGCACATAATTTTCCCATTCAACAGCGCAATTCCTTGGAAGATGTAGTTCTGCTACAGAAAGCCAATAACTCTGTACATTACTAGTAACAATAGAATCCATAGTATATATGCCAGCATTTTTCAATAGCCTTTGCAGCTCATGTGAGAATTGATACTCACCCTTCAAACCCATAATGAGGTCAATACCCACTGCCACTTCCTGTCCATTACCCACTTTCCAACATAACTCACTCGCCAGCCAACAATAAACCTTCATGAAGCCGGTCCATACAGGTGAAGCCCCTCTCATAGCTTTCATTGGCGACCTGAGCCAATGGGAAACCTTAGTTTTTATATACTTCTGGTGTATGACTCTCGACCAGAGAGAAGTGCCAAATAAAACCCGCCATAGACTCTTCAAACGAAGAGCAGCACTAAAGATGGATAAGTCCTTTATCCCCCAACCGCCCGAGGTAAAGGGGAGAGATATCTTCTCCCACCCAATCAATGTAAAACTTGTTTTCTTCAAACCCTCGGTCCATAAGAAATTAAACATAATTCTTCTCAATGAGTTGAGAATAGAACAAGGCATAGGTAAGAGAGAAAACCAATAAACCGGTGTTCCAATAAGAACTGATTTGAGCAGTGTTAACTTCCCTCCAATTGATAAAAGGCGAAATGTCCAGTGAGAAATACGAGACTCAAACTTTCTTATCAGCCAAAGCCAATCTTTAATGAGGTATCCATTTGGCTTAAGATGGAAACCAAGATAAGTAAACCAGTCGACCAACTTATAGCAACCACATGGCATGAAGGATTGAATACTCCTCATCTTTTCTGGTCCAACAAGGTTTTCAAATAGGGAAGACTTATGTAAACTTACTTTCATGCCAGATGCTTTACAAAACATATTTATGATGCCATGATACACCCTCCATTCCTCCACAGAGTCTGAACCAACAATAAGTACATCATCAACGAACAAGGCATGAGTAATGTATAAACCATTAGATATTTGCAGCCCTTTAATCTGTCCCTCCAACTTTGCTTTCATAATTAGTCTACTAAGTCCATCAATAACCAACAAGAACAGTAAAGGCAACAATGAGCAACCTTTCCGAATGCCTCTGGAACAGTTAAAGAACGAAGTAGGGGCTCCATTGACCAGAACAACAATATTCATAGTGTTTATGCATGCTATGATCCATCTGATGGTAAGGGCTGGGACCCCTATTTGAATGAGGACAATTCTAAGGAAATCCCAACTCACTCTATCATATGCCTTCTCTAAATCCATTTTGAGAAAAATGGCTTTCCGCTTCTTTCCTTTTATAGTATGGAGTAGCTCCTGCGTAATGCCAACCGCGTCATGTATTTGCCTGTTTGAAGGAATCCAAACTGCTCAGGAGATATAAATCTAGAAAAAACAGGTTTCAAGCTACCAACAATAATCTTAGAAACCAATTTATATGCAAGATTGCACAAAGCAATGGGCCTGAAGTCTCCAAAAGACTTTGGATCATTAACTTTTGGAATGAGAGTAAGGAATGTAGAGTTCAAAGCACCCAAGATGTATCCTTGTGTCCGAGTGTATTCAACCATGTTCAAGATGTCATTCCCCATGAAGTCAAAAAAATGCAAAAAAAGCTCCATGGGCCATCCATCGGGCCCGAGGCTCTTTTCCCTTGCAAAAGTTTTGAGGGTGCTTTCAACTTCTTCCAATGTTACCTCCCTGCATAAATCAGCAGCCTCATTATCATAAAAAAACTTTGGAAATAGTTGAGCAACCTAAAGTTGTGATAGCAAATCACATTCATTATCATCTGAGTAGATGCAACCGAAATGTTTTTTTGCCAGTGCTTGTAATTCCAATTCACTTGAGACCTCATTTCCCTCTTGATCAGAAATTTTCCAAATGGTGTTACTATTTCGCTTGACAGATGCATAAGAATGGAAGAATCTCGTGTTCTTATCACCTGATTGAACCCATAAAGCACGGCTTTTTAATCGCCATTCATTTTCCTCTCTTAAGTATAATTTTTCTTTCTCGGCTTCCAAAAGTTTTAGACTTTCAAATTTGTGACTGTCAAGAGGAGCTTCCAACAATAAAGAGTAAACAAGATGCAACTGAGCCTCGACATTCATTAACTGTTTCCTGTCCTATTCTTTTTTCTGATGGATCCACCTTGTGACTTTGCCCTTAATATCCTTTAACTTTAAACATAATGAATCCACAGGATTATATTTCCCATCTGTAATTGAATTCTGCCAAACCACCTTAACAAATTGATTGAAGGCGTCACAAGTCAGCCAGGAGCTATCAAATTTAAAATGATAATTTCGCAGGAGAACATCCTCATCCAGCTGTAGGTAGACCAGCCAATGGTATGAAATTTTGATTTTTCCAACCCATGAACGGTATCGGCCACATGACTCCAAAAGAGAGGCTTTTACTAGAAATTTATCAAGTCTTTTATAAATGCTCTCATTCCCTTTCTGCCATTATACCAGGTTGGAGAATAAACACCTATACATACATCAATGAGATTTTTATGGATTAAAAATCAGAGAAAAAGTTTGCCATATCATCAACCTTTGCATTTATGCCCCAAACTTCCTGAGCCAGCCTGGTAAAATTTAGGTCGCTGGCCACAATCACATTTTCCCTATCTAAGAGGCCAGAATGTTGCAGACCATTCCAGGATCGTTCACGATTCTTGTATGGAGCATAATAGTTTAAGATAGAGATGGGGAGGTCACCATCCTTGCATGAACCCACCAAAAGGATGCCCCATATCGTTCTGTAAACCAAAAAGGAGTAATAACGGGGATCCCATGCCACCAAAAAACCACCCGACAGGCCATTTGAACTGACAGTTAAGACTTCCCAACCCCCCAAAATGCCAGCAATTTTGGCAATTGCCACCTTGGCTTCACACATAGTTTCCTGCAGTAGTAAGATATATGGGCAAGTAGTAGTGATTAGGTTTGTAAGGGCCCTAACTCGCACAACCCTTCCCAAACCCCTGATGTTCAAAGAGCAAATTGACATTAAGGAACCCTAGCCCGGGGGGATAACGCTCTAAGACCACCAATAATATCAGAACTACCTAAATCACCCTCCGACAAATCAATCCTTTTAGAAATGGGTATATGCCCCTGAATCTCATCCCCACCGATATCAACCGGTTTCCTACCTTGCCTTTGGGCTTTCCTCAAGGCAACATTCTTGAATCTAGCAGAGTTCACAGATTGTACAAGGGGGTTTGTTGATGGATTTATGGAAAAAATGGGCAAAGGCGTAATAGAACCCTCCCCATCCAAGGTATCATAACCAGCATTCCTTGAAAGTGACACATCTTCTGTGAGTGAAATATCCAATCTCGGGGCTAACAGGTTCGTCAAGTCTCTCCCATCAGAAGACTCACTAGTACTCACATCGACAAAACCCAAATATTGCACAGAAATAATGGGCAAATCCGGTTTCGGGCTAGGGATTAAGGGCAATGTGTCCCCCGACACAGTGGAACCCTCCCCAAAGAGGTCCCGGCAAGCCCTAGACTTCTCAGAAAGGGTATTCCCATGGGGCAAAGGAGAAACCACCTGGCCATCTAAATTTAGAACTATATCACCCAAAGCAAGTTTTCTAGAAAGAGTATTATTGGCATCAATAATCACCTTCATTTCATCACTAGAAAACTCAGGATAAATAGGGATCACAGGGAATTTTGACTTACCAGGAACCTCCGACCGCACCCCAGCATCGAAATATTTGACCAAATTCTCAGAAGTATTTGCATAAATTTTAGGAATGACGGGAGTAGCTGTGCAATGTAGTTCCGAACACCGAGCCCTAATATGACCAGTTTGTTGGCATCTGAAACACCTAAATGGAACCTTGAAATAATCAAGGCGTTGTCGCCAAATCTTGGTCCCCCATTCAAGTTCAAGCTTTGCCGAAAGACCCCGAGCCATCTTAAAAGCCACCATCACCTTTGCAGACCATCTATCAAATCCATATAGAGAGCAGTTGTCCAACCACACAAAATTCCCAACAGTGTTTGCAATCCCTATCAAAATGTTCTCAGTCCATAATTCAATTGGTAGACCAGGTATAAGTAACCAGAGGTGACGGATACTCTGGAATTCCATCATAGGGTCGAAAGCCATATGCCATTTTTTTAGGCACAAAGAACCATCCTTAAAACACCAGAAGTGTTTTAAGATGAAACCCACATGTTCAGGTTTTGAGGAAATAAACATTATCCAACCATTGATGAGCTGTAAAACCCTCGGCATGTCGCCAACAATAGGCATCCATTGTTTTTGCACCCACTCCACTAAATCTTTCTGGTCACCCGCAGTGTATTCCAGCCGACCAACAACAGCACGAGACGAAAGCATTTCAATGTGTTCCAAATTTGTGTCCACGGGTATAGAGAATCGTTCCAGACCTTCACGAACATTTAGGGTTTTATTCAGCCTCCTCTTCCTCGCTTTCACCCCTTTGTAGCATCCTGGCCATCCACCACCAGAATTAGGGTTTGTAAACAGGGAACGGGACTCCACATCCCCAGAAGTATGAAACCCTCCCTTAACCATGTCAATGGGAGAATGCGCGTTACTCCGGCCGGCAATGGGAGTACCAAAACCAAAGTCATTTTGATGTTGACCCATGACAAAGTAAAGGGTAGACACTTGTCCTCAGCAATAGATTCATAGAATACAGATCAAAAACACTAGTACAAGGGTACTAGTCGCCTGACATCACCCTCAGATAAAAATAACATGTTTGAATAGAGAGAATAGGCGGAGGCTCCATAGACGGAGCAATAGTGTCAAAATAGTCACCACCCAGCAACATAATGTCAATGCTAAACAGTCTGGAATGCTAAAAATAGCCAAAACCAACCAAAAATACTGAAAATACAGGACATAGATAAAAAAATAACCAGGCTTCTGCAAAAACAGTCTGAAAACAATAAAAAACAAATAAAAGCGCTTCAAAAACAACCATCGTACGTAGTATAAAAGAGTTCCCACTTTTTTTATACTTGGCTGGTACTGGGATGGTTCCAAAGAACCATCTTGACTCCAAGTCGTGGTTGCTTAAAGAATTGCCTCATTTGCCCATGTTTTCAGTCCAGTTCTACAAAATACCCCATTGCTCAACCATTGCCATCCCAACAACTTGTTTCCCCATTTCCATTTTAGTGTCATTATAGAAGAAGCCATCCCAACAGCTTGTTTCCCCATTTCCATTCTAGCTGATGAAATAATCAATAACATAATGCGTCATAAATGGCATTTTAGATTAAAAAAATGTTTTGAAAAAATTGATCAGAAAATACTTTTGTATAAGATTGAATATTTTTGAGATTCAAAACTCTTCATCCATCTAATAAATCAATATAGATCCATCTTAACTCCAGATCTATTATGTATCAATAGAGATCAAATCTCTCTGAAGTGCAAACATCTTTTAGAGTGCAAAAACTTGGGAAAACATTTGCACCTCAAGGGATTTGATCCCTATCCACGCATAATAGATCCAAAGTTAAGATGGATCTTTGCTAGTGTTAAGACTATATTAAATGAAATAAAAAGATGAATGTCATTACGATTATAAAAAAAATGTAAATTGGAAAGATGTAAAGATAAACAAATTCCATAATCATCCATATCAAGTAATTAATTGGACATAACCATACTTACATTGGTTGACATCGATTAGTAAATTAGATAATATAAGATCTCTTGTTGAAAACAATCAAAAGTGTCCAAGTTCTATAATTATTTTAGTTTTTAGTTAATTGGAAAATATATATCTTTGTTTTGAACCTTGGGTTAGGGCCAACATTGTAATTTTTTTTACTTAATATTTGATTATTTTGTTAAAGCACCACATGCCAACTTTATATTGAGCACAAAATCACACTTCTTCCTCATACTAGGTTGTATAAAGTGTCTCTTGGTGCAAAAATCGTAAACTTAGGTGAAAATGCATCAATCAACCTCCATAGCTTCATAATGAGAACATAATAATAGAACATGCAAAGAATACCTACGATTAACCATGACCTAATAAAGGAGGTATTTATACTCATTGGTTTAATAGTGACACTATACCATTAACCCTCCCCTTGGTGATCCACTACCTATTTAAGTGAAGAGGTTTAAATGTGACATTTACACATAAAATTAGATATTTTCAAATTTTCTTATAGCTTTTTAGTCATTGTACCGAGAGGAGCGAGGTGCTCTACAACCTAGTATGGGGGATATGTTGTCTCGTAACATAATGTTACATTACAAAAAAAAAAGTAATTAAAAAATTCATGCCGCTTCATATAACAAAAAAATATGAAAAGTAATTAAAAAAATCCATTAAAACTTAAATTTGTATCTAAAGTAAGAGAGGGATCAAATTTCTTGAGTTTAAGATTCAAATAAAAAAAAATTACATATCAACAAATTGGATCCCTCTCAATACTTGATAGATCCAAGTTTAAAATAAATCTACACTAATAAATTAAAATGACAACCCACCAATACCTTTTCATTGTACACATGTTATAACTTGTATATTGTTTTAAATCTAAAAATTAGATTCTTCTACCTCCATACAACCATACCAAATCATAAAGGTATTTACATCTATCAAGTTTCAACTCCATCTCAAAGATATTTACATCTATCAATATAACTTTTTTTAAAACAAGAAAAATAGCTGCAAAGCAGCTAGTCCCTCCTCTAAAATAATGTTTATAATTTGTTTGATTGTTTACAATTTTTTAAAAAAATTATTAGAAAATTTTAGTTAAGTGTTTACAATTGCTTGAAATGTAAAATAGAACATTTGAATTGTTCCATTATTTGAAATAGAACATTTTAATTTTCTCATTATTCGATTTATTGCATTTAATGCAAAGTACTCAAATCTTTGCATTAAAAGTTAAGTTGGATTGTTGTTGGCTTGGTGTTTCAAGTTTAAGCACTACTCATTGATCCTAAAATTTGATTGCCAAAGTTTTGACATTGGATCCTAAAAATTATGTAGTTTTTGGAACTTTGTCAATCATCAAACATTCATTGGGTGACATGTATAAGTTCCATATATGTTGAAATAACATGCCATTGTGAGGAAGCATTTAGACATTTTGTTTGTACTTTAATTTATACATTTTCTTTATATAGGTTTTTTCATTGGGATTGGAAAGACTAACAATTTGCTTATGAGATCCTAAATAGCACATTTGAAGGTTGATATATTGCAGAATCATTTTGAACTTGGAGAATAGTATGAAGATCCTATTAACATTGAAGGTGGGTATGTTGTTGAATCAATTTGAACTTGGAGAAAAAATTGAAATCCTAAGAGTATTGAAGTTTGATATCTTTTACAAATAATTTGAAACAATTTGAAATTCAAGTGGAGAAGACAATTGAATACATGTTGCAAGTGTTTATAATGGTTTTGATATTTAAAAATTATTCACTAATATCAAATTTGTTTATAATTTTTATTTAATATTAAAAGTGATAAAAACATAATGAATCTGTTAATTTTCAATAGGATATTAAATATTCAGATAGAAATTTGAAAATACTAAAAGACATATTCCACATTTTCTATAGAAATTTCAAAATTATTTATAGGAAATTTACCAAAAAAGTAAACTAAAAGACATATTTCACATGTCCTTTCCACTAAGGAGTTCAAAGTAAATTTTGTAACAAAAGTTTTGGATTGAACGTTATATTAATGTTGAAGATAAAGTTATACTTTTATTATACCATCATAAAAATGTCATTAATAAATTAAAATGCTATTTTTATAATTAAATGTACGAAGACGTATTCTTGTTGGTTGTGGATATTAATCTTGGCAAGCTTTTCATGAAATCAATATCAAATAAATCTATGTTAAAATATATTCTAAGCAAATCCATGTAATTAAATGAAGTAAATATTTTGATCTACTCAAGTCGACAAGGATGAGATAAGTGTACTATCTATTATATAGATTAAGAAAGATCTTCAAAACACTAATTAACTATAATGAAAAAGGATTGATGTAGCAAAAATAAGGTAGTGAAAGACCATACTACTGGAACCATGGTCAAAGTTGTTGATGTCAAAGAACGAATTGTTTACTTTTTCACTTGTACCCTAGTACAAAGAAGAAACAAATCCATTCAAGTATGAAAGAAAATATATGAAGGTGAAGCTTCTCTATTAACATTCATATATAATTTAAAATACAATGTTTTATACTTTTAATTAATAAATATATTATATTTTCATCTTCTATATATTCATTATCTTTAACTAGAATGCCTTAATATCTTTCAAACTGGTTATAGATTATAGTGTAGTATTTTGTGAGTATTTTCTTGATAAATCCATTTGATTTATGAACTATCTTTTGAATTTTATCATGTTTTTTCAAAATTTATAAATATACTTTTATTAATTTTTTTATAAATAAAATTAAAAAATAAATTATATATAATTTAATATTTTTTTTATTTTAAATTGATCCATATAAATGCAAATAATTTAAAATACAATTTAAAAAAAAAAAAAATCCCCTTAATTTATGTTTATGTCCTTCCAATAACAATCATGCTTATGTGCAGAGCACTATGATAGGTACTATATTTAATAAAAACTTTAATTGTTCATAATTCAATAAAATAATAAAACCTTTAAAAACTCATATTCCTTAATTTTATACCGTTTCAATCCAAGTCAAGTATTGATATTCTATGTTTATTTTTATATTTTTCATAGTTTTGGTCAAAATGAATAACAATTATTAATACTAAGATTTCCCATTAAAAGAAAAACCTTACCTACTTTTGTGCAATGGAGATAACGAACCTCAATGTAGATCAACCTTGTACAAGTGAAATCTACACCATCTGAAAATGGCTATTAAGCAAATAACGGTTCAACATTGTTTGAACAATGGGTGCTCATTTTCTTAAATAATTGTAAACACGGTTCAACATTGTTTGAAAAATGGTTGCTCATTTTCTTAAATAATTGCAGACTTGCATTTCGAACAATGGGTGCTCATCTTGCATTTAGAAGAAAAACTACCCATCGATGACCCCGAAATCTAGGTCATTCACGCAATGACCCCGAAATCTAGGTCATTCACGCAATGACCCCTTGTATTAACGGTTGATCACTAAACTTTACGTAGATGGTTCATATTTCATGGTATGAACAAATTGACTTAGTCTTAGTTGTTAGCATTGAGGTTCTCTTAACTTATAATAATAATCATTTGACTTACTATTGTAATCTGAGGGCTTCTCTTAGCGCAAATTGTTATGATCTATTGATCTAATGAACCTGCTTTGATGTTCATACATGCATGCCTTAATGAGGGTCCTGCCCTTCCTTCCTCGGTGCTCTCCTTACGAAACTCCTCTCGCGGTTTCGTTGCTCTTTAAGTAAAATGAAATATAACATTGTTATCTCCATGGAGGTCACATGTTCAAAACATGTGGGGGGTAGGGTTTCTCATTGGCTCGTTGTGACAAGGCTCTAACGGTAGGTGACCCTGGGATAGAGGCTTCACCCCGGTGGGCTTCGAGACGTCTAGGCCCCTGCTGAGTCACAAGTTACTGGTATATCTAACTTGCGGGCTATTGGATATACCCTTGGGAGGTTGTTGTTCCCATGGTTAAAAAAAAATGAAATATAACAATGTAATTCTTTTATAACATAATTTTTTGAATATTTATTAAAATGCTATTTGTTTTTAAATATTTATTGAAATGCTATTATCAAAGTACATTAAACTCAAATAATGTTTTTAATATTTTTACAAAGAATGATTTTAAAGTGAAAAAAAATTACGCCTTACTTATGATTTTAGGTTAGTGGAAGGACGTACTCCGCATCCACCCTATGTTAATGCTGCCAGATGTCATGCCTTGATATATCAACGACCTGTAATCTTGTCGCTCTCGAGTCCCCGTACTCATTTGAATATGAATTTCGATTGTACAAGCCTCGATAGATGTATGCATTCATATTCATAGGTTGAAGCACGCATCCGTTTTGAAGTTATTTGCACAACCATGGATGCCGTCAAACTGATTTGTATATCCACACATATTTTCCCTACAATGCTGGTATAGATGAGTTGCTTACTTCCTTATCACATTTTGGCTCTTGTGATGATAATCATGGCCATCAAAAGCCCAATTTGAGAGTGAGAGGTTTGATTATAATTGTCTTTGTGAGACTTTTGTTGGGGTGACTAATTTCATTTTACAACTTTAAATGTGTTGTTGTGACTACCCAGGTGACCAATTTCATTTTACAACATTGAATGTGTTGTTGTGACTACCCAAGATTTAGGAGGTTGCAATTTCTTTCAATTTTTCAACTTTTCAATGTGATGGATCTCAAGAGATGATAAGAGAAAGAAGAATTATATATGAATAAAAGATGAGATTTTGTAAAGAACAAAGGGATTTCTATAAGAATAAATATTGTTTATTTGGATGATCACCTTTCCTCGTATCTTTGGAGAATTGTGATTGATTGTTTGTGCCTTTGTTCTAAAAGGATTTTAAAAAGTTTGCATAGTTTGAATTCACTAAGTCCTATAAAAATTGGAAGTTCCCCAACTTTAATATAGAGAAAATTGGAAGTTCCCCAACGTTAATATAGAGAAAATTTAGGTGCAAAAAGTGGTTTATCTCCAAATTATTTGATTAATTGCACAACTGGGTACAAGTTTTGATTACCACTCTTTTGACATTCAACGGCTTAAGTATATGAAAACTACTATACATTTTGGGGAATGCGTTTTGGAGGAATGCTTAATTAATATTTGTGAATTTAAAGTGACAAAAGATTTTTGTAAATGTACTCCAAAGTTGAATTAATTCAAATAGTTGAAGTTTTACTTTGAAGTTTTACTTTTAATTGGTTATCAAGTCTTTATCAGGTCTTAAGTTTAAGATTAAGACATTATGTCGTTTTGTGTAGATAATATGATTCTTGTTTATCAAGGGAGGGCGAGGAAAGTGAGAAAGGAAATAGATAACATATTAGCAGTGGGAACGAAAGGGGTATTTACCTTATTGGCTACTATATGGGGCATCTTGGCTACTGGCCCACCCAGAATCTCTATCCTTAGCAGCCATAAGTCATCAGCAGCATGCCTCAGTAGCCATATTAATCCGTCTTGCTCAGCCATCCACCATTTAGCTTAGCGATTAGCCATCCCAATTAACTACACTGGCCCAACACAACATTCCGCTATTTCATTTGGCATTCGGCTATTTTAGCAGCACAATAGCAGCTACTAAATTCGGCATTCGGCTACCTACCACGACTACCAAGGCTACGGACTTAGACAAAAACGACTTTAACATGTAATGTGGTTCTTGGATAGATAATATTGAAGATTTTTATATCAAAATATTTTTGTAACTGCACCATTACTTTTAAGCTGAGTCAATCAAGTTCTTCATAGTTGTGATAGATTCATATCTAAATAGAGACAAGTGAGTCTATCTTAAAAATTATGCATGCTTGTAGTTTTTGTGATTTATGATTTCTTTAATGGTGCCCAGTCATGGAGGATTCGATTAAGATGAGGCGATAGCACAAGTTACAACCTGTACTATAGAGGGATAAATTAATGTGCACAATTTACAAAAAATTTAACACTTCTAAAATTAAATTTAAAAAAAAAATAGGTTTTCAAAAAAAAATATAATAGGTTTTCATTTTCCAACTCATACTTCCACTTTTCCGTCAACCCACGCTCCATCACATTTTCCAACTCATTCTTCCACTTCCCAAAACCACGCTCCAGGAAAGGACATTTTACAGATTTCCATTCGGACTAGGAACAAAACGTAGTATGCTTCATGAGATTCCGAGCATTGATTCCCTCAACTAATGCTTCGTGAGATTCCGATTGGATGTAAAACAGAGGCATGACAGTCGGTTCCGATGTAAAACAGACAGAGGCATGACAGTCGCTTTCGAAGAGCAGTTTCAACTCAATCGTCGGGCAAGTGACTAAGGCGAAACGGTAGTCGCTGTTAAGAGTAAAGACTACACAACATTGTAATAAAAATAATAATAAGAAGGCTTTCCCATGAAAGAGAGTGGGAAAAAGACTACACAACATTGTAATAAAAATAATGATAAGAAGGCTTTCCCATGAAAGAGAGCGGGAAAAAGACTACACAACATTGTAATAAAAATAATAATAAGAAGGCTTTCCCATGAAAGAGAGCGGGCAAAAGCAATAATTCTAGTAATTGAGATTTCGAAGGAAGGCAGCTTAATAAATCCAGGGAATCCATGGTTAAAATGAAGGTCAGGTATCTGTGTGCTCTGGGGCTTACAAGAAAGGCATCTTAAGCTGGGGATTGCCAAGAAGACACATACAGCCACTCCGCTCTAATTAGATTATTGTTACATCATTTGACAAATTTATTCCTAGCTGATAAGTACCGTTAAATATTATAATCTACATGCCAAGGGAGGTTTTCAGGCTTACACCAAAGAATTAAGATCAGAATAATTGCTTTTAACTAGCAACATCAAAGCATTACAACTAATAACGGAAATAAATTTCTTTTTTAAAATAATAAAAGAACTGGAATCAGTGTAATCATCCATTTAGCTCTTTCTGCACAAGAAGCACACCTGCAACAAACAATAAGCAGTGTATTGCCACATCGGCAAGAATTACGGCCGCTGATAGGATTGCAACGCATGGGAAGCCAAGCACCGAGTTAAAGAAGATGGCATTGACAGGAAAATGAAAGGAAACAAGCTCTATTACCCTGAGCATCACTATCACAGCAACACCTGGAGAGGAAAATGGATAATGAAAGGGCATAATTAAAATGTTGGAAGCTGAAGATTGGGGAAGGTGAGGGTTCCAGTCACAAACAACGCTGATTAAAGCAACAGGGCTGGGTTAGAACATATCTTCGAAGACCTTCAAACATTCTATTTTCAGGTCGAGCCCAGCCTTCGAAATGCTCATCACTTTCAACATTTTGCAAAGTGGCAGGCACTTGGCCCTACTTAGGCAATTAAATGACTCCATAATGGCATCGGTCTCTATTTTTGAGCTTGCACTCGGTCTATGACATATTGCATTTTATTACATGCAACGTGGTGTGTGAGAGTCCAAAATCAAAGGAAGGAAGATGGTCTGTATGACATATCGCATTTTATTACTTGCAACGTGGTGTGTTAGAGTCTAAACTCAATGCAACGTGGTGTGTGAGAGTCTAAACTCAAACGTGGTGGTGTGAGAGTCCTCAAACGTGGTGGGGTGAGAGTCTAAACTCAAACGTGGTGGTGTGAGAGTCCGAACTCAAAGGAAGGAAGATGGTCTCTATGACACATCGCATTCTATTACCTGTAACCTGGTGTGTGTACTCAATCAGAAATCGTAATTACGAAAAAACAAAGGAAAGAATATGTTATCCAGGAAGAAGAAAATCAGAGACCAGATGTAGAACATAAGTCTGTCAGTGATGTAGTCCCAATACAACAATCCGAGAGTAGGAAAAGGAAGCCATAGAGCTGTTGCATCTTCAAATCCAAGAGTCGGTCCACTATAGTGTGGCATACGCTCAAGAAGCTTTTCCCTTGCTAGGTCCAGAATTCGAATCCATTGAAGTTATTCAAAGATAATAAAATTTCTTCCCCTGGCTAAGTACAGAGTTTGAATGCATTGATATCTAAGCACTCTAACCGTGGAATTCTACTCGAAGCTTTACTCATTTCTTTCTTACGTTCTATCCATGAAGCCCCTGCAACAACCATTGATGTTTAGCTCCAAGCTCTCATTTTAGAACGCCCTTAAGGTGTAACACAAAGCAAATGAACATCATGGTGAGGCTCTACTTAAAGAGATTCCCATCCTCTGTTGGCCGTTGTTTACAATGTTGTTCAGACAACATTCGTTCTGCACTCTCTGTTAGAGTGGTTGGATTACTGGGTCGTCTACTTGCCCCGTTGCATAGATTGAGCACGGACTTTCTAGACTATTGGAAGAAATGTTGGTCGTTGTTTACAATGTTGTTCAGACAACATTCGTTCTGCACTCTCTGTTAGAGTGGCTAGATTACTGGGTCGTCTACTTGCCGCCTTGCATAGATTGAGCACTAACTTGAGTGGTTGGATTACTGGGTCCTCTACTTGCCGCCTTGCATAGATTGAGCACTAATTTTCCAGGTTATTGGAAGAAATTTTCATGTGAAGACCTTGGAGGAGAATAGCATGGAGCATAGAGAGATTAGGTAGTCCAAAAATCACATAGAAGAAGTTTATAACAGGTAGAAAATAGAAACTTTCCGGGCATCTATAATTTTTTTTTTTAAATTCCAAGAACAAAATGAAAATATGGGCATTTGTTTAACATAATAATATACAGTGATAGAATTGTTAGTGTGACAAGGTTTTCATTGCACCGTGATGAAGATATTGCAGTCCAACAATATTTTTATTTATTTATTTTAGCTCAAAGGGAAATTCAACAGGAGAAATTCAGCCGAAGGAACAGTAAATATCAGCCGAATTGTCATGTGCCTCTTCACCAGACCCCGAACTAGTAAGACCCCTATGCGACCATGTCGCGGTGAAAGTTATCATGGTAGTTGGTAGCAGTAAGAAGCCCGAGGAGCAATAACAATGATTGATGCGAAGTAAATGCGCATGCGCTCCAGCTAGCCACTGGAATCAGGGATAATTACTGAAAACCTTGATAATGATGGCAAAGATGATATGTCCATATCAACCAATGAATCATTGTAAACGTGGCGTGCCTTTTTTTTTTTTCAATTTTTTCAATTTTTATTATTTTTATAATTTGATAATTATTTTTCACACAGGAGAAATTAGTCAAGTCGGTGTACTCCACCAATCACAAAATCAGATAATCTAATTTAGAAAAAAATTAAAAACATTTTTAATATAGAAAAATTAATTTTAATACCAAAATTTTTAAAAACTTTGGTAAACATTAATCTCAAAAATTAAAACAGAAAAAATCAAAGATATGTAGCGACCAAATGATCGCTATAATCACTGCGGAGCAAGGACTAATAAATACTACATTAAATTAAATGGACTTATACCACATATTACATCAACTTTAAATAGAAAGCTTACACATCTTTCGTATATAAAATTATAAAATACACTTCACAAAACAATTTTTTAACCAACAAAAATTTCAAATAATTAAATTTACACTTTTTTTAAGTACCAAGTAAATTCACAAAACAAATTCTTACAAAAACTTCAAATAATTAAATTTACACTTTTTAATACCAAATAAATTCACGACACAATTTATTTTTAATCAATAATTTTTTATTATATTTGAACTTTTTTATATCAATGAAATCAAACATAATTGATGTAAATTTGAACTTTTTATATAAATGAAATCACACATACTTTATGGGACAATGAGAAGTCATTCTCCAATATTTTATACTTGTTAAGTTTCACCGTATACTAGTAGCAATTACATGTAATGGTGCAAAAAGTACATCATCATAATAAAGAGCAAAGTTGAAGTGATGTAATTATGAGATTACTTTCCAATATTTTATACTTGTTGAGTTTCAACTTAGTAGCAGTCACGTTTAATGATGCAAAAAGTATATTATAATAAAGGAGCAAAGTTGAAGTATGTAATTATGAGATTACTTGGAAAGTGAAAATGTGAAATTAAAGAATGTGCCGAAAAAGTTAAATATGAAAATATACAAAATATTTTAGGTATTAGTGTAAGAGAAGATGTGAATGCATTTATATTAGCAATTACACCCTGGAAGCAATTGCATCTCAGGGTGTAATAAAAAAAACGTCATATTGTAAATGAAGTAGGCAAATAAAAAACCGTCGTATTGCAAGTGAAGTAAGGGGATGGAGTAGGTGCATCCAAAGAAGATATGTGGAAAGAGAATCACAATTTTGAAGTGTTGAATTATGAGACTTGTTTCCATCTATACAAATCTTTGTTATTGTTCAACAATCTCAATTAAATGAGAATTTTAATTGTGTGGAGGAAAATTTACTTGTGCATGTGGATGTAGAAATCAAAGCTTTGTACAAAGCACTAACTCTTGTATCCTCTTCAACTTACATGTTCAAACTCAAAGCACCCCAAAACATATAGCTCCCGAAGCTTACATGTTCGAACTCAGGGCACCCCAAAACATATAGCTCCCAAAGCTTTGTGCACCCCTCCAACCCTTGTATCCTTTAGTCTCTAAAGATTCCAATGTTTCCATACTCAACAACTCTTCTAACTCGGAACAACAAAAAACAATTAGCTCTCTCGAAGCTTTATACATTTCTCTCATCTGCCCACATGAGGCCCACCTATCCTTACCTCCATTTACATCACATAATGAATAATTAAAGGACAACTCCTTTTCTCTTCAATTCTCCTGATTTTCAATTGAGTTCACGCTGTAATTTTGTTAGCCAGCGGAAACACTTCATCGGTGAGCAGCTATGCAATAATGATAGGCTCTTCCATCTACAAACATATGCCATTGGTCAACATTTTGTTTAGTTTTCATGTGGTCAAGGATTCGAGCCCCGCGGGTTCTTTGGTCATAAGGATACTTTGTAAGGAGCACTGTTACCTGTTTTGCAATTATAAGTGATTGTTATTGGCCTAGATTTTCAGTTGAATTTGAGCTGAAAGAACATTTCTAAGCAGACCATGGTCGAGGTTATCTAAAATTTAAGTTTTTTAAGGTTAGAGTTTGAGTTTTAAGGTTAGAGTTGAAGATCTGAATGTTAAATAGCTGTAAATAGTTGGCATTTAAGGCAATTTTTTCTTTAGCAAAATCTAGAGAAATCCCACTTATTCTCCATATCTCTCCCTCATATAGCCTGCACACTCCCCCTCACACGACCATGCACTCTCACTCCTGTCCACAAGCATTAAAGGAATTAAGTATAAAGAGAATCCTGGATACCTAGCTAAACGACATTTAAGAACATAGATAAATATGAAAACCAGTGGAACCTATCAAGATTCTTTTTTTTGTTGCAGACCCATAGGAAATCCATGCCAAGTGAACCAACAAATGATGGAATATATTTAATGAAAAACCACCTACTAAGTTTAAAAAAATGAAATATGTGTATTTGAGGAAACTGTTGATTTTGCTATTTGAAGCATGAACATATGTTTAGACTTAGATGTTGTCATCCTGTTTAGCAAAAGATGTTGCTAAAGGAAATAAGAAAGTTACAATATTGCTGAGCAAAGAAATTCAAAATGAAATGAACATAAAAAAAATATGTTAAGAATAGAGCAACACAAATACAAGGAATACCTAGAGGATGATGATGTTGTTATTGTAGAAAGGCATTTGCATGGAGAACGTGAATACAATGGCTAGAATTGGAACAAGTTCTTGAACTTCTGGAGTGGCATAGTGAGGAAAACACAGTAGCAGTTATTGTGCATGGATTCGGTGGTATGGGAAAGACCACCCTCGCTGATGCATTGTTTACAATGCATGATAGAGAAATTGGGCACCTCTTACAGAAATAAGAATCCTTTATCTATGCTGACAACGTTGCGGTTGATTTCCAATTCCAAATAGCGGGTTGAGGATTGATAACAATCCGCCACAAAGTTAACAAGGAGACTAAATAATCATGCTAATAAATTATTATATACAAATAGAACTGAGTGCCATAGCCATCGACATACACATATGCATGTCCATACTGCATGCCGCCCAGATGGAACGATAATCCTACCTGCATGCTGCATGCGGCCCCAGATGGCACAAAAACCATATCCACATGCGACCTCTAAGATGCGTTGTGCCCAACTATGTTTTTTGTGGGCCGTGGAGATGCAGGTTGGCTAGGCACCTATGGCTCGTCGTGTTTAAGCCTGGACTCCATTATATCCCCTTTTTGTCTGCGTGATAATAGACCTAGAGTCCCCTGCATTCACAATATATAGAGTTTAACCCCTCACGAGCATAGTATTAGGTAATGGCATGGCGTCGTTAATGGATAAAAGTGGCTCCTTGATAAGATTTTTGCAAAGCGTCTTCTTAATGAATTTTGCGCACTGCATTCTGTATTGCCTGTGGCCATCGAGGACTCCAAAAAAGTGGTCGTTAGGGTTGTTTTTGAAGGTGGTGTATATGCAGAAGTGCCACCATGGAGTGAGGACGCAGACGAAGTCGGTGGTGCAATGGAGGTGTTGAAGATGGGCTTTGAAGCCAATGATGAAACGAACGAGAAGCCCTTTCCTGCCAATGCTTTTGGAAAAACAGATAGTTTTATAATTGTGAGGCTCTGGCAAAGCTTCTGGGATGGAGGAAATTCATACTATTGGACAAATATGCTATGTGTTCTCATTTTCTTTCTTACTGTTCCTATTGAATGGCATGGTAGTTATTAAATGAACATTTTCACGCACACTGATTTTAGTTTCCCCCATATGTCTGGTAAAAGTAGGTCTATGCAGTTCAAAATCTATCAAATAGCAAAAGATTGCTTATAAGGAAGAATAAGGAAAATACACGAGACAAATAACTAAACTTGAAACCCTGCCCACGGGAGCATTCAACAGGAAAATTTTGTGTTTTCAATGTGGTTTGCCGATGAGGATGAAGAGAGCGAGGGGAATTATACAAAAGAGACTATAAAGTGTTGTGTATAGTTCAATTTGTCTGTCCTCCCTCTACTCAATCTACTTCTAATTTTGGGTTTTAAACCAAGGTTATTAGACACTGGTTTTAAAAGGATTTCATTTTAGGAAATTGGATTTGGGGCTTTCTTCAAATTTGGATACGGTTTGGAGGTATAAATTTATGGCCTTGTATTTTTCTCTTTTGCCTCCATTATTTTGTAATCTGATTTGAGATTCGTTGTGATTGGGATTTTTTCATGGGTATTCATTAAGGAAGAGGAGGGATATTCAAGAGTAATGAGTTTTGGGGGATTCTTAGACAATGGTTCTGGTGGAAAGTTGATATCTGCTTCTGATCACAACATGGCGTCTCGTGCAATAGCTCAACCTCGTTTGGTTTCTCCAATAGCGAACCTACTTCTTTCAAGCAATTTAGTTAAGCTTACAACTAATCAGGTGATGATGAAAACAAGGTTATTATAGACAGAGTTCAATTTTTTCAGCAGAAACTTTTTCATGAGGATTCTCAAGACTCTCAACATGCGACTTGTACTTAGGTTATCTATGGACAACAATCAAGTTTCCTTAAACATCAGGTATTTATGCTAGCTGTATGTTTACGAGTATTTGTTGGTTATTAAAAATATTTATGCTACTGTGAGCATGTTTTTAACATGCTCAACTGAAGATTCAACCAATAAAGTAAATATTACATCCATAATCCAAACCTGTGTGTCCTGCAGAATGTGTTGTGCAGGGATCCAAACCTGTGTGTCCTACAGAATGTGCTGTGCAGGGATTGTGTGACTGTAAACTCAAGGGAACTGCGACGGACATTGAAGGGAATTGCGACTGAAGGACATAAAACCGATACTGGTGTGCATACGAATTGAACTGAACGGACAAAAAACCGATACAGGGAACTCCGAGGAATATGAATTGAAGGGCGGCCAGAGGTAGATGGAGGCATCATCGCCTAAGAGTGTTGGCAGGCATTGCATTGATGTGCATTTAAGGGAGTAGGTGGCCATCCGTTCAATGGAATAAATTCCAGGAAACAGAGCAGATCAATGAGGCAAATTTTCCCAATCGTCGGACGAAGAATCAGACGACTGAAAATAAAAAATAAAAAAATCGGGGAGTCGATTCCCACTTGTTGAAACACCTTATGGCGTAATTAGAAAACATCAACAAAGCCATTATATTTTAGTGGAAATATTATGTCTTACATGTGCGCACCATCAAAGATCGCAGTTTGGTAGCTCAAGGTTGTGCTTCAGATAGATTTTACAGGATCAACATGAAAGATCAAAGAAGATCCTATGGGCTAATATCTGTTTATTTGGAAAAAAAATATAACTTTTCCCAAAAACATTGGCCAATTCAAATTTGACATTTTCCCAACTTTCCATAGGATCAAATTGTTCTACTTGAAATAATCACCCAACTTGGTTGTAAGATACAAAATTTGGATTTATAGTTGAAATAAAACTTCTATGGCTTAAATTGTCTAATGGAAAATCAATCACTCGTGTTTGAATTTTACAAAATAGTAACTTTCGCTTTAACATAAAAAAATGCTAGATAGATTTTACAACCTTAAGTATGTAGCACTTGTAACAATTGTAGATAAAAAAATGAAAAATTAAGCATGCCCTCTTCAATTTATTTTCCATATTTTTATTCAGAAACATATGTTGCATTAGACTTTTGAAAGCAAGATGTTGCAACTTAAACAAAATATGAATAAAGTCAATTTTGACACTTTGAGAAAAGAGAAGGTGCATTTTCTACATGCATCGTACTTCACATTAAAAGTTAAATATTTAATGTTACTCTCATTATAATAAAACAAGTTTCAAGGTCATGTAATATGCTACAAGAACATGAACTCCATCCAAAAGAATAATAGATTTGTCGAAATCAATGTCAATGCATTTCATTTGAATGAAAATCCCAATTTAAAAGTTTTTCGGCTTATACCATAGCAACTGGCCATAGTGGAAATGAACAATATACTAAGAAAAGTTAGGTTTTAGGTTAAGTAGGGTTTTAAAATGCTAATTTTTAAACAACCCCTTGTTTCTTAGGTTTTGTTAGATGGATTCAAACTTGAATCAATATGACTAAAAAATATTTAAAAAAAAATCAAGATAATTAGGATAATGGTAAAACCCATTGTTTCAAAATTAGGCCACACCTTCAAATGAAATTACAACCTACCATTTGAAAAATTCTGGCATGTTTCAACTACCAACAAAAAACCTTGCTATGCAATAGCTTGGTTTTCTAGATATTATGTTATTTGGTTCAATGATTCAACATTTCAAACATATTATATGCACCTTTCATATTTCTATTTAACAAACTACAAATATGGATCACCCATGCTTGTGGGTATGTGTGGACAACCTCCTTGAGTGCATTTTCCTTTAACCTCGATCATGGAATCCTAACATTATAGCAAAATCTAGAGAGAAGAGAGGAAGGGTATGATTACTTGAAAGAGAGAAACCAAAGGGACATCTTGGAAACAACTGAAACATTAATGTATATTTCATGAGGAACAAATCTTAACACGGTTTTTTTGGTTAAATTTCTTAGCATGCATCCTATTTTAAGATTTTTTTTTTCTACAGACCTTTTCTTTTTCCAAACACCAATACCATGGCCATGGTCAATAATGAAGGGGTTATAGAAGAGCTACCTATGTTAACCTAATATTTTTCAAAACTATGACCACCCAAAATTTGTTCAACAAAACCAAGGTGGAAACTTGCTCTGGTGCAATTTGTGCAAAATGTAGCAAGTATGCGAAAAAATACTGGTGACATCATCACAGTTCTAGTTCACAACTTAATTGGGCGCAAAGTCAATTAATGTGGGAAAACATAAAAGGAGGAAACAAAAGGAAAATTCAAGAATAAGCATCGAACTAAAATAAACTCATTAGAGAAATATTATATTACAAAATAAAAATCAATAAACCCTAACAAGCACTAGGGTTTTCAAGGGTTCAAAATGGGAAAAATAGACTTGATACTAACAAACATGTTGCAACAAGAAACAACAAGCTTACTTGCATTTTGTATTGATTGAAATATCACCAAAAGAAAACTTCCAATTAAAATACATATGTAGCTATTGCTTTGAAATTGCGATATTCATCTTTGCTCTTCAATTTTTGTATAAAAAATATTTTCATTGTTGAACTCATCATACGCATAAGATGCCAATAGCATGTTTTGTTTTCTTGAAAATGATGCTTCGAAAAGCTAGGATGGAAGAATAAATCATGGCCCCACTTGAGGAGGAGGGTTAACTAGCCCACAAGAGTCAAACCACAAATCAGTTTGATTGTGCAGGAAAGCTTACCCACAGAGGACATTGGTTAACCATGGACTCTAAGGGAGATTGGAAACCCATAAGTGGCTTTAAATGTCATTGACCTCACTATTGAACAATAACCCAATTCGAAAAATAATGCCAATTATTGGTTGTATTTTAGACTCTTGAGATTTGATCACAGTCTCAAACAAAATAGATTGAATCGAACTTTACATCTCTTTTATAAAATTATCCAACACTCAAAAATTTTAATAAAATTAAAAAATAAAACATTGATTCTTTTCAATTCTAAACCCAACAGTCAAAACTATAAAACTACTATCGTACTAGTTGACATAAATTCATGCCATACACTAATAAATTTTTGTTACGTGAGATTACACATCATAAAACAAAAATCAACGATCTCTATGAGATTTAGTGACGCTTTTCATCAGTTCATATGCTTTAGAGACAAGTACAATTACAAGAATTAAAATTTGCAATATAAAAATAAAAACATGTTGCAATATATATAAACCATACCTATATAAAAACATGTTGCAATATGGAGAAACCGTGCTTCATTTTCATGAAAGCAACCTCTATTTTCCAATGACAAAGAAGGTTATGAAACAACGCTTAGGATAAAAGATAACCAAAACGTCGCGCTTTTCCGACAAATTTTGGGTAAAAAATGGTAGAAATTCTTACTGGAAATTGTTATTTCCATAATTTTGCGTTTTCAGCAATCTGGATTACCTAATCTAAACTAAATGCCTAATTTTAAAACTACCCAAATTACCGAAATTGTGATCTAAGCACTCCAAATTGCTATTTAGACAAAAATTACTCTAAATCTAACAAGTTAAAAACGTTTTAATTAACCCTTATATTGCTCCATGAAACACAAAGTCTTACTTGCAAGAACACAAATTATTATACACTAAACATGAAAAATCATTTCATCGATATTGCGCGCGCCTTTAGATCTATGTAACCTTCAACGATTTCGAAAATATTTTAAATTATACATTTTTAATTTATATAAAGTCACTCAAAGAAACTTTATGACAAATCCGTTATTTTATTTTTCTAAACCAAAAGATATATTCTCTATTGAAACAAGAATCAAATATTTGGAGAACGTCAAATCATATTTAAAATAATGCTTTATAAATTATAATCTTTATAAAGTTTTCAATATGAAAATATAAACTTATTTTGTTTTATAAAATTATAAAATTTGTATTTGAAACATACTCAATTTAAAAATTAAAAAAAAAATTCATATCGGCTTATCAAATAAAAAAATAAAACCAAATAAAAAATAGGCTCATTATGGTAGAGATGTTGTCAAGTTCCTAAAAAAAAAAAAAAAAAAATATCTAAAACCAAATAAAAAGTAAGTTCATTATGGTAAGAGGTTGTCACCTTCCTAACAAAATAAAAAATAATTAAAAAGTTATTATAAACTTATAAAATAAAAAATAAAAAAACAAAAAAATAGGATCATAAAATAAAAAATTATTAAAAAAAGCCATGTTAGTTTATAAAATAAAAAAAATAAAAATCATATATCAAACTTAAACACGATCAAGATCCCTCTGGTGCTTGATAGATCCGGATTTGGGATGGATCTATGCTGGTTATTTAAAAAAAATACAATGAGACTAGTGTGAGAGAGAAGACAATTAATTATTAATAATTATTTTAATAAGAGAGCAAGAAATATTTAGCATTATAATTATGAAGTATAAAATTGAATGGTATTTGTTTTATAATGTTTAAATAATTAAAATTTGGCTTTTTAAAATAGGATTTCAATCTTCAGCTAGTAAGAGCCCGTATCCGTAATATTCGACAAATTTTGAATTGTTCTTATTTTCGGTACATGAGAAACCAATAAGATCGAATTATACTACTATGGTTTAAATGAGGAGGAATAGTAAAAGCTAAAACTACATCCAATAAAAACTAAAAGTCCATTTTGTTTTGAGTTAACTTTGGTTAGTTATGATAGAGTGTTGTGTATTTGTGTGATCACAACAAATTCATGGAAATCATGAGTAAGAACACTTTTAAACATTGAATATATAAATTAATTAATTTGATGGGATGAGTATCAGGATGCCACTTTGACGTCTTGTTACTATGGTGATTTACAAGAATGGCAATGATTAAGCATGTAGGGTTGTTCCAAGAATGGCACATCTCGTTGTTGGTCATAAGTCTCAATGTTGGTGCCATAACATAATGCTTGGAGTGTTGATTTCTAAATTCTAAATTCAAAATAATTGAGCTCAACAATGAATGGAGTGTATAAAGTGGGGTTTTTAAGCGACTAGAGACGATTAAGGGTCATCTAGAACAAAGCTTGAGCTCAATGAAGGCCACATTGTTATTATTGTTTCCTAAGTATAAATATCTCAAGAGAAAATTTAGATCATTCATACTAAAACTATAATGTGGGTTTCACTAAATTAAGAGGTTTCAAATCGTTATTCAAAGACATACGAACATAACCAACTGCCAGTTCTTGGATTACTCAATAACTTCTGGTATACCTCAAAGCCTTGTTTATCTATCTTCTCATGAACATGTGATCCATTGGCGTTGGTTGATTATGTGGATTCTGAACAACTTCTAATTCGGTTTCAAGAGAAGAATTGGTTTGTCATATGATCTACACGACATGAATTTGCAAGCTCAAATGAAGGATTTCATTTTTGTACTAGCAAGGATTGCAAAAGCTAATACAATTGTAAAAATACAAACCCTAGCCAATATGACTCCACCCACTTAAAATTCTCTAAACTTGGGAGTACAAGGATTTCTAAATCTGAATAGAGAAGTCTAAGCAACTAATGTGCATCCTCCAACTCATTCTAGAACATAAGCACCCAACATATAGTTGAACTTTGTGTCTCACCAACACAACTTCAAAATCAAAACATGAGAAAGGGTTCAAGTCACATAGCAATGCTTATATTCATTGTATAACAGTCTAGACAATCATGAAATCGATTTTAAATTGAGTTTGAGGATTTTGTTAGTCCAAGTAAACAAACTACAAACCAAAAAAGAAAATGAAACAAAGACAATACTTGGAGTGTGACTTTCAAATCAATCACATACGTTTCAAACACTGATGCAATACAACACAAACTACAAACCACAAAGGAAAATGAAACAAAGAAAATACCTAGTGGATTGTATCATTAGATGTGTTGTACGTAGATGGTTGGAACGTGAAAAGTACAAGGGTTTTGCGAGGTTTTGGAGAAATGGAAGATCCACCTCGACAACATTGGCAGGCCCAGAAGAAAAGACAGTCTGTAGGTTTGTATTGAACGTGTTAAAATACCACTTGGGAAAATGGATGAATTGGCTTAAACACACAACCAAATACATCATGAATCAAAAACACAAAGACAACTGAGTAGGCATGAATGCACACCATTCTCATTAAGTAATGTACACATTAATACAATAAAAATTGACCCTTGGCTTTCAAATTCCAAGAGGTCTCTTGGACTCCCAAGATGATTGTTCGTCTCCCAACCTTGTACACATAAATACAATGAAAATTGACCCTTGGATTTCAGATTCCAAGAGGTATCTTGGACTCCCAAGATGACTGTTTGTCTCCCAACCCGACGGATTAGTTTCCAACAAACGTCCTCTTAATCTGAAGGGGTGTATATGAGTCCAAGAATAGAGAGCTAAATAAAAGGCTTGACAACTGACTATGCCAAGCAAGTTAGCAGAAGCTCACTTCTCCTACTAGTACAAGTTCTCTCTAAAGTGATGGTTTTGGATTAACACAAACCAAAGGGGGATAGCATAAGCTGATGTCTTCTACTACATGGGTGGTTTAAAGCTGACCACAAAATCTTGATCTCAACAACTAGAAAATCATGAACCATGAAGTGGTTTAAGGATGACCACAAACTATGGAACTTGGATGAAAAGCTAAGAGGTTCTTAGAACATTATGAAAGGCTAGTAGAATCTATTTGTATTCTACTAAATTAGTGGTTTAAAGCTAACCACAAACTCTGGAACTTGGCGACAAATCTTGCTTAGAGGTTCTCTGGAACATTCTGAAGTGCTAGTAGAATCTGATGCATGCTACTAACTGAATAGTCATGGATCTAGCTCTGGCTATAGCCATAACTCTGAGTTTGGAAGGATAAAGGCTCTAGAACTGATGTAGGCTCGCTCGTTCCCACTTGCTTATTCTCGCTCGCTTGTTTATGACTGTTCATCATTCCCCCTGCCAGGAACAACGTGAGGAGAAGAATATGTCTCAATTGCAAGATGTGTCAATACTCATGAAGGAACTTTCTGATATGACTTATATATCTTCTTGGTTGTTGATGACCATTTCCAAGAAGCGATCCACCCATAAAAAATATTCTCTCTTGTAGATTTCTTAAAACTAAAGCATCTGTTTGATGAGTGTGTATGTTTTCCACAATGCTTACAAGGGTGAAGCTCAGAACAGTGATATTTCATGTGGCCAACTCGATCACAGTGTTGGCATGTCGAACTCTGAACTAGAATGGATGAAGATGAACTCTTGTCGATGAATCCAACACTCTGAAACTAGATAGGCTTGGAGAAATCATGAATGTGAACTGACACTTCCTTGTCTTATCTAAGATCGGTTCTATGTTTTTTATGACTGATCTCTTCCCATGGTCTGATGATGGGTTTGGAAGGAACATGTAGAACCTCTGCATGCATGTTTTCATCTTCATTTTATTTCACTACTATACCGACGCCACTGTAATACCCCCATTTTGACCGTTAGGATATTTTGGGCTATAATGTAAATATTGTATGCATATTATGTATGATTTCTAGCGTGGAGCTCAAGGCCAAGGCCCTGCTAGTGAATGATCGACCTTGAAGAGGAAAGTAGTTGGTATTATGCTACCCATGTGCTAGTAAGCCATGGAAATTGTAAATATGCATTTTAATATAAATGCCCACAACTAGCTATGCAATGCAACAAGATAAGAGGGCATGATGTTTACAAGGAATTGGGAGGGAAATATTCAAACCCTTGAGCCAATCAAGTCAAGCTAAGTGTCAATGAGAGAACCCATCAACCCTCAACTACCCATGTTGACTTTTGTGCCCAATCATTCATTTCTCCCAATGGTTGGTTAAGTTAGTTAATGCCTTGGGGAATGGAGAGGTATGGCTGTCCAAATTTGGGTATGGGCAAGCCACCCTTCAAAGAAATTCGTGTTTGGATTCTTGGGCAAGGAAAGAACCACGAAATGGCTCCCCAAGCCATTCTTCACCCATGTTCTTTTCTCCCTCACGTAGTCTGAGCTAGCCGGGGCATTTTCCTTCATGTTTTCCACCATTTTCCTTCATTTTCCATAGCTGGGAACTCGTTTTTGTGTTGCAGAGTGGCTGGGAGGAAGAGAGTCACGATTTGGGGGTTTATAGAGGCCATTTCTACCCCTTGAATGTTGATAAACATTTTCTGAAATCGAATTGCTCTTCGAGGGTTGATTCCACATCTAACATTCCGTTTTTGGGTGTGCCACGATTTGGGGAAAACCCATGGACCCTAATTTGTAAATCCATCGTTGAAAATGTGTATCCATGCCCAATTATTTGAGTTGCTGTGTGTAAGAGAATGTTGGGGTTGAGATGGGCATCCATTGCTTTGGACTGTGCCGAGATTGAGAGTCCCCTTCTCCTTGTAGATATCATGCCCAACTCGGGGGTGGTCTCTGAGTGCTGAAGTAATACGGGTTGGGCATAGACCTACGGTTGGGTGGAACGTTGCAGAGACATAGCTAGTTGCTTAGGACAATTGCACAATGAAGATAAGTATTCTCCTTATGTGTTTACTTCTGCAAATGTTTTAAATTGGTGCATGTTTATCCATATGCTGGGAATTGCATGCTATATGTGTGTGTAGAATATTACTTCTACTGTGTTAAATTGAATGGCATTTGCACACATTTGTTTTATTGTTGTGAATTTGATGAATGAGGCTGAGTATTATGTACAAGCCCAGAATTTGGTATCATGTTCCCTTCCTCGAATTGGGTTCACGGGAGGGGGCATGGCACCCACTAATTTGCTTATGTGCTTATGAAGTGGCATCAATCTATGTAGGATGCAGAACAAGATCATAAATAAGATTATTTTTAACATGAACAAGTTCAGAATGTCTTTCTTCTTGTTGAAGCTTCAAATCAAGTTGTAGGAACTCAAGAGATACTATGAAACGAGAACTATATACTATGAACGAGAACTCTACCCATAAAAACTATGATTTTTGCAAAAAAAACACCAAAAACACCTCCCAAATAGAAAAGTGTTGATACCAGTATACACGTATTTTTTTTTAGGATAAAAAATAGAGCCATGGCCTAAACATCCCATATTGTTGTTTAACAAAACTTTAAAATCAACCTTAAATTGGAAAAAAAAAAAATCTTGAAGAGATAAATTACAACTTTTTGGAAAATTGCATATTAAACAGAAAACAAATTTCTTTAATAATTTCACCATTCTAACCATATAAAAACAAAGAAATTATGGTGTGATGCATAATGAGATAATATATTAGACCATACAAGAACAAATGGTTTATATAAATATTCAAAAACTCCTCTAGAGTTTCAATTACAAAAATCATACTAGTAAAAAGCATCTAAACTGCTTTTTCAAATTCATCCATGGATTTTGACACCCCATCATCAAAGACTCCTCTACAGTTTCAATTACAAAAATCATACTAATAAAAAGCATCTACACTGCTTCTTCAAATTCATCCATGGATTTTGACACCCCATCAAAATCTACATTTTTTGCAGATGAAGGACTTGATGAAGATGTAGATGACCCATACTCTTCTCTATTATCAATGGGTGCACCATCTGAGTCTACATCTATGCCCATCATTTCAGATGTCATATTCCTTCGGGATCTACGGCTTGGTTTAATAGACTCCCATCTTACAACTTCTGGCTGTGGTAGCAACCTCTTGATAATATCTATAGTCTTGGAGTAGAGAGTGTCTTTCTTTGTCAACTTGAAATCATAAACAAGTATATCAACTTCCTCTAATTTCAAGATGTCAATGCGGCGGTGATTTATTTTTTAACCCTTTCTTTTTCTCTTTCTGCAAACCTTTTTCTCAACCACCATCTCTGCCTTGTACACACCATCAAATGGGTGCGTATTTGTTGCATACCAATGTACTTCTACTGATACTACTTCTTCATTTTCTTTATTGACCTTCATAGCTTTTGCAATCCAGAATGGATAATGCCATGGATCATCTGTATCCAAAACTGCAATCATGCAACCCTCCTTGATATATTGTACCGAGCCCCTATAAAGGTCTTCCATCTCTCGACGCTTTGCGGATGATCTTCTAGAGCCAATATACATTTCTCTTTCCTCTACTTGAGAAAACTCAACAGCTCAAGGTTCAACATTTGATACCTCGTTTTCATTTGATAAACTTTGTGGCCAAGCAAATGGAGTCTTCAAAAATATATCTCCATTTATAGAGTTTGAAATTATGTCACTCTGCTTCATGAAAAAAGACTCCCACCAAACGGAATCAACAACATCAAAGTAATCATATGTATCTTTGATAGACTTTTTTATTTCTTCCAAGCATTGAGAAGAATCAACATCTCTACTATGTCGCCTTGCATTATGAATCTCTGTAGATGATTGCAATAACAATAAATTTGAAGCATACATTTGACGACTTGGGATGAATTTCAAAAATGCCAAACTTGATGAAGGCCCCCATTCTATGCTAGTTGAGTACTTCTTGCCCCATAATAGTGTTTTTCCATCAATCTTTTTTATATGAAATTGATGTTGAAAGCTAATGTCATTAAGTTTTTCAATGCACCTTTCTTCACCATGCGATCCAAACAGAAATCTTCGCATGTCAACAGTTTCTTCGAATTTCTATACAGTAGGCTCTGGATGGTATGCTTTCCCTATAATTTTTGTTTTTTTAACATTCTTAAGAATAGTAAACTTAAACCTAATCTATCTTATTAATACAGGATTGTTTAGTCTTTCGAGCAATTCACAAAGGTTTTCAAGAAGAACGGGAAGATTGCAGAGAGGAACTTTTAGCACTTTCAGCAGAGGAGGCTCTACCACTTTCCGGGTTAGTTTTATATATTTTTTAAACATATTTTTTTTTAAATTCATGTATTATTATTCGAGGCAAGGCTTGCCCCTTATTCAAAGAATATTCGCTTTGGGTTTAAAATAGAAACTAATTTTTTTTTACCAAACCTATCCATGCTCCCTTCCTTAATTTTTTTTACCCTCCGCCCACGTTGTAAATTTTTTTACTGTCAACCCTGGCGCCCCACCCCCTAAAAAATATTAGAAATTAATTTAAAAAAACCCTCCCCTTCCCGCCCCTCACGGCTGCCGGCATCGAGCAGCCGTGAGGGCCGCCCTTTGGCACCCAAGCTAGCAGAGGCTCCGCCCACTTGGGCGCCTAAGGGCGGCCCTCACAGTCGCTCGATGGATGCCCCCTTCCTTAATTTTTTTTAACCCTCCGCCCACGTTGTAAATTTTTTTTTACTGTCAACCCCAGCGCCCCACCCCCTAAAAAATATTAGAAATTAATTAAAAAAACCCTCCCCTTCCCGCCCCTCACGGCTGCCGACATCGAGCAGCCGTAAGGGCCTCCCTTTGGTGCCCAAGCGAGCGGAGCCAGCATCGATGGCGGCCGTGAGGGCCGCCCTTTGGCGCCTAAGCGGGCGGAGCCTCCGCTCGATGCGAGGTGCCAAAGGGCGGCCCTCACGGCCGCTCGATATGAGGCTCCGCCCGCTTGGGTGCCAAAGGGTGGCCCTCACGGGCAGCATGCTTCGCCTGCTTGGGAACCAAAGGGCGGCCCTCACGGTCGCTCGATGCGAGGCTCCGCCCGCTTGGGTGCCAAAGGGTGGCCCTCACGGGCAGCATCGATGCTGGCCATGAGGGCCATCCTTTGGCGCCCAAGCGAGTGGAGCCTCACATCGAGCGGCCGTGAGGGCCTCCCTTTGGCACCTTGCATCGAGCGGAGGCTCCACCCGCTTGGGTGCCAAAGGGCAGCCCTCACGGCCGCCGTCGATGCCGGGCATAGATGGCGGCCGTGAGGGCTGCCCTTTGGCACCCAAGCGAGCGAAGCCTTTGCTCGCTTGGGTGCCAAAGGGCGGCCATCACGGCCCCCTTCGATGCCCAAAATCAAGGGGGCCGTGAGGGCCTCCCTTTGGTGCCTAAGCGAGTGGACGTCCACTCGCTTGGGCGCCAAAGGGCGGCCCTCACGACCGCTCGATGCCGGGCATCGATGACAACCGTGAGGGCCGCTCACTTGGGTGCCAAAGGGCGGCCCTCATGGCCGCTGTCAATGCCCGACATTGAGCGGCCCGCTTGGCCGCCCTTTGGCGCCCAAGCGGGTGGAGGTCCAAAGGGCGGCCCTCACGGCTGCTCGATGCCAAGTGGCCATGAGGGCCGCCCTAGCGGGCGGACCTTTGCCCACTTGGGCGCCAAAGGGCGGCCCTCACGGCTGCTGTCGTCGACGGCGGCCGTGAGGGTCACCCAAGCGGGCAGAGGTCCGCTCGCCTGGGAGCCAAAGGGCGGCCCTCACGGCCACCGTCGATGCCCGACATCGAGCGGCCGTGAGGGCCACCCTTTGGTGCCCAAGCAAGTGGCCCAGGAGGAGGGGGAATTGGAGAGTTTTTTTAAAAAAAAATTTAATTAATTTTAAATATTTTTTAGGGGTAGGTTTCTTTAAATATTTTTGGGTAGTTTAAATATTTGGTTTTCTAATTTTTATTGTATAGTTTTCTTAAATTTTTTAATATTTTTTTTTTAATTTTTATTAGTGGGGTTAGTTTTAATTTTTGTTAAAACTTTTCTATTATATTGCTAGGTGGGAGGGTTATTTTTAATTTGTTTTTAAATATTTTATTATATTGTTAAGGTGGTAGGGGGTTAGTTTTAAATTTCTTTTTTAAAATTTTTATTATATATTTATGTGGTAGGGGTAGGTGTAATTTTTATTTTAAAATTAATTATTATGCACTTTAGAGGGGTAGGGTGTAGGTTTACATTTTTTTTTTTAAATTTCAAAAACGTAAAAAACAATGATTATAAAGGAAAAAAATATTTTTAAATTTTTTAAAACGTTTTTCAAATACAGTTTATAGTGAATATTGATGTTGATTTTGTTTAGATTATAAATGTTTGTTGATTTATTTTAAAATTCTACATTTTGGATATAGGTACAATGGCATCAAGGCGAATATCTGTAAACGTTTCTGGATCAAGAGCGATAATCATTGCATCGAAAAAAACAGTTGAAGCATCTGAGAATGTTGAGACTCAAGAGAGACTTCTTAGCTTTGAAGAATTAAGAATGAAGAATGTTAGAGAATGGAAACATGCAGCAGAAGAAGACAGAACAGAGTATCATCGGCATCTGAAGGAAAAAAATCAAGGAAAACCTGAAAGCACTCTCTTATATTGTTCTGCAGATCCATATATTGAAGCAGATTACAATCTATTGGGATTGTTGAGAGATATATGTGTAGTTCCGGGTACAGATATTGTTTATGCACAGGTGAAATAAGCCAAGACCTTTGCGAAAATCCGATATGCTTTGAAGATTGCAAAATATAATGTTCAAGAAAATTTCACAGATTTTTGTCAAGGGGTCATGGATGAAATTGAAAGCAGGAGAGTAAGTTTGAATATTGATATTATTCTTAAACTGGTTTTGTTATAACTTGGATATCACAATGTAATAGATTTAATACGATAAGGTTTTTATTTTGCAGGATTTTTCCATTTCGATTTCAAAAAAGTTGAATGGAATTTATTATACAGAGGCCAATCCTATGGATGTCATTACTGTCACTATTCAAAAGGGACCAGAAGCAAGGAAGAAAAAACAAGTGTTAAATGTTCAAACTAAAGAAGTACAAGCAGAAAGAGGAAAGAGCATCTGACAATCAAATCAGGTACCTAGAAGGGTTATATTTAAATCTTCATCTCGCCAAACTGAGCAAGATGAAATTGTTGCAAATAAGCTTGTTACTCTTGCTAGTAAGAGTAACAAACAATCTCGTAAAAGAAATATGGTTGAGAGTGCCTTGATTCCTGTTGAAGGCATTGTTGATTTAGAAGGAACCCCTTCAAATTAAAAAAAGAGGAGATTTGTTGTTGCTGAAACCAAAATTATTACTGAATCTGAGAGTAAAAATTCTGGTGACAGTAGGGAAATCATTACTCCAGGTGCTGATTTAGAGGATGGCATTGTCAAGACAACACAAAATGCCATTCGAGATCGATTGCGGAGGGATAATTTGGTTAACAATGGACATACATTTGAGTTGAATGTGAATCAACTTTATAAACCCACAGAAGGGCAAGATCAATTTAGAATTAGAAAACCACATCACTTGCATATTCACAATTTGAAAGCATTGATGAGGCACAATCCCTATGCACATGTGGTTGACTACCTAGCCTTGTTAACCCGGAATTTGTTCCTACTAGAGATGAATTTGATGAAACAAGATGTTTTCATTACAAATAATATGTTCTTGGAGGGAATCATTCTGCAGAGGCAAGAAGAGAGTTGAAGCAAGAATATCCCAATAACCCTATTTTTGAAACAGTTAAATGCATCATTTATGCTGGTTTAACAGATGTTGAAGCAAAGTTGTTGGCATGGGATCATAACACAGATAGTGAATATAGGTTGACAATGACATTTGTTCAAAGGGTGAGATTTATACACAATGAATTTGTGCAAATATGTGGTGGGGGAAAATCTAGAGTTGATGGAAGTTTTCGGAGACAATGTTGTATGGAAATAGGTCTCCCTATTAAAGATGACATTATGCTACAAAAAAGTTCCAGAGGAAGTGATGCATTCAGAACTGTAGATGCCTATTTCCAGTTGGCATTCAAAGTTGGAAAAACATGGGATTTGATTGATGACATATTTAGCTTGTGGGAGAATATTGGCATAAAAAACCAAAAAGTGAAAAGAGGTAGAGTTGTTCCATGGAGCGGTGGTAAGGCAGGTCCCGATGTCAAGAATCTGCCAGAAGACATGACTATTACACCTTGGAGAATAATGCAAGGTGTGAAGGATGAAACATTAATAGCTACAATACTATCACGGGTAAATTCAGGTGAATTATCCATGGAGGAAATGTGCAGCGAACTTGAGAAGTAAGTTGAGCATTTTTTTGAGTTTAACATTTTTGTTATGTTCTAGGTATTCTGTTATATTATTATACATGATTGTAAACATAATTTATTGTTTCATTGTCTAGTCACAAGGTCTACATGAAAATACAAGAGGAGATGGTTATAATGTTGAGTGAGAAGAGTTGGGATGATGTCAAATGCAACTATCTAGACTCAAGCTCGATAGAAACTTTACAACAATTTTTTGTTGCATTCAAGAAGGTATGTTGATCTATGATACATCCTATTTTATTTATTTTCTAATTCAATTCATTTCTATTTTATTACTTATAGAGATCATTTTCATTTGAAGATGCCAAAGAGGGGTAGAGATGGAGTACCGAAGTCCTTCAAAATTCATATCCAAAGAGCCAAAATAGAACGAAAAAGGAGACAACGTCTTGCAAACGTTGAACTTGATGATACACTTGATCATTATATTTGGAATAGGCTTGACACTGTGCAATATAAATTCATTTTAGGTGACTATACAGACATTGCAAATCTTGTTCCTAAAAAGGAGTACGCACTAGTGATTGCAGATATCCCTCATGGATACAATATCCGAAACACTACTTATGATTGTGAGCCTTATACTTACCAATCATTCAGTAAAGTGGTTTCGGGATTTGTAGATGTCACAACATCACCACTATGGAGATTTGTTGTTTTCCATTCAGACACACAATTAGGGGGCTTGTTGAAAGCCTTCAGGGGTAAAGGATAAAAAAAAGGAAGCAACTTCATTGATAATATATTATCAAAATTTTGAATTTATAAATCAATTATATTTATTGATAAGTTAATTAATTGTTTTATATTTTTGTTACAGGCAAAAGCCTAATGTTCGTAGCTCAGGTAGCGATCCATTCCTGAGTGATGCTGAAAGCATACATGTTGCAACTTGAACACAGGAGGATGCTTATGAATCTCTTTTAATCAATGAAAAGAGTGGAGGAAAACATAGTCAGATATTGAGTTATAATGCCGTGGTAAAAAAATTAACATATGAAGAAAGGGATTTGAAAGGAGTTACTGTAAACATCTATCAAAAGCCACAAGCGTTGATTAATTATCTCATAGATACATTTTCAAGAGAAGGAGTTTGGGTCTTAGATTTGTTCTCGGGTTCAGGTAAACTTTCTCGTATTACATATGAAATAATATATCAAGTTTTATTGTATGCTTTATCCTTCATTATTTTATTGTTTTAAAGTATGCTTCTTTATGCTATTTGAATTAACTTAAATTTGTTTTGGTGATTAGGTACAACAATAGCATGCTCCTTACAGAAAGGAAGAAATTGCATATCGATTGATAATGATCCACTCCAATGCAATTACATAAAGCAAAGAATTAAGGCTATTCAAGTTCTTCCAGATGAACTGCAAGAAGTTAGTTTGAAGAAATGAGAGTTTAGTGAAACACTTGTGGCAAAGATGTCAAAAGAGCCCCAACCCCCATTAGGAGGGGTGTTTGGAAAGGATCACTTTGGGGATCTTGCAGACATAGAAGACCCAATGGAAGAGGACATTGATGTCCCTAAGGAAATTCAAGCTCCAGAAAATTCCAATGTCGATGAAGAATTTGGCATGCATGATATTGGTGAATAGTTTCATGTTTTGAAGAAAATGTTAATTTTGACAATTTTTTGATAAGATATATTAGTAATGTTTTGACTTTCAGACTTTATTTTAGAAATAAAATTTCTAAATATAATGTTTTTAATATGTTTTTTTACAAATAATTTGTATATTTTTTCTTGAATTTATGTGAATTGTCACTTTTCGATAACTAATATGAAATATGATCATTTTTATAGAAACATTATCTGAAAATTCATTGAAAATGGTATTAAATGTCTTTATTTTCTGGAATTGTTTACAATTTTGTCAATAAAAATGCCTTATTTTGTTCATAAAAATGTCTTATTTTATAGAAAAAATCGTAAAATGTATATGTTTTTCATTATAAATTGCTTAAAAATGTATGTTATTTTGTTAAATTTCAAAAAACAAACTTGAAAATAGAAATTAAAAATATTTTACAACAAAGATAATTCAAAGGCCCCAAAAAAGTCTCAAAATGAAAATGTGTGATATTGGCATCAACCATTTTTGAAACGGGGGTAAAAATAGCTACTAAAATTAGGAGAGAGAAAAATGAGAACTATGTTGAGTTCTCGTTTCATAGTATAAGTGATTGAGTGCGTTGTGATTCTTTTATACAGTCTCGAATGTGAGTGAGGGTGGTCTTGTTGACCATGACAATGTTGTCGATAGAGAAGAGAATTAGAGTGTCTAGTAACTCTACCAGGACATTTAATCTCGCCATTGAAGATAGGTGACTCACTCAAATGGAGAAGGACTTCTTGCAAATACCACAAGGGTTTCACTAGTGAGGTAATATCATATCACGTCCATTCATATTGGGGGTTTGAATACTCTTAAAAACCTCAAAAATATATTGCTTCATATTAAGGGGTCAAGGGGGTTTTTTAATATGACATAGTAATATAAATATTGGGAGTTATTTTATTTGAGTGGGCTGAGGAATAACCTCCAAATCGTGGGATGGATTCATACCTTCAATTCATGGGCTCAATTCATACCAACCTAAAACTTATGGACCCTCCATTTTTATTTGATATTGCTTGCAATCTTAAGTTTTGCATAAATTTGATAATAGTGCAGCAACGATTATATCGATGGAAGTCTCTTTGGATTACTAGCCTTAAAAAATCCTCATTTAATAGCTTATTTATGATTGGTTTGAATTGATGTTGTATTTTTTTTCATCTTCAAGTTAAGATATGTAGCTAATCGAGTGTTCCAGAGTTGAACAATTGTATTGTATTTTTTGTATGCATTTGAATAAAATATATAAGTCTTCATTTTTTAGGTTGGAGTTTAGGTGGGTATTGGGATTCAATCAAACCTTTCTCCATGACAACCAAGAAAAGTGAGACCAATGTTTCTTGGCTCACTAGAACCAAGATGTTTGTTTTGATAGGAAGGTAGGGGATTCATTGATGAAAGGGTTTGAATTTTGCATTTTTATGGAGTTTAATTTATTAAGATTATATAAAACGTGAACTCTCTATGGCTATACTTGTATTTACATGATATAAAATTGGTAGATTGATAAGGTGTGGTGTGAAACATTTGCAATTCTCATCTTTTCTAAGCATTGCATTAAATAGTGGACTATCGGTCTTTTACATTCCTTGTTATGTTGATCTCTTGACTGGATTTCCTTTTACACATTTTTCCTTCACGAGTACTATTTTATTGGTTCTTCCACTATCCAACGTTACAAATTGATCAATCGCACCTGCTCTTGGTGGGTTCATTATGAGCATTATACTCTTATCTTATTTAGTATCTTGTTTGCTTATACTAAGATGTGTTAGGGATCCTATTGTTACAACTTGATAATACAATATAAAGGGGTATTAAAAATGAGTTGATAAAAATGGATACCTACAATATATGGTGAAACTATGGGTTTTCTTAATTGGAAATACATATTGGGAGGGGGGTTCAACAATACAATTTTATGAGGCATTTTCCAATATTTAGTGAAATTAGGGATATTATTTTAACTTACTATGTAACAAGTTCACTGAGTGAACCCCCTCTAAAATACACCTTTTTACAACAAGATTCAACAACTAAGATTTTGAGATCAAACGATGAAGGGTCTCGGGTTCAATTGAGAGTGAACCCAATTACAATTCAATTCACAGAATACAATGAACTTACAAAGACGATTGTTTGCAAGTTACGATTAGATGTTGAATCAATCTTCAAAAATAATTCTTTACCTCTTAGTCCTTCAATGATTTTTGGCTATGGTTCCAAGGTAATTCCAAAGGTGATGTCTACAATCTGCAATACAATCACGGGAAGTCTAACCTCTGCAAATGTTGAACTGCAATTTTTCTCTGAATCGTATTATTGCAGTCTCACCTTATATAAAAGGATCGAAAACAAAGTAGCAGATCAAATTGTATTTGCTTCCTAAACTATTATAACACTTTGGGAAGCCTTGAATTTGTTGAATCCCCACCAAAAGTTGAATAATTAATGTTAAGGAAACTTAAGCATAAAATAACATAATAAGTAATGGTGTCTTTAAGAACCAATACAAAATCTAAAACTCCATATTAATTCACAGCTTCTTCACACTCAACTTTTCATTCTCTAGACGCGAATACCTATTCAAGCCTTAGTCTACTGTTTCTTCAAATATGTGAAAGTAACTTCGATGCCTTTGAAGTCTTCGTTACAAAAAAATATTTGACCCTAAAAGAGGAAGCACGCTCTCTTCAAATGGATATGCCCTATCTTAAAGAGTGGCTTCAATGGATCAGTGTTGCTCCAGATTCAACTATTCTTTCAAGAACTCTCCAAACAAAGAAACTCAAATGTGGTCCATCAAAACAACTAGCATACTAAAGCTCTACAACGTATCTTCTAGAACTGCTCTTATCCTTCAAGCACAAGTCATCCAATTGAAAAAAAACCTGGAAAATCTCTATTCTTTGTTGTGCAATGATATTGCACATTCTTCAATTGTTCTCTACAATCTTCAGTAGGTAGTGAGAAAGAGAAGGGAGGCACACTCAATCACCCAACAATGCAAACAATAGGAATATTTTAAGAATTTTACCAGTTACGCAACAATTTCAACAATGTAGTCAACAAGGAATTTCTCTATGCACAGTTAGCTGGAGGAGTAGTTCCACATAGGTCACAATGAGACACGATATTTCCCCAACAATCTTTTCCAAACATCAAGCAGTCTTCACCAAAACTAGTCTCTATATTTTCACCTCTAGTTGAGTCTTCGCCAAACAAAATGTAGTCTACAAATAGCTTATGCAATATCCAGAGAAGTCGTAGCTCTGTTGAAAGAGGTCCCACGCACCCGGGAAATGGAGTTTAACCATTCTTCAGCGATCTCGGCAACAGACTTCACACAAAACAAAAGAAGCTAGGTTTTATGTCTTTGATGGACACCAAAGGAGCCTCCGCAAGGCCACCCACGCGTAGATGTTTGCATAGATAACCTATTGACAACAATGATGTTTATCACCCTTTCAAGTGCAAAATAAAATGCCCAGAATAACACCTAAGAGAATATTTCAATGCTGCACTTAAATTGCCAAACCGCGAGAGGGACGTTGTGGATAACTGTGGAACACTCTTAATCTGTTCTGCTCTCTTCTGTTCTCGGTCGACAGAATTGGAGTGTTGCTCTCATGCTCTTTAACCAGATAGTAGTGCACCGAGAATAAATATTTTGCTCTCTTTTCTTCAACAAGGCTCGAATTGATCAACACTCTTCTATATTTCTTCATCAATTCAATGTTTTCACTAACATGTATGGGCTGGCCTCAAAATGTGGAGTAAGAGCCACGAGCAGAGAGACGAGTACAGGCAGTTGTCGAGGCGTGGGCAGGTTGTCCGTCGGAATTCTTACAACCGCATCTTCACAAATTTAACAACGAATTTGATTGTTTCTATTAAGCAATAGAAGGAATTTTGCACAGAACGTTCCCTTCATTTCTTTTACAAAGGCATCACGTGTTTCCCGATACCACGAATCCACATCGTAGCTCTTCAAAGTCTAGGTCTCAGGTAAACGCATTTGTTTCACCACCCGAGAGAACACCCACGCAGGTTGAGCCTCACATAGCAAAACCTCACAAAAATGAGTGAGATGATCTTCAAAATGGTCTCACGCGTTGGAACTGAAGTGTAATGGTCTTAACACTTCAATGCATTACAGAGAGTGATCTTTATGATGTAGTCTTCATACACAACGTTCACTAGTTCTTTCCAACGTTCACTGGAGGAGAGAGCTGCATTCAATGTGATTATCACACACACAAGTCTTAACGAACACAAGATTTGAATTAGGGTTTCTCTTCCATAGTGCAATAGCTGTTAGATTAATTTTTGTAATTAATCTATAATTTGGGCCACACATGTAAATAATTAAAATGTGTGTGCTATCATTTAATTAAGCCTAAATATAGTGATCTAATCAATAATTGATTAATTGGCTTAAGGGTATAATTGTCATGAGATTATTGTGTAGATACCATTAGATAATTATTATTTCTATGAGGGGGGGAAATATAATTATGATAAAATTAAAACTGCCCTAGCGGTTATTGTGATAAAACTGCCCTAGCGGTTTATAAATAGGGTTATGGTCCCCATTCTACCACGACGCATTCCAATTTCTGAAAATCCTCTCAGAGAGAAGTTGACACAGAATCTAGTGGCTAGAATTGGAAGACCATCTCAAAGGGTTCTCTTCCTGTAAGGTTTCTCCTTAATCAGGAGTTTCCAGTATATATAAATTGGGGTTTTCATTTTGTTTTATTTTTAACAAGTGGTATCAGAGCCTACTTCTTGATTAATTCTTTGAGTTATTAATTTAATATATATATATTTGTCAATGGATTCAGTGGATCGTTTTGATAAAGTCAATAGAAATCGATTGTATTAATATAAGAATATACATAAATACATTTGAAAATTTTCCTACTTTCTGTGCTTTTAGCTATTTTTTTTTCTATAAGAGTATACATAGATACATTCATTGGTTAAGAAGAGAGGTGCAGAAAAATTTGTATTTGAAGTCAAAAGTATTACCTTTCCAATGATTTATCTTAGAAATTTCTTTGGGAATAGTAGGTGATGATTCTGTTAAAGTTTCAAATATATATATATGTATATGAGTATAAAACGCCTTTATCCCTTACTGCTGCAATATTTATCATATTCTTATAATAATATATTAAGTTTTAATTTAATTTTTGTATTAAATAATTTTTTTTTTGGTTTGGCACAGTTATTGTATTTAGTATATAATTATTGATCAAAACTGTGAATTTGAATTTGAATTTGATTTTTTATTACTATTATTATTATTATTTAATAGCATTTTATGATATTAATATTTAAGTTATTGATCTAGCATTTGAAATAGGCTAATTAAAGCGGAAAATCACCAAAGTGACATCTTTCGTGTAGATTAGTCTGTTCGGGGTGTTAGATATTTGTGTGTATGTGATTCATGCGGGTATTGACTGGCCCAAAGGAAAGTTAATATTTGGTCAAATTGCATACATACCTGTGGTGATAAATATGTGATGATTATAAAGGTAACTTAATGTGAATAATAAATCAATCCAAAGATAGATTTATTATTTGACATAACTTATCATCAATGTTTGATCACTACAACAAGAGTACCACTTACAGTTAATATTACTGTCCAAAGACTTGATATTAATGTTGTGCTAGGTATCTTGAAATGTCATAATTTGTTTTTTAAATTTAAAGATTATGTGTTTAATTGCTTATTTTATGTGAGCATGATGGTTTATTTGATTCATTTTATTTTGTTCTCTATTCAGCTTTTATATCAACTACTTCTATATCTGCCAACATCAATAATGTCCCTATGTTAAATGGAACTAATTCTAAGGACTGGAAAGAGAATATGATGATTCTCTTAGGCTGCATGGATATAGACTTAGCCTTGAGAATGCCCAAACCCGAAGAACTCAATGAGGATAGTACTCAAGAGGATGAGGTTTATTGGGGTAAGTGGGAACGTTCAAATAGGCTAAGTCTTATGATCATGAAGCGCGGCATTCCAGAAGCTTTCAAGGGTGCGGTAACTGATGAGGTTACTAATGCCAGTGATTTCCTTGCAGAAATTCAGAAACGTTTTGCCAAAAACGATAAGGCTGAAACGAGCACGCTTTTAGCAAGCTTGATTTCAATGAAGTACAAAAGCAAGGGTAATGTTCGGGAGTACATCATGGAGATGTCTCATCTTGCTTCAAAACTTAAGGCTTTGAAACTCGAGTTATCTGATGATTTACTTGTGCATTTGGTTCTCATCTCTCTTCCTGCACAATTTAATCAATTCAAGGTCAGTTATAACTGTCAAAAGGATAAATGGACTCTTAATGAGCTCATTTCATTTTGTGTGCAAGAGGAAGAGAGATTGAAGCAAGACAAGACCGAAAGTGCTCATCTGGCTAGCACTTCCAAGGATAAGGGCAAACGAAAGAATAAGGATAATATGGTTGTTGCTTCTAAGGGTCCAGAACAAAAGAAACAGAAAGTTGAGGTAACATGTTTCTTCTGTAATAAGCCTGGACATACTAAGAAGGAATGTACCAAGTATGCTGCTTGGCGTGTTAAGAAAGGTATATTTCTTACTTTGGTCTGTTCTGAAGTTAATTTAGCTTCAGTATCTAGAAACACATGGTGGTTAGATTCTGGTGCTACTACTCACATTTGTGTTTCTATGCAGGGTTGCCTGAATTACCGAAAACCAAGTGATGTTGAAAGATGCATCTATGTCGGAGATGGTCAGTCGATAGAAGTAGAGGAAATAGGGCACTTTAGATTATTATTGAAATCTGGTTATTTTTTGGATTTAATAGATACTTTTGTTGTACCGTCTTTCAGACGGAATTTAATTTCAGTTTCTGTTTTGGACAAATCAGGTTATTATTGTTCATTTGGAAACAATAAATTTACATTATCTATTAATTCAAATGCTGTTGGAATCGGTTTACTTAATGTTTATGATAATCTATATTTGTTGGAAACTGTTCCGTCCTATAATGAAACCTTGCATGTGGAATCACGAGGTACAAAGCGTAAATTGAATAAAGATAATTCGGCTTCATTGTGGCACAAACGCTTAGGTCATATCTCTAAATCTAGAGTTGAGCGACTTGTGTCCGATGGGATTTTGGAATCACTTGACTTTTCAGATTTTGATATTTGTGTTGAGTGTATTAAAGGAAAACAGACCAAAACAAAGAAATTAGGTGCCAATAGAGCTACAGATGTCTTAGAATTAATTCATACAGATATCTGTGGACCATACCCTACGGCATCTTGGAATGGTCAACAATACTTTATAACATTCATAGATGACTATTCAAGATATGGCTACCTATTTCTTATACATGAGAAATCACAATCATTGGACGTGTTCAAAACATTTAAAGCAGAAGTTGAGTTACAACTCAACAAAAGAATAAAGAGCGTCAGATCTGACCGTGGTGGTGAATACTATGGTAGATATGATGGATCAGGTGAACAACGTCCAGGACCATTTGCTAAATACCTAGAGGAATGTGGGATCGTCCCTCAATACACCATGCTTGGATCACCTAGCATGAATGGTGTAGCAGAAAGACGAAACCGAACTCTTAAGGACATGGTAAGGAGTATGATTAGTCATTCTACTTTACCCGAAAAACTCTGGGGTGAAGCACTCAAAACGGCAGCTTATATCCTAAATCGGGTGCCAACTAAAGCGGCTGCTAAAACGCCTTATGAGCTTTGGATGGGTCGAAAGCCCAGTTTAAAGCATTTTCATATTTGGGGATGTCCAGCTGAAGCGACACCTTATAAGCCTCATGAAAAGAAATTGGACTCTAAAACAGTTAGCAGCTACTTTATTGGCTATGCAGAGCGATCAAGGGGTTTTAAATTTTATGATCCTGCTATTAGGTCAATTTTTGAGACGGGAACTGCAACATTTTTTGAGGATGTTGAGTTTGGGGGGAGAAATCAGGCTAGGAATATTGTCCTTGAGGAGGAAGAGGGATCTACTATTGCTTTTGATAATGTACAGGTTTCACTACCTATCATTGATCAAGAAGTAAATTTGGATCCTCAACCAACAGACAATATTGTTCAACCCTTAATTGCAAATGAGGACATTGCTCTTGAAGAACAAACTCAACAACCTCAAGAAAATATGCCATTAAGGAGATCCACTAGAGAGAGGAGAAATGCAATTTCGGATGATTATATCGTATATCTCCAGGAACGTGAGGTAGAAAGTGGAATGATGGAAGATGATCCAATCAACTTCCAGCAAGCCATGAAAAGTTCCAACACTCAGAAATGGATTGAAGCCATGAATGAAGAGTACAAATCTATGCAAGACAATAAAGTTTGGGAACTTGTCCCATTACCAGTTGGTACGAAGCCCATTGGTTGTAAATGGATATTTAAAACCAAGCGGGATTCAAATGGTAATGTAGAAAGATATAAAGCACGTCTTGTAGCTAAAGGCTTTACTCAAAAAGAAGGAATTGATTTCAAAGAGACCTTCTCTCCAGTTTCTACGAAGGACTCTTTCAGGATAATCATGGCACTAGTTGCACATTATGATCTTGAGTTACATCAAATGGATGTTAAAACAACGTTTCTCAATGGTGACATTGATGAAACAATTTATATGGTACAACCAGAAAATTTTGTGTCCGAAGACTCAAAGAATATGGTTTGTAAATTAACTAAATCCATTTATGGGCTCAAGAAAGCTTCTCGTCAGTGGTACTTCAAGTTTCATCAAATTATTGTCTCATGTGGTTTTGAGGCAAATCTTATGGATGAATGTGTGTATCACAAATTCAGTGGGAGTAAGTATATTTTCCTGGTTTTATATGTCGATGACATATTGCTAGCCACAAATGATATTAACATATTGCACGACACCAAGAGATTTTTATCAAAACATTTTGAGATGAAAGATCTTGGTGATGCCTCCTTTGTCTTAGGAATCCAGATACACCGAGATCGTTCTAGGGGTATTTTAGGATTGTCAGAAAGGACCTATATTGATAAAGTCCTCCAAAGGTATGGCATGCAAAATAGCAAACCAGGTGATACCCCTGTCGCTAAAGGAGACAAATTCAGTCTTAATCAATGCCCTAAAAATAGTTTAGAAAGTCAAGAAATGCAGAAGATTCCTTACGCTTCGGCTGTGGGGAGTCTAATGTATGCTCAGGTATGTACACGTCCGGATATTGCGTACATTGTTGGCATGTTAGGCAGATATCTAAGTAACCCTGGAATGGATCATTGGAGAGCATCCAAGAGGGTTATGAGATATTTACAGAGAACAAAAGAGTACATGCTTACATATAGGAGATCGGATCAGTTAGAGATCATTGGGTATTCCGACTCCGACTTTGCTGGATGCCAAGACAGCAGAAGATCCACATCAGGCTATATTTATTTGTTGGCTGGTGGAGCAATTTCATGGAGGTCTGCCAAACAGACACTCATAACTTCATCCACCATGGAAGCAGAGTTTGTAGCATGTTATGAGGCATCCAATCAAGGAATATGGCTACGAAATTTTGTCACTGGGCTGCGTGTTTTGGATGGTATTGAAAGACCACTGAAGATATTTTGTGACAATAAATCAGCAGTTTTATATTCCAATAACAACAGGAGTTCTACAAAATCAAAATACATTGATATCAAGTTCCTAGTTGTAAAAGAAAAAGTACAGAGTGGACAGATATCCATAGAGCATATTGGAACAAACTCCATGATAGCGGATCCGCTTACAAAGGGATTACCACCCAAGGTCTTTCATGAGCACACTGCTCATATGGGTGTTGTCTCATTTGAGGATATCCAAATTTAGTGGGAGTTTATATTATTCATTGTATATTGCTCTATGTTATGTTTAGACTTTATCTATACATTTGGATTGTGTTCTGCAGAAATAAAGTATTCATTTTATTGCACTCTGTTAAATTATGCTAAAGATTTGATCTTAATAAAGTTAAGTAGGACCAGTTGGAAATAGGCATGAATAGATCACATTGCATGTAATTTCCATGCTATGCACTCATGATTGATCTATGTCATTTAGCTGTGCAGATATATGTGACCATTGATTGGTCTAGTAACGATTGATGTAACAAAGGCCACCTTGATCCTATGTCAGTATAGTTAATGGACCAGATTGTTCGGATATACCCTAAGGACATGATAGAAAATTTTGAGCTCATAAGGTTAAGCACATTTATTTGATTACATATGCATGTGGCCCAGTGGGAGATTGTTAGATTAATTTTTGTAATTAATCTATAATTTGGGCCACACATGTAAATAATTAAAATGTGTGTGCTATCATTTAATTAAGCCTAAATATAGTGATCTAATTAATAATTGATTAATTGGCTTAAGGGTATAATTGTCATGAGATTATTGTGTAGATACCATTAGATAATTATTATTTCTATGAGGGGCGGAAATATAATTATGATAAAATTAAAACTGCCCTAGCGGTTATTGTGATAAAACTGCCCTAGCGGTTTATAAATAGGGTTATGGTCCCCATTCTACCACGACGCATTCCAATTTCTGAAAATCCTCTCAGAGAGAAGTTGACACAGAATCTAGTGGCTAGAATTGGAAGACCATCTCAAAGGGTTCTCTTCCTGTAAGGTTTCTCCTTCAATGGATTCAGGTATGCTTCCGCTATTAATTTTCTACTCATTGTTTTAATCAGGAGTTTCCAGTATATATAAATTAGGGTTTTCATTTTGTTTGATTTTTAACAATAGCACGCAACAACCATGGTTTAAGTGGCAGTTCGGAAGGATCCACACAACAGATCCAACACATTCAACTAGAACCACAAGCTTCAATGTTGACCAAAAAACATTAGGGTTTTGGCTCATGACGGGTACATCACCAGACATGGACTCTCGAGTCTCAATTCTCAAAATGCAACTCCCAAGATGTTAGTCTATTCTCCATTCTTCATTGAAAGCACCAGTCTATTCAATAAGCAGCAATTGATCTTCAACTCAAAAATTCGTGAGGCAGTTCCAGTCATCAACGGTCTCACTGTATGAGGAATTCCATGCAATACACAAACGAATACGTAGCTATAGTCACACAACTATACCACTTCACGCAAAGATGGAGAATGGCAGTGTCTCTGCATGCACAATAACTCAGCTCGATCAGTCTCCACTTAGCATCAACGCAGCTCCATCTCAATCAAGATTCTAACGCAAATTGAAGCTAACAAACTTCAAACAATCAACAACATCAAGGAGATGTAGTCGATATGATGTGTTGGTTCATATCCCAGGTTGCTTCATCTTCTATAGACATGAAATGACTCCTTCAAATTGCCCAAATGCCAAAATAGCTTCTTGCAGATTGTCATATTCATTTGCTAGCATGACATTGAGGCCCTACTTTAATTTCCTTTGGATGGTAAAGCTGCACTTGGCTGTACTAAGAGATCCAGGTCCCATGAATCAAGTGCTTGAATTTTGAAAACAGGATGTGAATGCTTAACTATTGCATGCACCATTTAGATAGAACGCGGTCTTTTTTAATCATGGCCCTTGGAAGACAATTTAAATACACAAGATGGATAGCGTTCAAATGTGAAGATGGATAGTCTCTCATCTCATAAAAAAATAATAATAGTTGCAAATACAATGCAGACTAGGCACATGGGTTGAATGAATCAATATTCACAACAAGCAGAAACAATACTCAACTAAACCACTTGAGTACAATGTAATGTTGAAATGTTGTGAGCAACAAAGTCCGTGTCTTTGAAAAAGTAATAAAATCAAAATTTGGAATTGAAAAAAAATAATAATAAAATTTAATCTTTAAAAGGATTTAAAATCTGCAACTTATTATAAAATCAAAATTTGGAATTAAAAAAAAATAATAAAAAAATTTAATCTTTAAAAGGATTGGAAATCTGCAACTTACTAAAGCTGTTGTGGCCTAACATAAGAATCAATTCTAATTAATAATATCATATCATTATTAATGATCAGAGTCTTAATCAATTGAGTGTCTAATGCACATGCAAATCTGTGTGGAGACATATACACATGTTAGATCCTTGACGCACAACAAAACAAAAATAAAAGACATTTGCCATCTCCTTGCTTAAAACAAAGAGCCAAAAATTACTTTTTGTTGGAAATAGTAATTACTTAACTTAACATTAGTTCCTATTCTTGAAGTTCAGTTAATAAATGCAACAACATGCTTTGCATGCATGCAAAAGCTCGCTTAGAGATTTTAGGGTTTTCCATAAATGTTTAAATACACATTACATTATTGTTTGTATTACATCAGTTGATCTCTATTTATGAATAAGATTAAGATTGAAGAGCCGTAGCTCTTCCGCATTATCTTTTGTTTTATTTTTGCCTCCAACCTTCAGTTTGGTATCACAGCTTAAGAGAAGATCAAATTTGGTGCATAAATTTCCGAAGAAGCCAAAGCCGTAGCTTTGAAGAATTTGTAAGTATTTTGAAGAATTTTTACACAAAATAATTGTTTTTTTGAGAAATTATCGCGCCCTCCCTATAGTCCAAAGCGCGGTAATTTAGGGAGATACAAGTAAAAAAATTGGGAATTATAGCGGCCTCTCTATAGGGAGATGCAAGAAGGTTTTACCTCATTGTGATTTTTTTTTAACTTTCACACAGTTATTTTCTTTTACGAGATTCCTTGAGTAAGATTTTTTTCTTGTTACAAAAGAAGATATTTTTCAAATCTTGTTTAAGAAGGAGAATTATTTTTTTTTTTAAAAGAGGAAGGAGATTATTTTGAAAAGGCCAGTGAAAGACTCCACAATGTCTATGGCTTCTAGCACCAACAATCAATCTCAGATTTCTCCTCTTACAGGGAAAAAGGACTATGATGTCAGGGCCACGAGGATGGCGGTTTATCTTAGGTCAAAAGATGCATGGGAATATGTCGTGTATGGCTATTCCAAATCCTCAGATGATGCAATTTTTCAAGCCCTTTCAAACATAGAAAAGGATGTCCTGCGAGCGTACAGGAAGAAGGATGCAAGGGCATTGCATCTCATAATGAACGTTTTGGAAAACAACGTATTTCCAAATATATCAGCTTCATTACATGCCAAAGCAGCATGGGATACCTTGGCGACTAATTATCAAGGTGATGGTAAGGTACAGACACCTACACTCCAAAACCTGAGAAGAGATTTTGAAGATCTAAAGATGAAAGAATCAGACTCAGTAGATTCTTTCATGACCAAAGTCATGGGTATTGTTAATTAGCTTAATATCTATGGCGAAAACATGGAAGATCAAAGGGTGGTTGAAAGGGTTCTCAGATCCCTACCCCACAAATTTGAGTCAAAATTTTTAGCGATTGAAGAAGTAAAATATATGAGTACTCTCTCTATAGACGAGTTGACCCGATCTCTACTTTCATACGAATCCAGAATCAACAGTAATGAAGAATCCTCTATGGAGAATGCTTTCAAAGCACATGTCTCATTCTCAAGAGGAAGAGGAAGAGGCAGAGGCAGAGGAGGATCAAGAGGATGAGGCAAAAGTGACCGAAGTAATGGCAATGAAGATCAAGATCACCATCATAACCATGAAGGCAGAAACCACGACAAAAAAAGGTCAGATAAATCTAATATTAAGTGTTATTATTGCAATAAATTTGGGCATTATGCTCATGAATGTAGAAAGAAAAAGTCTGATCAAGCAAATCATAATGCTAATGTGACTAATACCTCTGAGGATAAATATGATATGTTATTTCTTACATGTCATGCTGCACACGAAATCCCAAAGGGACTTTGGCTTTTAGATAGTGGCTGCAGTAACCATATGACAGGTGACAGAGGTCTAATTGCAGACCTAAATGAATTAGTGAGGACATAGGTCAAAGTTGGCACGGATGAGATAGTCCCAATTCTTGGCAAAGGAGTGGTCAACATTCTGACCAAACAAGGCCAACAAAAGACAATCTCAGATGTCTATTATGCTCCAAGATTGAAGCATAATCTTCTTAGCATTGGGAAACTCACTGAAAAGAAATACAGACTTGTCTTTGATGAATCAGAATGTGAAATTTATGACAAACCCCCAAATCAACAGTTGATCATCAAAATACAAGTGACTAGGAACATGATGTATCCACTAGTCATGAATTGCAGCAGCAAGGTAACCTCTTTTGCTCAAAAAGCCACTTGCATGGATGATTATTGGTTATGTCATTTTAGATATGGACATATTCACTTTGGTAGTCTCAATTTTTTGTAGCAGAAAGAGATGGTAAAAGGATTACCCCCTATGAAGGAGCCAGAAAGCAGTTGTGAGTGTTGCATCATTGCAAAGCAGCACAGGGATAGATTTCCTAAAGGTATGTCTTGAAGGGCACATGCACCTTTAGAACTTATTCATACTGATCTGGTTGGACCAATGAAAACTCAATCGATTGGTGGAAGCTATTATTTGCTTACTTTTATTGATGATTTCAGTAGAAAAACATGGGTGTATTTCCTTCGTCATAAGTCTGAAACTTTTGGCAAGTTCAAGGAATTTAGGGCTTTGGTTGAAAAACAGAGTGGTTATCAACTCAAAGCATTGAGATCTGATGGAGGGGGAGAGTATGAATTAAAGGAATTTCATGATTACTGCAAGCATCATGGAATCAAGAGGCAATTCACTACAAGATATACACCTCAGTAGAATGGTATTGCATAACGCAAAAATAGAACCATCATGAATATGGCAAGGAGCATGCTGAAATGAAGAAATTTGTCCCATGAATTTTGGGGAGACGCAGTGGCTTGTGTTGTTCATGTGATGAACAGATCTCCCACCAAAATTGTGAAGAACAAAGTACCGAAGGAAGCATGGTCAGGTATGAGTTGTAATGTTTCTCATTTTAGAATATTTGGCTGTGTTGCTTATGCTCATGTTCCTAAACAACTAAGAAAAAAGCTAGATGATAGGAGTGAGAAATGTATATTTCTTGGATAGAGTGAAGCAACTAAAGCCTACAAGCTGTATAACCCTATTACCAAAATTTTTATCCTCAGCAGAGATATTTTGTTCAAAGAGGAAAAGTCATGGAATGGAACCATAGACAAGGGTGTGGGAGCTACAATACCCCAACCAAAAGATGGAGAAGAAGAGGAGTTGTTTGGACAACAAGATCCATTAACATCTTCACCAGTAGCAAATACTCCAGAAAGAACACCTATAAACTTAGTTCGAGGTGAAGCATCAAGTCCGCAATCAGGTAATGAATCTGATCATAGTAATAAAAAGACTAGAAGATTGGCAGATATTGATGATGAATTGGATGCAAATACCAATTGTTTTTATTGCTAGTGAACCTGTGTTTTATGAAGAGGCTGTAAAACAAGAGCATTGGGTAAATGCTATGGACGAAGAGATAGATTCCATTGAGAGAAATGATACATGGGATCTAGTTGACCTGCTAAAGAATAAGAAAACCATTGGTGTGAAGTGGGTCTATAAGACCAAACTCAATGAAAAAGGTGAGATTGATAGGTACAAGGCAAGGTTAGTAGCAAAAGGTTTCTCGCAACAACCAGGTATCGATTTTGGAGAAAACTTTTCACCAGTGGCAAGATTGGACATAGTAAGAGCAGTCCTAGCAATTGCAGCCCCCCAAAAATGGAAAGTGTATTAGATGGATGTCAAGTCGGCATTCTTGAAGAAGAAATTTATGTGGATCAGCCACATGGGTATGAAATGAAAGAAAATGAAGAGAAAGTTTACAAGTTGAAGAAACCTCTATATGGGATCAAGCAAGCTCCAAGAGATTGGTACAACAGAATTGATTCTTATATGATAAAAAATGGTTTTAGCAGAAGTAGCAGCGAACCAACACTTTACACAAAGGTAAATCAACAAGGACAGATTTTAATAGTTGGTATGTATGTTGATGATATGATTTTTATAGGTGACCTCTCAGTAGATGAGTTCAAAGCAGCTATGAAGAAAGAATTCGAGATGACAGACCTTGGATTAATGAGGTTCTTTCTTGGCTTAGAAGTAGAATAGTTAGAAAAAGGTATATTTATCTCTCAACATAAATATGGTAATGAAGTTCTTAAGCGATTCAAAATGCTTAATTGCAAAACGACACCTATACTAGTGGCAACAGGTACAAAGTTGAGCAAAAACAATGACAATCCCAATGTAGATCCAACAATGTTTAAGAGACTTGTAGGAAGTCTCATGTATCTCACAGCTATGAGACTTGATATTATGTTTGTTGTCAGCTTGATTTCAAGGTTCATGGAGTCTCCCAAAGAATTGTATTGGAAAGTTGGCAAAAGGATCTTACGATATGTTGCAGGGACTTCAAGATATGGAATTTTATACTCAAGCACTGAGTATGATGTTTTGATAGGTTTCATTGACAGTGATTTTGCAGGAAGTTTGGATGACAGGAAGAGCACTTCCGGTCATGTTTTTCATCTTGGATTAGGGGTGATTTCATGGGCATCCAAGAAGCAGCCTATTGTGACACTTTCATCAGCAGAAGCAGAGTATGTAGTAGCGACATCAGCAGCATGTCAAGTAGTCTGGTTACGCAGAGTTTTAGAAGGTCTTCAACAGAAACAAGAAGGACCAACCACACTCTATTGTGACAACAATTCAGCAATCGCTCTATCCAAGAACCGTGTTTTTCACCAGAAAAGAAAGCACATTGATTCCAGATATCACTTCATAAGAGAACTTGTGAACAATGGTGAAGTTCGTGTTGAGCATTGTAAATTGATTGACCAATTAGCTGACATATTCACAAAGCCATTGGCCAAAAGATATTTTTGAAATTCATAGAAATAATTTAGGGATTGTAAAAGCTGCAGTAATTAGCAGTAGTAATTAAGAAGGAGTGTTAGAAATAGTAATTACTTCAGTTAACATTAGTTCCTATTCTTGAAGTTCAGTTAATAAATGCAACATCATGCTTTGCATGCATGCAAAATCTAGGTTAGAGCTTTTAGGGTTTTCCATAAGTGTTTAAATACACATTACATTATTGTTTGAATTACATTAGTTGATCTCTATTTATGAATAAGATTGAAGAGCCGTAGCTCATTCCACATTATCTTTTGTTTTATTTCTGCCTCCAACCTTCACTTTCAAGCCTCGAATTGAGGACTAAAGATTTGAAACTTAAAAAAGAGAGTTGTAATTTTGATTTCTCTCTCATGCATATGGTTTGGAAAGATGGTTTTTCTTTTCTTTTTTAAAGCCATCAATAAAAAAATTGCAGCCTCTCAATCCTTCTTTGTAAGCATGAAAAAGAAAACATGTATAATTTTAAAACAAACTCACAGGGTTGAATATTACCATTTCCCAACTGACACTATGCATGAATACAATGGTTGTAATTTGTAATATGAAAAATGGATGTAGTTTTTTAGTTCCAAATGAGTTGAAAATGGCCCTTTCAAGTCAAAAAATAAAAAATAAAAAATCACATATTACATACTCTCATCAAATCAAATGGATTCAAAATGGAATAAAACCATGAAAAAGAAAGAAAGTTAGGGAAAATCATGTTATGACAAAAATATTTAATACAAAAACATAACATTAGATTAAAAATAACAAGAATATATTACAAACTAAAAATAATAATTATACATAGTTTTTAACAAGGAAATATGATTTTTCATATTTAAAATAGGAAATTGTTATTGGAAAATTAGAAAAAAACATGAAAGTGAACAATCTGATGTTTCATATTTAAAATAAAAAACTGATATTGGAAATTTTTATTAGAAACTGCTATCGGCAAACACTATGAAATTAGAAGTTTCTGGATGCATTAATGTTTAGATTTTGTTTTTTTCAATTTTTTTAATCTTGATTTTCATAGTATGACATCACTGAGATTTAAAAAAAAAAGTCATATGAAAATTAAAATAAATAGAATTGTACTTTAGGCATGTTCAATGTTAAATGCCATTCCATAAAATAAATGAAACAACCGAAAATAATAATTTCCACCTACAACAAGGACTAAAAATAGTACTAAACACAAATACATTCCAACCTATGAGTGAAAATAACTTAAATATCTTCTCAATCACAATAATATCCCTTGTATTGTAAGTTTGTAACCCTCGCATTAGCTAAATATTTGAGCATTTACTTTTGATGGGAAATATAAAGTACTCACCATTAATGATTTATATTTAAATAAGATATTTAAGATGAGTAATTTTTTGATGTACACAAATCACATGCAATAAATATTGTTTTTTTGGTTCGATTGCTCATCACTCGGTGCCGGTAGCAATGAATCATTGGTTAAGAACCACGACCTAGGGGAATCTAATCTGTCAAAGTCACCCAGGGATCGCACCTAGCCTGGGCCACACCAACCCTTATGAAGGTTGGATTTTTGGGTGTCTCCTCCCAACTAGCTGACCCCTAAGGGGAAATGAAATCAGGTCGCCTTGCTGACGAGACCCACACCTTAACTGAATGAGATAGCAAGAATTAACTATAAAATGTTAGGAGGACATGGGGGTGGGATTTGATCCACTTATGTGTCCATGGGTCACGAGATCATTTAATACAATCTCTCTAAGTGGAACCGCACATTCGACCACTACCTCAAGGTGCCCCCACGGTTCCAAGTTCGGCCCTCATTGGAATTAAACCTTTCCCACTGGTAAAAAACTCCTCGCTCTTCACCAATGGATCCAACCCCTTTGGACATATTGCAATAAATAACATTAAAATGAATTGATGGTCTATTTTACTTACATTTTATTTAATTGGTCGTGAGATCCTCCTCGTTGAAGGAGCGAGTAAGATGGTTCGATGACTATGGAAATTTGTCCTTATTTCATTTTTCTTTAATTTTATACTTACACGCAAGGTAGGAATTTGGAAAATAATTGACCCGTCTTTTTTATCAGTTTTGACAGTCTAAATGGGCGTTTTCACAGTTTCTTTGTTTTATTTGACAGTCATTGTAAAATATAATCCTTATTTAATGGGAAAAATACCCCATGATGGGCATTTTTCCCATCAAATTCCTACCCTGCTTACACGTTGCACTCATAAAGAGTTTTGGAGTAAGTCTTTTCTCTTAAAAAATTAATAAGAAATAATAATTTGTTACATATCTTAAATGATATAATATATGGAATTTTAGATAAATGTGGAATTTTATCATAATACATCAAATTTTAAAGTATTTTGGTTTCCTATTAAATTTCTAATCCAAAATAGAGTCATTTTATTGAATGGCTTCTATAATAAATAACTTTTTTACACAAAATATTCTCCACCATTTAAATTTGTATTTGGTTTGGATTCTTTAAACCACATTCTAAACGATTGTTCGATACACGTTGGTGTTAATAAATAATTATAGGTAAATAATAATATAAATATGAAACAATCAATTGGGTGTAGCTTCGGTGGTTGGGAGGAATGATTGTTAAATGAGCATGCTGTTGTATTGACTTTGAACCTTGAATAAAGTGCGATAATATGTTCGACTACCACACATCGATGCTTAATTGCATTATTTAGATAAAATTAAATTAGATTCATATAATTTTGCATATCTAATTTGAAATAATACATATTAAGATTTAAAATCATTGTAAGTTCAAGTGAATTCAACTATCAAATTAATTAATAGTGAAAAAAGTATTCATTTAACACACCAAACTAGATGAGTGGAAAAAGAAACCATACAAAACTAGGAAATAATGTTCAAAATAACAATTCAATCAATATCAAGAGAAGCAATTCATCAAACAAGAGCCACGAGGTAGCAATGTCTTGTTCCATTGCAAATTAGATTGTTTTGAAATTTGCAAAATCAACATGTAAACCCTATTTTGACATCCTTGGAGCTCAATTTTCCTAAATAAGGTCTTTTTGAAATCTTTATGTTGTTGGTTGACAAAAAAAAACAATTTAAATAAGTGTGCCTCTAAAAAATGGTTTAAGTTTATTTGAAGAAAATAATTGAAAACCACTCTCACTCAATTAGAGTACAAATTTTTCAATCTTGATATCCTTGGAGCTCAATTTTCCTAAATAAGATATTTGAAATCTTTATGTTGTCAATTGACATAATATGATCTAACAAAAAAAATCAATTCAAATAAGATTTTTGAAATCTTTATGACATGAACTAACATAATAAGATACTACACAAACCAAAAAAATAATTTTGAATTGACAATAATAGGATAACATCCTCGACGTTAATACTATTATTATTCTCCCTATCTTTTTTCCAACTACGGTAAATCCATCTAGCACTCTATTTTTTCTCACAACTGCTGCGCTTTTTCCCTGGATTGCACAACTAAATAGAAGACACAAAGACCAAGAATGGGATACAAAAAGTAAGTGTGTTCTAAATTATATTGTTAGGTGATTTATAGTCATGAAGAGTGGATTGAACAGACATTTTCAAGGATTTGTGAGGCGTGATTACTGAATAGTGGAAATCCAAATATTGAATTCAAAGAAACCATCCCTGGTGTTTAATCAGACTTTAATTTCACATAATCAATTAATAGGTTTGATCTAAAAACATCATTAAAGTTGAAAAGAAGACCTCTGATGTCTAGCTGGAAAGAAAAGAAGTGCACACATCTATTCATAGTTGAGGAGCTACTTCCGGCGCAGGATTGCTTTATTCTCTAGTCCAAAAGTACTAATATCCAACCACAAAAGTTGGTGGTGTATCAAGAAGACCAAAATGATGGGCTTGCCATTTAATTGATTATCTAGAGACACCCAACAATTAAGTTGAGTTGCAGCCAAAATTAAGAATTGTTGTTAGAAAATATTGTTATGAGGCACTGAATGGTACTGTAAAATAGTCCCCCAATTAAGAGGTTGGGGACATCACAATACCTTATCTTGAAATTGCACTAGTTCCTCTAGTTGCTCAATGTTGATAGCCTACATAACTTGATAAAGATCAAGATGATGTATTTAGCCAATCCTGTAAGATTGATATTGACAATGCTTTATTTTAGCACCATAACTAAATATCGGGAAAAGTTGGATGGGAAACTAGGATGGAGATTCAAATCTTTATGTTATATCCATTGCAAAATTACACCACATCACATATCAAGCAATTTTCAAACCTGTCTCACAAATTTTACTTTGACATAAAAACACACAGACATAATGCTATGATATTATCAACACCTCGAACTAGAACTTTCAGAATATAGCATAAATATCCTAAGTTGTCCACTAGATAATTTAATTGTTGAATCAGAAAAGCAATCTCTTAATGAAGGACGAAGTGATATCTCGACTTGGTTTTATTTCAATACATATAGATCGATAAAACATATGGAACAATATTATATGCCCCAACTTTGTCAATCCATTCTCCCATAGAAGTTTCTATGTTTCGAAACCCAAAGAAACCATACTCTTTACTCTTATTCATACTAAGTACACCTTCCACACGCGGATTTAGTATTAAATATGCAAACCAATAATTTCCAACTTGTTCAATCTTTGTTGGGTGAAACTTATTTTCTCCGACAATTGCATCCTAGACTGGATCTTTGTCTTTCATAGCCTCAACCAGATTAAATCCTTCACCCTCATATGGTAATGGCTCTAGATCAAATTTCTCTGCAATTAATCTCCAGAGGAGTTTGCATTTAAACACGTCTCCATTATCACAATTAAAGGCCTGGTTCTTAGCACAAGGATTTGTGGAAGCCCAAATTTCTTGCTTTGCTATTAAGCCTGCATCAGTTGCATCAAAAACATGTTCTTACCAAATTATGGTGCTTGGTCATTTGAAAGGAAATCCCTCATGTTTGAAAATGGTATCATAAACACAGAGTGTGCCTACGATATTCATTAAGCTCCAAGGAGAGAATCCAAATATGATAGTTGTATGGTGAATGGACCAAGTTATTACTTCCTTCTTCTTGGCAACCTCAAAATCAATATCCTTGAGAGTGTAGTAAAAAAATTGCCAATGTTTCCTAAGCTCTTCATAAGAGGGTGACTCATATAGCTGAAAATTACGACTCTTGGTCACTACATCAAATGAGCCAATGTAGTGTTTCCCCCTAGTCTGAAGAAATATGTGCTGTAAATTCTCTGCATTAGGCAAGAGGGAATCTAACACATTACTGAACATTCTTCCATTGTCCTCACAATTCTGCTCCTCTGTCTCTCTCCTGACCCAAACAACCCAAAAGAGATGGGTCACATCCTTCAATGGTGAGATATTTTCTAAAGTATGCTCTCCATCTAAAACATTGCATTTAACATATTGTATTGGATTATTTGGAGACCAATATAGATTGGTCCTTCTAACAAATCCATAAATTTTCCAAGGTCCACCAGGAATGTTAGACAAAGGCAATATTTTTTCCAAGCTATTGCCAATGATTCTTGTTACCCCTATAACCATAGCCACTCTCTATTGCTTCCAAGATTTATTTCTGGATCTTTCACCACTAGTTTGGAATTTTATCTACATTGAAGGAGGTCAGAGTTATCAAAATAAAAATCAACAATGCAATATAATGAAGCACTAACAATCCCAAATGTAGCAAGATGTGTGCCATTTAACTAATCTAACACAGGTTTGATAAGCGCATCGAGGTTGCTAAGCACAACCTATCTTGGGTGAACCCTTCATCCACCATCAGGGAGCCAACCCAAGAAGAATGAGGGTGGTGTTTACTTGTACAACAATGCGTAACAAACAAGCATGTCTGCAATCGAGGGAATTCAACAAGCACGATTCACATACTCAAAACAAGAAGAAAAAATAATGCAATCTCAACAATTGTATTATACACTGAAGAAAAAATACTAAAATCCCAAAGAACTGGTTACTCCATGTTTATCAGACTTCCAGGGAACTAGTTAGTTTCCCCAGTCTGAACAATTGTATTGTACTGGAGAAACAATATTAAAACTGTCAAGAGCTAGTTATTCAATGATTATCAGATTTTCAGGGAGCAATATATTGACATAGAAACAGATGGACAAATAAAAATTAAAACAATTACCTCGTGAGGGCCAAGAGAAAATGTCCACCAGGAATACTAACTTACACTGCCTTCTTAACACAGTCACCCATCATAGTAGGCACATTCTCTACATGCACTGCATCCACTACAACATAGGAAGTTTTCACAATGCATCTACTGTTAATTTAAAAATGACGACGACTTCCGCCCCCTTCTGCAACTATATAAAATTCTATAGATAAAAAACTTAAAATATTGTAGAGGGTAGATTAATAGGGGGTGAGAGATGCATATATCTCTTGCTGTGCAGGACATAAAAATCATTTAAACGCTAATATTTAGTACGAACTATAGAAATATATCGATTTAAAACCACCCGCCACATGGAACCAACATTTAGATTTTGAAGTCAAACGAACCTCCACATATTAAATAGTTGTTTATAATCATCAATATGTGGTGATCAATAAGTACCATACAAACTTCCCCTCAGGGAGTGTTCCGGTGAGATTGTAGCCATTGAATAGAAATATCCAATGAATCCAATCTCACCGGCACACTCCCCGAGGGGAATTTTTTATGGTGATTAAGTTTTGCCTCAATACATTGCAAAATATCAATTTTCGATCATCTAGCATTGCCAACTATCATTTTTCCCATGATCTCTGGTTATCCCAATTGGCATTCTCACCATTATCAATTCATTTGGGTTTAATTATCACACAAAATTACAAATATTAGTTTTTTTTTCATTTTTCAAACTATCAGTTTTTTTAAGAATCAAGCATTTACTCACAGGGTGGAATTATCTCATGGAATTGCATTACATATATCTAGATACTACAATGTTCAAAGGTTTAATAAGAAACCGAGACAAGTCGAAAGCTTAAGGAAGGGAAAGAGCCAAACAAACCCATCTTCTCTCCAAGAATTTGCTTGCTACTTCTACCTATAATGCAAACATCTAAACCGCTGCTATGTATACGATTGTAGCTCCAATCTCAGGTATGTCAATACTACACAAGATAAGTACTATCATCCAACAAGTGGATTGGGTTACAAAATTAACCAACAATTCCCTTAGTATGATAGATGCTCTAGATACCTACGAGAAGAATATGGTACTATGGCGGCCTCAAACAATAGAGAGATTATCTAATTCCTCTATTTCTGCACATTATTACCATCTTACTAATAAGTATTAAATGGTCCCCAACTTTATTGTGTCAAGCCTACAAATCCTCTATATCAAGCATTCAATGAGCAGTGAATAATGGACCAAACTACTTGTAGAAGAAATTCTTGATCAAGGTCAAGGACAAGGTTTAAGAGGCAATTACTCAAATTCCCCATAGTAAAAAAATCTCATGTTTGTGGGCGTCAACATGATACGATGAAAATCATACGACTTTTCCCACTTAAAATTCTCTAAACTTGGGAGTATGATGACTACTGAGGTTGAATAGGGAAGTTTAAGTAGCTAATGTGCATCCTCCAACCCATTATAGAGCATGAGAACCCAACATACGGTTGAACTTTGTGTCTCACCAACACTACTTCAAAATCAAAACATTATAAAGGGTTCAAGTCATTGAGAAATACTTAAATTCAATGCATACCGGTCTAAACAATCATGTAGACAATTTTAAACTGAATTTGGGGATTATGTTAGTCTAGGTAAACAAATTACAATTCAAAAAAGAAAATGAAGCAGAGACAATACCTAAAGGGTGACTTTCTAATGAATCACACATGTTCTAATCAATCATAGATGTTTCAGACACTGATGCGATACAAAACAAACTAAACAAATGAAACAAAGACAATAACTAGAGGCTAGAGGATTAGATCACCGGATTTGTTGTTCGTAGATGGGCTGAACCTGGAAATACAAGGGTTTTGTGAGGTTTTGGAGAAATGGAAGAACCTCCTTGATAATGTTAGTAGGCCAGGAAGAAAATACCATCTGTAGGTTTGCATTGAAGGAGTGCAAGAAAAAACCGTGACATTGAAAGATTGCATTGAAGGAGCACACAAGCAAGTAGGTGCACAATTATTGATGAATATAATGCCCCATGTTTGTCTAACCTAATCTATCAGTTGACATATAAGATGGCAGATGTAAGGGACAAATAATGGAAGAGCTCCTAATGGTCATCTAATAATGATTCACGACCAGAGTTGGAATTTGACAGGAAAAATGCCCATCACGAGGCATTTTGCTTGTTTTTTATGGCTAAAAAAATTGATTACCCATCGTGGATGATGGTCAAGTTCATCTCGAAAATGTATTTTTGACGGTTTAATATTTTTTGAAAATGTTATTATAAATTTATAGATGGTATTAACATTCAAAACTCTATTTTCATAAACATACATACAAAATATGTCACACTCTTATCTCCAAGCTTCGACCTTACTCATCCTATATTAAAGTTGTCTACTAAATCGCGGTCTATCTTAGGCATAGGCAATCTAGTTTGCAGTTTTGGGACTTCTGCATGCATTTGATGCTTGCGTTCTTTTATTTTACTGTGTACAAAAAAATATACATCGGAAGTTCCACAATTCACATGAGACCCTTCGCGTTCTTCCAGAGGTATGGATCTTCATATTCCAGGGGTAAATGTGTTGGTTTTTAATTGATCCTTCAATCCCAATTAAGCTAAATGAAACAATTGTAGCAAGTTCCTATAGACCTGCAACAAAGTTAACATAAAATTAATCAATCTCGTATGTTAAGGATTCCTTAGAAGTGACATCATTCATAGGGGTTCAAGTTAATATATTGTAGGCGTACCCAAGCCAACCTTGATTTGATTAAAATTTAAGAGGAATATCAACATCTGCATGACATTTTTTATAGTATATAATAACATCGGTTGTAAATGCCTCAAACACATACCAATTTTCGTATGCCTCTTCGCTTGCTTCTTCAATGTCAAAATATGCTTTTACCTTTTCTTCATTGGATCTTCCTTATACTTTGGTCTATCAACCGTGAGGAGATCTTGGGACTGGTCTAAAATCATGCCACCCAACTCCTTATAACAATTGAAAATAGTTTTTTTTGTGTGTTTTCATGGTATGTAGTCCATGAGGGGCTACACCTATTGTCTCATGAATATGCTTTCTTGAAAGAAACCTAAATTACTAGTTCGAGATAGTGTCCGATAACAATAGTATTTGTGCCCTCACTACAAAAACCTTTGCAATAATTTAATATATCCAATTACATAATGAAATAGGCCTCAAATGATATGAAATGATCTTACTTTGGAGTCTATGCAACTATAAGGATTGCACCATATATCTGATTTCTCCTATAGTAACATAGCCTTAGTAACCACTCTCAAATGGAGGTAGTTATAAAGTTGGAGGAGGTGGTGGTCCCAGTGTCATTGAAACTTCGCCCATAAAGCTTGACACTTTAGGCACAACCACTTTAATTCACGAATTTGCTCAGGAGTTTCGGTGGGCATACCATCAATGATTATAATATGTTGTTTCATGTAGGTCTTATCCCTAAACAAATAGTGCTCACAATTCAAGTGCTTCCCCTTCATAAAAAGGCTAAATACAAATATGTTGGAATGTCAATTTCATTCTCTATCAGCGTCAATGTTGTTTCTATTTGTAGGTCACAAATGGAATTGTGTACACAACCTTTTGTTTATCTCTCTAATTTTCCACTTGCATCAAGATGATTACTTCATCGGTAACCATCAGTGGATCGGTGAAAGTTATATGTAAATGTAGAAGTAAAAATACCTTGTTATAATAAGTGAGATAGAATAGCTTTTGCTCTACATAGTAAGTTAAACTCCCCTCTAATTAACTAAACAAAACCATCTAAATGAAACAATTAAGTACAATGAGTGAAGGAAAATATATTAAGTACAATGAGTGAAGAAAAATGTATTATTGAAGAGTAAATATTTCAACAAAATATTTTATGATGAGAAGATAAAAATCCAAAACGTAAAAAAATATTAGTACGAGGGGTAAAACTGCCACCAAATTCTAACACTGTTCACGATTGTAAATCTTTCTCGGTCCAAAAAAACATAACGTTCATTAAAGAGAAAATTTCTTACTACGTAATAAAAAAGTAAACTATATTTAGCAATTATAAATTATTGTCCAATATTTAACACCTTTTAAAGTCCTTATACATAAAGTGCTCTTAATTTTATATTCATTTCCGAATCACAAGAGAACAAAATTTTATACATTTCTTAAAGTTTAATTGAGAATCTAATGGTTTAGATTTGCCAATTTCTTTTAATAATATCTTTAATAAATTCATCAACATGGATGTATTACTGTATTTTATTTTGGAAAATTCAAATAGAACATTTATTAGAGTAAAATTAGCTTAATGTCCAGTAACTTTGACACAAAGAAAGTTTATTAAAAAAAAAAATCACATTGGGAGCATGAAGGCTTTGCAGGAATCAATGGAAATTTATCAAGCGATAATAAAAAACTTCCCGCAGATAAAAAAATGAAAGAACTCATCACAAAAAAGGAAATGAGAGTGCCTAACTTTTAATTTTGCACAAGGAGGTCTAAAGGTTAAAACTTTTTTGGGTGTGTGTGCCACCAGGATGACATTGGATCCTACTACAGGATGGCTCCTCCCTTGCGAGGTGCTAATAAATAGATTATGGGAAAGAACATAATAAAAAAAATGAAAACTATAGAGTTGTAATTTGTCAAAAAGAAACTACAAACTTAAAAAAATCTATAATCTAGAAGAATTTTTCCTATATTCCCTGGAATATGTAGAAAATATATATTTTTAAGAAAATCTAAAAAATATTTTTTAATTTTTTAAAAATATAAAAAAAAAAACATGCTCATTTTATCTAAAAGAAAAAGAAGATATTCTACAAATGATTAATATAAATGGAAATTTGATGATGATGATGATTAACCTCCTGTGAGACCAAGCTTGGTCTATCCGACTTTAAAAAGAGTGGAAAAGGGGGATTATTAGGTTTGTTTTAAAATTTTACTCCTATGCTCAAAAAATTTGGAGAGAAGTTTTCCTAGATCACTATAGTCTTGGCAAGTTAGGAGGTTAGAAAGGTTTGTATTAAAACAAATATTATGAAATTGAGATCTAATGTGGGTGTACGCTGGACACTCTAAGAGAAAATAAGTTTCATCCTCAACATTCATATACAACAAAGATGGCAAATCCTTTTTGCCCAGGGTTTTTTAGAAACTGACCAACGACCTTTTTCTCTATGGAGCTCATCAGAGTTCGTTCTTATCTTAGCCATATACAAAATGCTATTTTGAAAAATGCATTTTACTATTTTATGGAATAACATTTAATACATTTAAAAAGTGTGGTTTTAAAATTTCCAAGTTTTCTACATAAAAATTTTATTCATTTAAATAGAATAAAGAGCATTATTTTTTTTATCAATTACTTAAAATATATAAAAATTCATTACATTCATGTTTAATAAGAATTAATCAAGTCATCTTTTAATTACTGTCTAAATTATTGTTTTTAATGCATTAATGGATTCAACATTCTTGAATACTTACAATATTATCAATTGATATTCACAATTATACAATCTAAAATATTTTTTATGAAAGTTTAGACAAAAAGAAATGTCAATTACCCTTATGTTATTTTCATAAAAAAAATCAAATTTATAAAACATTTGGATTAAGATATGCTTCCTCATTTGAGATGGTACTCTCAACAAACAAATTTCATGTCAATTTTGTTTTGTTGCTCTTCTGTGTGAAGAAGTTTTTCTCCAATGGTTGCTTGAGTAGTAGGGGTGTAGCAAACGAGATTCCATACATCATAGTTAGTAGAAACGAACATTAACTTAAAGAAAGTGTTGTGAGTATAGCAACGAGTTTGTGAACATAACAACAACCCAAAGAGATTATAGGAGAATTTTCCTATATTCCCTAAAAGATATAAGAACAATCCATATTTTTTTAAAAGATTTTTTTTTTTTTTAAAGTGATCTTGTAAAAGACACCTATCTATTTCTTTATTAAAAATATAAACAAAAGAGAATATACATTTTTAAACATTATTGAAATTGAACATGAATGTTTCCACAATATTCAAACATCATGTTTAATCTTTTGGAATTGTAATTTGTAGTGGAAACAATCAACACATTTTGAGTGGACACTTCACCTATTTTCAAAATCCAAATAAAATTAGTAAAAGAATTTTGTTATTGTAATTATCGATAATTAATAAATTTATGATAATAAAAAATATTATGCGAACTCAACCTTATAATATCTCATGTAACCCGCTAAAATAATATAACAACTGAATATAAGGTGAAAATGTATTCGGTTCTGAGCTGGTCAAATTTAGTAGTGCTCAAGATCTTATCATTTACAATAGTTTGACAAAATGGTCAAATTCTAGTTAGATGACTTGCATCCACAGGCTTGGTAGTAATGTGGTAGATTATGTTATATCTGATATCCTTTTATAAAACAAATTAATATATTTCGACATCTTCAACGACCATGAACCTAAATCTAATCATAGGCCTTTGATTATAACTCTCAATATTGCCATGCATAGTGACTCCAAAGAGGAAAACTATCATTTCCAAAAGCACCTGATCTTCGATAAAAATAAAGCAGACATTTTTCTCCATGACTAAAAAATGATATGTTTCCTATATCTAATATGGAGAATTATATAGAAAATCTATACCATAATTTTACTATAGCGCTCTCATCATCCATTAACAAGTTCTCTATTGAAGTCTTGGCTAAAAGGAGAGATAGTAGAACCAACCCTTGGTATGATCAAGAGTGCAAAGGTGAGAGAAAATAAATTAAGCAAGCTACTGTAGAATCGATAAAAATAGACAAGATAAATCACTACAAAGCCCTGATTAAAAGAAAAAGAAAAAGACACTTTCTTAGTAAAAGGAGGGAAAATAGCTTACACCTCCCCAAGATGGCTCCTAAGAAATCTTGGAGGCAAATTCTAAATCGAAAAAAATAAGAAGATAATAAGATCGCTTTAAAAGATTGGTATTCCTATCTTAAAAATATTTATGAATCCCCAGATATCAAATATAACATTCAAACCCTTCTTACAACGAAATAAGTTTTCTCGTTAGAAGACATAAATTCCGAGGTTAAGCGCTTAGCAAATGGAAAAGCCAAAGGCATTGATGGATACCAAGTATAAATCTTAAAAATTGGGGGGTCAGTCCTCATCCCGCACATCCACAAAATCTTTAATATAGCAGTCAAGCAAGGGTTCCCTAGACCTTGGACTCAGAGCCTCATTATTCCTATTTTCAAAAGTGGTGATAAAAATAACCCCTTTAATTATCAGATCATTATCATTAGCCCTCTCTTAGCTAAGTTATACAGTATTATCTTAGAAAAGAAGATCAACGAATGACTATAAATGGAAGGTAAGTGGGATAAAGTCCAATCATGTTTTAGAAGGAATCATTCAACCACAGACCACCTCGTTACGCTTAAGATCATTGTAGAGGAATGCCATAACAATAAGTTTGACATTTTTTGTTGCTTTGTGAATTTTAGAAATTTTTTTGATACGGTGCCTATAAATAACCTATGGAATAGGCTAGAGGAGCTTAAAGTTCCTTTTGAGTTTAGAGCTATCACGATAAGGTTATATGAAAAGGTCATTTCCAAGTATAAGAATAATGAGGGGTGGTTAATGGATATAAACTATAATATCGGAGTTAATTAAGGTTGCCCCCTCTCCCCTAACCTTTTTGGCATTTACATCAATAAGCTAGAATGGTGTTTAGAAGAAGCAAGTTGTGCCGACACAATCTTGGCTAGGATAGTCATCATCCTCCTGCTTTATGTTGATGATATTGTTCTTATGGCAAGGTGTCCCTCTAATCTTGATAAGCAATTAAAAATTCTCAAATATTTTTGCTCTAACATGGGTATGACTGTTAACATAGACAAGACAAAAGTTATGATTATAAAATATAGAAAAGACGCCTATGCCAATTTTATTTATGATAATAGAAAATTGGAGGAAGTGACTTCTTACAAATCTATCGAAATTGATATTCATCACAAGCTCAATTGCAACTATAGCAATGATAAAATGATTAACCAAGGGTGGAAAGCTTATTTTGGTCTTGAAAATAGTTGTAAATTAGCCAACCTAGTCATGTGGGATAAAAATAAGTTCCTCTTTGAAGCACTTGTCACCCCTGTTATCTTGTACGGTTGTGAAGTATGAGGGTGCAACATTTCTATAGAATCTTGGAGGAAGATTGAGCAAATCTAGAAGCAGTTTATAACTTATAACCTCAAAATTAAAAGCAATGCACCTTATCCTATTCTCCTCAGAGAAGTGGGTCTTTCCCCCATTGAGAGCATGGCTATGAATAGGTACCTAATGTACAACCACTGGATAAATAACATGGGAAATGAGAGACTTCCTAAAATTGCTTTAAACTCAATTCAAAACCATCTACACCTCAAGCAGGGTTGGTGTAAAGATACGATGGCTTTGATAAACCATTGGGCTATTGATGAAAATGACGCATTACAAAAAATCGATAATGTCAAAAATATTATTACTTCTAAGTTTAAAGAGAAACTATGGCACGTGGAAAATTTAGTGGTTAAGAGAAAATTAAGATACTATAAGGAGGTCATTAACCCTAATTTGGAAGATCAGAAGTATCTCTTGATAGTAACTAGTTCAAGGAAGAAAATTAATATAGCCAAGATTAAAACGAACTCTCATGAGCTCCATAGCGAAACAAGGAGTTGGTCTATTCCTAAAACTCTGTGGGCGGAAAGGGTTTTCCATCTTTGTGAGTCTAAGAGTGTTGAGGATGAAAATCACTCTCTTAGAGTGCCCTGCTTACACCCACATTAGATATGAGTTTCATAGTACTTTTTACAATACAAACTTTTCTAACCTCCTAACTTGCCAAAACTATAGTGAGCTCGGAAAACTTCTTGCCAAACGTTTTGAGCACATGAACAAAATTTTAAAGCAAACCAGGTAATACCCTACTTAAGGTCCGATAGACCAAAGTTGATCTCAATGGATGTTCATCATCATCATTATATTCCATGATACCCATTAAAAATATAACATAAAAATATTAAAAAACCAAAGTTTCCCCAAAATCCATTAAATTGGATATAAATTATGTTAATTGTTTTTAATGTTATTCATCTCTTTCTACATTATTTTAACTTATTAATTCTCTTTAAAATTTATCATTTTGATTATCGTTTTGTTATTATAACTTTATTAGTCCTTTCCAAGGAAGGGATTATAGCAATCGATTTGCATTCAACTTTTAATTAACTTCCAAATTTTCATTTAAAATTTTTATACTGTTACCTATTGTTTTAGAAATTTTAATTATTAAATTGATTTTAAAACAAATAAAAAATTACTATTTAAATTTTATAAATTATATAATTCTATTTTTTATTGGCTAGTAAGCTTGATTTGACTAATAAGCCTTGTTGAGATGTGACTTTTCTAAATTAAAAATAAAATTAAAATTTATAAAAAATCTAAATGGGACACCTGTATAGTTTTTGGTATATGTAATGATTGTCTCAGGACACAATCTGAGCCATATATTTATTCCACACGTGTTGCTCTTCGTAGATTTTTGGGACCAGTTGCAGGTCCGTATTTTGGATGGATAGCTTCAACGAACTCGTCGTGCTTCTATTGAACCAAAGTGTGATATGTTAATGAAAGCTTCCCATCAACAAAACCATTGTTTGCAATAACAAAACATTTTAAATTGCAGTAACACCTCTTCGTGTTGTCAATCAACTATGTACAATGTGGCTGTTGGTTCGCTTCTTATCAATTGTGTACAATGCGATTGTTGGTTCACCAAGAAGCGAGGATGGAATTGAATGCACGTGACAGTGACACCAAACTTTGCTCTAGTTTGGTTAATTGAGTTGAATATAGATAAGAAGTTAATAAAAACAAGTGGCATTAAATTAAAGTATTTCCTTTATTATATCTGCCTAAGGCAAAGCGTTATGACAGCTAACAACAAAATCTTAAAAAAAAAACTTGTATAAAGATCATATTCCATGCTTTTGTACATTTCTAACGTGGCATATTTTTTTTGAAATATTTAACTTTATAAAAAGGCCTAACTTAAATTCTTTGTAAAAGTCTTATTCAAATTAATTTTTCACTTTATTAACTGAGGTAAATGGCTAGTGTACATCATCATGATATCTTTTATTCTTTCTTGGAAAGGTGCCTAAATCAATGATGTTTAATATCTCAACTATTAACATATGTTTATGGCAAGGACTAACGCTATTAGACTTGTTTATTAAACCTTTAAGATTTCTTATTAATTTCAAGTTTTTTTATAACTTTAATATATTGATTTTGTATATTTTATTTTTACTCAAATTAAAAATTCAATTATAAAAATAATTTATGAAAAAAGAGGAATCAAAATTATTTAAAAATTAAATAAAGTTATATAATAATTATATACATGTTTTAACGTAATATTTACTCATACTCATACCATTGAATGGACAATTAAGAAAATGGAGATCAGCCATTGCACACAACACACAATAATAATTTCATATTACATTGAATCTCAATTACAACATATGTATATATAGTTGGAGTTAGATCCAACTTATTCTAAACTTAGTTATGGAGGTTGAGAGAATATCTCAACAACTCCAACAAACCAAAACCAACTCCAAATTAATCATTAATTCTAACACCCTCCCTTAATGATTACATTCCACATATTACAATTCTCAAATCACAACATAGATCTCTATCTAATCTCGTCTTCATCAACACTGAAACTCACTCTGCAATCACACAGCTTCCGCTCTTTCTTATTCCTCTTCTTCGAGCTTTCCACTGACACATTTAAAGTTAAAACGCTTCTGACCATCTATGCCGTTCTTTGCAAAATTGACGCTTCTCGACCTTCCGAAGGACAATCTCGATACTGAACCATTTTATGGATACACTTCCATCTGTGAAATCCCCCCGAAGAGCAAATTTCGACAGTAAGATAGGATAGTGATCTAGGTACAAAATGTTTTCAGCAGTCAATTTCACAACTAACCTCTTAACACAAAATAACATGTACTAATGCTCCCGGATCACAATGGGTCACATCAGCGTATAACAAACTTAGACATAATTAAATCAGCGATCTGTTCTCTCCCGGAGCAGGACGGGTCAAGAACAACTAACTTAAATTATGTAGTCTGTTCAATAATTGGTTCTACTTTACAACTCAAACAATATAAAAATAAATATACATAACAAATTTCACAGAACCGCAAACCCATCATGAACTAAATATTCGATGATGCCTCCAGAAATCTGCACGCTGAATACTGGCTTCCAGATTAGAAGCGACTTCATTCCCTAGCTGCTTGACAACTCTATTATAAGGGTGACTTTGCCACGCTTAACGGATTTGCAATCTTATTTCTACCACAACAACGGTTCTTCAATTTATGTTGGATGCAACACCTCCTCAGCGATGACAGTCAACAAATCATAGCCAACATCTCCTCGTGAGCAATCTTTGACAAAGACATCCCCCAAACTGGATTGCTTCTCTTTGCAGACTTGGCTTCCTTTGCACAAATCTCCACACGCCTGCATAGTGGATGTTCTCCATGCACATCGGTTCCTTCAGATCTGGCGATTTCCAGATAGCTCGCCTTCAGATACAGAAAATAGCTAGATGGTTCTTCTTGCACATCAAACAGATCGCGCAAGTTTAACACAGGCACCGATACCATTAACAGCAGCAGGTCCTCCTCTTTTGTTTTCACCGTAGGCAGCCCTGCAGGGAAACAATGAACACACAGCACTCTCATAAACAAAAGAATTCAACACTCATAATCTACGTATGTACAGAAAACCTCTTATAAACTATTTCATCTTCATGGGCACTCCCGTGAGGGATTAAGCCCAACCAAGCTCTGATACCAAATTAAGAAAATGGAAATCAGCCATTGCACACAACACACAATAATAATTTCATATTACATGGAATCTCAATTACAACATATGAATATATAGTTGGAGTCAGATCCAACTTATTCCAAACTTAGTTATGGAGGTTGAGAGAATATCTCAACAACTCCAACAAACCAAAACCAACTCCAAATTAATCATTAATTCTAACATGGACCGGTGAATCACGTTATTTAATTATTCTTATTATTTCATTCTATATCCCAATCATCCTCCCTCTATTACTCTTAGCTCATCCCACCATATATATTTTAATAGGAAAAATTACATAGGGTCACACTCGTACTCTCTTACTAGTTGGACATCTCGAGTGTTTGAGAGATTTTTCCTTAAAACTATTAATAGTAGTCTATTCCCATGTGTTTACAATGGAAGCAAAATAACTCTTAATTTATAGTATGGGTAATAATTAATTATATAAGAGTTATTAATTCTTTTAATAGTAAATATTTATAATAAGTAATATTTAAAAGTTATTATTATAGATTTATTTAACTTCAGTTTATATATTTCTATTACCATTATGATAGAGTACACATGTATGTATTTTTATTTTTTATTTTTTTTAAATCATGGAACAAATGGGCATTCCCCCACCCAAGTTCTACTATGCTATAGCACACTCATGCATGCATTTTTATTTTTTATTTTTTTGGACAGAGGAACGTAGAGAGACACTTTTCCCCCACTTGGGGTGTAGAAATGTGCCTTCTCACCCAAAAATATTTAAATAATATATTACAAATACTTTTAATATAAAATATTTAAATAATATAGGAATTTGAATGTAGCTTGGGTGGTTGGGAGGAATGATTGTTAGCCCTTGAAAAATTTGGTGAGCCACACTTTAAAATATATATATATATATATATATATATATTACTTTATAATAGTATTATTTGTATACATAATTTGTAATATAATAATAGATAATAAATAATATATTTGTTAGTTTTATTTTGGTAATAACTAGCATAGATCATCTTAAACCCGTATCTATCAAGCACCAATTTCTTGAGATGTAAATTTTTTACATATCCAAAAGAAATTTACACCTCTAGAAATTTGATCCTTCTTTGTACTTGATATATCCATATTTAAGATTGATCTATGTTGGTATTAATTTTTTTGTTCTATGAGCCTATATGGATTTTTGTAATTACTTTTAATTTGGTTTTAATATTTTATTTTATGAGCCCACATGACTTTACTTTTAATTACTTTTTACTTTTGATATATCGCTACGTTACATGAAAACATCTCCATCATACTAGGCTGTATACAACCTCTCTTGGTGCAATTAGAATTTCTAAATAAGTTAAAAATAAATAAACAATTTTAAGGAAAACATTTTTCAAAGATTTTTTTGGAACTTAATGAAAAATATCTCAATTATTCGATTATAGTGGAGGTGGGCAATCAAAGGCTTTACCAAATGTTTTTTTTGGTGTTCTTAAATTGAAATAATGCGTTGATGGGTCAACATATAGGATGCACAGGTGTATCAAAGTATCGCATGCACTGAATGCTAAAATACCCCGTCGCTAAAAGAAATTATATGTTTATTTTTATTTTATAAAATCACTCATCGGTGTGTCTAACATGACATAATGCACCATGCCATTACACTGTACAATGCTCTCTCTCTTGTCAAATATTTATTAATAAATATAGGTTTTTAAATTTAAAAAATTTCTAAAAATGAATGATGCATTACATGGATATAGACACACCAATGTGCATTCATACATGATGCACTGAATTTGAATCATAAAGCTAAACTAGTGCACTAGAGATGCGATACTGGATTGGTGTGTCTATATCCATGGAGCACTGAGACAAGATAAAATATATAATAATATAATGTTGGTATTCATTTATGCCTAGAAATGCACCAATGCCTAGGTATATGCGATGCACCGTCAAGTTTGATTATTAGAAACACAATGTAGTTTTTTAATCTTTTAAAATTTCACATCTTGGTGCGTTGAGATGCCATAACTGCATCAGGGCATCTAGTCAAATTATGCATTTGGTTAGGTATTTTTTAATTTATTCTACAATGTGTGTTAGTATTAACAAATCACAGGCATGCCTTACTATCAAGTGCATTGAGGTAGGGTGAAATAAAAAAACTAATGAATGGTAATTTCATTTCATTTGGTAGTTTGATTTAAGTGTCGAGACCACAAAAGTACTAGTGCTTGAAAGGATTTTATGATTTCCTTATCATCACTACTATTGAGTTGTCAAATTCCTCCCTCCCTTTGATTTGCTAGTGGATTTGGAATGTTTTCAAATTTTAGAAAATGATTCCATAACTTAATTCTTTGTATACATGCACTAGTAGAAAAATGGGTGCTAAATGATCACGCGACCAAAAATATTGGTCACCAAGTGAAATAAATGACTAAACCATCGAAAAAGTTGGTCCCCACAGTGTTTTTAAGTGAAATATGACCAAATTTGAGCAATTTTTAAGTGATCACAACAACAAAATGACTAAAATAAATGACTAATTTAGTCCTGGGATAAAAAATATGACTAAACAATCCAAGTTTTAATAATTATATAATATGTCCTAATAAATTAATATTTCCTTATACGTCACACACAAATTAAGAGTATATATATATATATATAAAATAATACGTATTTCTATACGTCTTTAGATATGTCAATATTGGAATGGTAATAGATATAATTAGTTTGCTGCAATGACTAATTAATTTAGTTTGCAATGGCTAAGGGGGTCTCTAAATCCATTTGCATAATTAAAATTTATGAAATTGTAATTAAATTATTACAATTTCATAAATTTTAATGCTGCTGATGGATTCAAAGACCCCATTTTTTAGTGGGGTATGTGAATCCATCGACAATGTTAAAATTTACGAAATTGTAATATTTTATTTTCAAAAGTGCAATTATCCATTGTTCGGATGTGATTGCAATTTTGTCAATAAATTATTACAATTTCATAAATTTCAATGTTGTAGATGGATTCAGAGACCAATTTCATAAATTTTGATGCAAGTTGTGTCCATAGAGAGGATATTTGAAGCTGATCTTTACATAAAAAACATTTATCATCCAAATAACTTCAAGGAAAAGTGCTCACCAACAATGAATTGTCTACTTTGTCGCATGAATTAATTAGTTGGATCTCTTTCAATAATGAATGAGGACATGTCTAGAGTGGATTTCTCTTTTTTTACTATTGTAGTCCAAGCTTCTTTCTTATCTAGATTAGTGATTCTTGATTTAAAACTGGTTTGTCTTCATTCGCTTGATATGTCCAACTTGGTGAATGCTTCAAACTAGGTTGATTATATATCCTCCATAAAATTCGAGACAACAAATTCTTCTTTGAGGGGGGAGTCACTAGCATCCTTTGAATCTTGTGAAACATGTTCCTGCTGTAGAGAAGGTTCTTCAGTCAAAGGAGGCTTACTAATTTCCTCTTGAACTGAATCAAAATCCCCTTTGAGGGGGCCCAACTTTAGTGTTTCTTCTTTGCTGACCAGTTGATGTCCCTCCTTTGCAATGAACTGTTATGTGGGTTTACGATGGCATTTCTTAGAGCCTCCGACCTTAGGAGCTTTAGGGAAATATTTTGTAGTATGCCCTATTTCATAACAACCTCTACAACGTAGGATAACTTGCTCATTGCCAAGCTTTTGTACCAATAGAAGTTTGGTCCTACTAAATTATTTTTTGTCTAAAATCCTTTACTGAAATCCATTCCACACATATACATGCATATGTTGTGATACGGTAGTTTGGAATTTCAGGACTACTGAAATGGTACTTGCCAAGGGATTTCCCTAGAGCTCAAAGAGAGGAGCAACCCCAAAAAATGCAAGGGAATATTCAAAACCCTAATCCACATAGGAGTTGAAGAAAGACAACATGTCAAAGGATTAAAAAAAGGAGTCCATGGTTTCATACATAATCTAGAACTACTCTAAAACCAAGACGCCTAGTTATATATTTTTTAATAATAATATTATGAATTAAAAAAATGATTTTACAAAACTAATAAATATTAGAAAAACTTCTATTTCTAAGTTATATTTATAGTGTGAACATGCTTATTGCTCAATCTTCTTCCTACTTTCTTTGAAAAACTAAAAACTCTCTTTAACATTACTCCACAATACACCTTTCTCATTTTATAAAAAGAAATACCTTTATTAAATTGGATACATCTAAAATTTGTGCATTTTGAATTTTTTTTACCACATAAATACTTCTTTACACAAAAACTAAGTTCCATATTAATTAAGAGATTTGTATCACAACAATATATAAACTCTAAAATACTATAATCTTTGTGTCCATAAAATTAGTCACAAGAGGTTGATTAGTTGCAATAAGAATTTTATAGAAAAATTGTACAACTTGAGTGGGCCAAATATTTGAGAGCATGTGTTTTCTCCTAAGAGATTATAAGTTCAAATTTGAAGGGGATGGAGTATGTACACCTTGGAAGGGGATCCATTGCCCCCCGAAAAAGGAGGTCTCATAAACCAAATTAATATTTAGAATAATCATAACCTTAAAAAATCCCTAACCTCACAAATAAGAAAGTCTCATACACCAAATTAATATTTAACTTTACCATAACCTTAAAATTAAATTATTAATATTTTTATTATAAATATTTTAAACTTAAAAATTAAACACCTATGTGGCACATTGTCATTGGGTCCATGGTGTGTCCAAGGATTCCAATGAAGCAGGCAATATAAAAATATATGGAGTAGGAAAAACTATGTCCAACCTGAATGTTAGTTTCAATCACTTGGAAGAGAGATAGCACATGATTTTATTCATCTGTGTTCCGTAAACTCCAAAGAAATCTATTGTTGTTCTGTTAATCTGGCCTCGAATGATTTGGGTTCATACCCAGATATCATAATTAATTGATTTAGCTCAGGATTTGCTACACAAGCAATTGCCATCACTCATCTTGGCGATAAGCAATGGCTGCTACAAATTATTAATTGAAGAATTCATTGATGGTACAAATTATTAATTGAATAATTCATTCTTGGAAAGAGATTCGGAGGTGGAGGAAGCTTTAACACCCAACAATCCAATACAAGCACACACGTCAAGAAAGAAAAGTGGTGAATATTTTATACAACGTGTTCCATGAAGATATTTTTATACTTCATATTCAACTTATATATATCTTATGTTTTCA
>BSBM01000178.1:4035000-4250000 GCA_027924585.1 Larix kaempferi
GGCCACATGATGCAGCTGTTGCGGTGATCACTCGGGGAGGTAGAAAAATAGGAGAAGACACTTCACATCCGCTGATCCGGCTGGTCGGGCAGAAGAAGGTGTTATTTGAGATTAATTCAGAGTGCAATACGTTCCACCAGGCATGACGGGCATTGGATAAATGCAAGGATATCGTCTGTGACATGCCCCCTCTCTTTGATGACACATCAGATGCTGGTCCAGCAGCGCAGCCTGGAACTTTGTAGAAATTCCTGGAAAGTTGTTTGTTGTTGGCAAGGGATCCTACTACGCTTGTCGAGATTGAGGGATTGTTGCAGTGATTTCCAAGGAGACGCCAGGAATCCGCGGTGAATTCCTTACAATGGAGAAAGACTAGAAAAGAGATGTTGATGAATATTCAAATTGGAGATTATGATGTCGAATCAATTATTTTGGATCTTGGTTCGGATGTCAACATCTTAACCAAGCAGGCATGGTAGAAAATGGGGATCCCCCCATTGAGCTGGTCTCCTGTACAACTCCAGTTAGCTAATCACGCTAAAGTGACACCGATTGGGAGAGTCCCCCAGTGGGTGGTGGACATTGAGAGCATGATGAACTATGCTGACTTTGATGTCATCGAGGTGGTTGAAGGAGGAAGCTCTTATCCCGCGTTGCTGGGGATCGGATGGGCTAACGACAGTGGAGCAATAATCAACTTCAAGCGACGGATGATGACTTTTGAAAATCACGATCTCAGAGTTATCGCCCTGTTGGATCCAGCTGAAGGACGCAGATACCTTGAACTAATGAAAGATGAAGATCCCAGTAGATGGGACCATGCATTCAATATTTTAGAAGATTGCATTCATCCAATTGACAACGATGAGCTTGGATGGCGCAGTGACAGCTCTGCGTCTTCCGACTCTGATGACGCGCTAGAACACTGGTAGAACTGCTTGCACGAGGTGTCACTCCGTAAGTGTGGATTTATCACATAGTTGCTATGCCGTGTTGTGACTAAAATGGTCACACTACCAATATATGAAGGACTTCCTGGCTTGTCTTCCTTTCTGACGGAGTTCGAGGAAAGAGTTTCAGAACCACAGTGATTGTTGGCATTGGACAAAGCACTGAAGGCTGCTCCGGCACGTTGGTGGGCGACACACAAAGCATCAATTGATGGATGGTCGAAATGTAGAAGATTGATGATGGTACATTTCGGTGACACCAAGGTCTACCATGTAGGGAAGTATGATGGTCGGAACGATCCTAGCAACCATTTGATGGAGTGCCAGACATTATGGGCATCGTGACCAAGAGATGAGTGGGTCCACGCATTTATCCATACTTTGGATGAAATACCGCGGTCATGGTATACGGCCGCTGAACTACGGGGTGAAATCCCTACTTGGTTGGAGTTGACCATCTGTTTTACTGATACGTTCAGTTTTGTTGATCCCAACCCGGATGTCCATAACGCTCTGCAGATCATTCATGATGTGGTTCTACATGTTGTTCTTGTGGCGTACCCAGCGGATCCGCATATCCACTTCCAGGTGCAATCCATTATGGAATGTTACAATGTCACTAGTGGGCCCGAAGATGGTGATGATACGCGTAATGTCAACATTCCAGAGTTTGAATGAAGTCACGATGTGGTACCACCTGGTGCGCCAAGTCATCCATTCAGTCAGCCCTTGAAGCTTCCCAAGATCAATATTGGGACGGAGGCCACTCCCAAGTTCCTGAATGTTGGAGATTATTGGGATGATGAGATGATGGGAAAGGTCACTGAGGTTGTTTCATGAGTTCCAAAGTATTTTGGGTGATCTAGGAGAGATGAAGATTCCCTTGAAACCAGATGTGAAACCGATAAGGCACCAACCTTATCGGCAAAATCTGCGACATAAGGAGAAGGTCAAGGTAGAATTTGATCGCATGCTGGATGCTGGTATCATTGAATCGGTCGAAGAGTCATAATGGATCAATCTTATGGTAGTGTAGGACAAGAAGACTGGCGAGGTGCGCATCTGTGTTGATCTACGGAAGTTGAATGATGCCTGCTTGGATGACCCCTTTTCGACCTCGTTTACTGATGAAGTGCTTGAGGGGGTAGGTGGCCAGGAGATGTATTCTTTCATGGATTGGTTCTTAGGCTATCATCAGATCCGTATTGCCAAGGAAGACCACCACAAGACGAATTTTGTGATAGAATGGGGATGTTTTCAGTATACTGTCATGTCGTTTGGATTGAAGAATGCACCTGCAATATTTTCACGGGTTATTGTTGTTGCATTCAAGGATTTCATCCAGAAGTTCTTGCAGGTATACATGGATGATTGGACAGTTTATGGTTTGATCCGTGATCATCTGGCCAATCTGCAGTTGATGTTGGAACGCTGTCGACAACACCAGATATCGCTGAATTTGAAGAAGTGCATTTTTTGTGCCCCTTTTGGGATATTGCTAGGTCATATCATATGCAAACAAGGGTTGTTGGTCGATCCAGCAAAGATTGCGCTCATTTTGATTTTGACACCGCCGACCACTGTGAAGCAGCTGAGGGCGACTTTAGGACATACTAGGTATTATCGCAAGTTCACCAGGGGATATGCAGCGATCACCGCCCCTATGGAGAAGTTATTGAAGAAGATGTTGTCTTTCAATGGAGCCCTGAAAGTCAGGATAGTTTTGAGCAGCTCAAGGCTAAGATGGCTTCGGCACCAATACTAGTATTCCCGGACTGGAGTAAGGAATTCCATGTCCATGTTGATGCATCGTCAATTGCACTCGGTGTGGTGATAGCACAACCAGGAGAGGGGGATATTGATCACCCTATTGCTTTCTCTAGTCGAAAGCGGTCATCTACAGAAAGGAACTACACCACTACCGAGCGGGAAGGATTGGATATGGTCTATGTGCTACATAAGTTTTGACACTACTTACTGGGAGGACATTTTAAGATGTTCACAGACCATTCTTCCTTGAAGTACCTAGTTAATAATCCTGTGTTGGGGTGGAAGATATGTCGCTGGTTACTTCTCTTTTAGGAGTTCGATTTTGAAGTAATTGTGAAACCAGGGTGGTTGAATTCCATCCCTGATCATCTCTCGCGGATTGAAAAAGGAGAGGAGCCAACTAACATTGAAGACGGGTTGCCGGATGCACAACTATTTAGGGTTGAAGTAGTCGATGGCTATTTTGAAGAAATCATCCAATTTTTGGCAACAGGTACCGCACCAGAAGAGGTCACCACTAGTTAGAAGAAGCAGTTGGTGGTTAAAGTTGTCGACTTCCAGCTCATCGTAGGAGAATTATACAAGATGGGTGCCGACGAGATATTATGACAGTGTGTATTGCCACACGAGCAAGTGAAGATATTGGACGAAGCACATGGTGAAGTAGCTGGAGGACACTAGGGAGGTTGGGCGACTTCCAGGAAGGTGCTTCAGGCGGGGCTCTGGTGGCCTACACTCCATGATGATGCGATCGACTATTCACGGTCCTACGACGTCTGTCAGAGAACTAGGAAGCCATCCAGGAGGGACGAGATGTTGTTGATGCCTCAGTTGACACTGCAGCCATTTGAAAAATGGGCAGTATATTTTGTGGGACCAATCAATCCATTGGGTAAGCACACTGGTGCCAGGTATATAATCATGGCAACAGATTACTAGACAAGATGGGTGGAAGTTGCACCAGTTGTTGATTGTTCCGCGACCATGACCACACGGTTCTTGTTTGATAACATTATCACTTGTTTTGGCTGCCCCAAGATCTTGCTGAGTAATCAAGGCCGCCACTTTCTCAACCTCACCATCATCTCACTGACGAAGGAGCTGCATATTCAACATAAGAAGAGTACACCATATCATCTGCAGAAAAATGGCATGATGGAAGCTTTCAACAAGATATTGGAACATGCGCTGACAAAGGTGTGCAATGCGAACCATGATGACTGGGATCTCAAAATCCCAACAGTGTTGTGGGCCTATCTCAACACATGTAAAAGGTTGACGGATTAGATGCCATTTAAGTTGGTGTATGGCCAAGAAGCAATCATGCCAATGGAGTACATTGTTCCAAGTATGCACGTAGCAGCAATGACAGGAATGGATTCTGTGGCAGCATTAGAGGAATGTCTAGCTCAATTAGTGAAGCTAGAGGATGATCTCTTTATTGCTGGTTTCCATCAGGGTGTGGAGAAGGATCGCTAGAAGGCTTGGCATGATCACCACATCAAGAACAAACAGTTTCAACAAGGTGGCTTGGTGCTGTTGTATGATAGCAAGTTTACGCAACATCTAGGAAAATTGTAGATGTATTGGCTTGGTCCGTATCGCATCAGTAGCATAACTTCAGGAGGAGCGATGCAGTTGTAGCAGTTGGATGGAGCGATGCTCCCCAAGTTGATTAATGGTAGCAAGTTGAAGCCCTATCAGTTAGGCTTGGAACAGCACGATGCCTATGTCGCATTGGGAAAAAAAATGCAGGTAGATCGGTGGCAGGTTAGCGCACCGACAGGAACAGAATGTGAAAGCAGGGAGGCTCGTGCCGCATTTTAGGAGCGGTCCACGACAAGTAGCAGGGTTGCGATCGGGTCAAATCAGCAATAAATGCCAAAAGTAAAAATAGTTAATTAATGGTGCTTGTTCAAATGATGGGCATTAATGGTGGATTCAGCCGATTAGCTGACAGGATCGACGGTGGATTTGCGTCATTAATACATGATTTCGGTTGCGTTAATGCAGGATTTAGTGATGATTATGGAGGATTCGGCTGGAGGCTATAAAAACGGGTAGAAGTTGGTTGGAAGGCATCAAGATTTTAGTTGTTAAGTGCCTGTGCAGAGCTGAAGAGTATTGTTATTGTTGGGTGAGTGCAGTTGTGTGTTGGTAAAGGTTCAATTGAACTTGCAAAGTGTTGTTAGGACAAAGAAGCTATTAGTTGAGAGCACTGCGTAAGGTATGCCACGAGAGCTAGAAATAGTTGAGATTAGCAGTGAGGTTTAGTCTCCTTTCACCAGGATTGTAATTGAGGAAGAAGTTGCATCTGCAGGAGACGTCAATATAGAGGTAGAAGTTGCAAACATGCCGGTGGGAGTGTCAGTCATTGTCAAAAAGCATTGGGGGGGTCAGCATTCTAAGTCCTCTCAAAGCAAGAGGCAACTTATATCATCTACTGCAGTGGTAGGAGAAGCTTAGGGGTAGGTAGGGAAATCTAGTCACCGCATTGATGAGTCTGCCCCATGGGAGGGACTATCGGCTGTTGACATCCCTGGGTATCTCCCTCCTAGTCGGCCGGATGCAACCCCACGTAACTTGAACCTGAAGCAGAAGTATGGCGTGAAGATGCCAGCACTCCCTGTTGGAATGGAGTGCTCTGTTGATATTGTGTCGGCGTTGATGTGCCTACGATACGATGATAATGATATGGTGGCCTACCTAGAAATTGCATTGGCCCCATATGTGCCCAAGTCACAACTTACCGCGACGCCGATTCCACAGGAATAGGCATGAGGATTGAAGCAGGCTAGCTTGTTAGGGATCATAAACATGCCGCACTTCGGGCAGCTGGCGGAAGTTAATGCGTGTGTAAAGCAATTGCTTGCTTGCTTCCATGGTGGTTCGTTGTGGTTGGATAGAGAAATTCTAGTTAGTATTGATTTGATCTCCCACATTACCGAGTTGCCTAAAGATGGAGACGACCCATCCCAGTACTTCCAAGGGAAGGCGAACGATAAAAAGAGGGAAGGATAGCTGGTGAATAAATATGGCTTGGAAACGGATGGCCATGGGTATCACACCAACAATATTAATGATCAAGCGGTACTCACCGGCACTAATATTTTATCCTGCAAGGTGGTTAGGGGCGGTCGACCTAACCAGTGCAACTCGGGGATTGTCGCATGTGCAGTACAATGTGCGGAGGGCGTTCAAATGAATTGGTCCTTATTTCTATTAAATCAATTGGCGAAGGATGCTACAGAAGTTCAGGCTGACAAGGGATCGTTTACATATAGCAGGCTGCTACTCTTGATTGCATTGTGCCTTGGAAGGAGCTCAATGTATCCCAGGGCATGGAAGTTGCGGCTGCAAAAGAGCGGTGGGGTGCACCTTATCAGAACTTATGGTATGTATGGGAACCTGAGCGACTCTGAGATTTCCAATTGCTATTCTGGCTCTATTGGGAGATGCTTTGCAATGCAGCAACAAAGTTACCACGGATATCCGAAGAAACTGCGGCAAAGTTTAAGCCGATCATGGAGTTTGCGGTTCGGACACATGCTATTTATGTGCAGGAAAGGCGTGACCCCGGTCAGCAGTGGTTGTTAACCACTTACAAGGTAACAATAGAAGCACTGGATTCCATTGTGAATGATTGGCCACCGGAATGGCGTGAACCTGTGGCATTGGCTGAGATTGAGGCTGGAGAGCCGGCGAAGGGTCAAGAGAATCGCACATCGGCGCAGGACCCGCACAGTCATCATGATTTTGATTAAGAGTCCATTAAAACACCGTTAGATGACGACAGTGACCGTTCCTTGGAGGAGAACAGAATGAAAGGGCACCAGGATCCAGCAAGAATCAGCGGGTTGCCCCTATCGACAGAAGCAAGCTTGGGCCAACTCATAAAAGAAATCGGTGATGCATCCACTGCACCAGCTCAAAAGATGACAAGGGAGATAGACGAAGGCTTCCATGCACTCACTACTCGTATGGATTCATTGTGTGACATGGTTTTGCGGAGGGCACCGAAAGAGGCAGTAGCACCACAAGTTAGCACAATTATCACTGAGCCACGGGTTCGGAATGTGGATATTCCCCCGATTGCGATTGTGACTGAAGATGAGGCTGTGAACGCTTTGATGCAGAATTATAGAAAGTGTCCATTAATGTTAACGCATTTCCAGCGGAAGAGTTTACTACTATGCAGGAAGCTACCATCCGGGAGACGACAGACCAACTGCGGGAGATTAGTGGCATGTGTGGGCGATTGCAGGCGAGCGAGGTCGACATGAAGCGCGCCATTGAAGAATTGAATGACAGGGCTGCTTCATCATGACAAGCTGTGGATGAGCTCGAGGAGGATATTAGGAAGGAACGAGCTGAGAAGGGTCGCAAGATCGAAGAATTGAAGAAAGAGCAGGACCACCTCATCGTCGAGAAGGCCGGTATGTGGGATGACAGTGTATGATTCGACCGGGCCATCACGAAATCTTATCAGCATGTGTCGAAGCCCACTGAAGAGGTGGATGTGCTCCAACGGGTTAGCGACTCGAGGCTACCATTGTCCAGTTGCGGCACGAGAATCAAGAGTTGAAGGCTCAGGTGAATCCTGATATGCCTCAAGTTGAAGTCGACGATAGAAAAAGGGCGATTGAGGAGGTCGCAACTCAGATGGAGGAGCTGGAAAAGGTCGTGATGGAGCTCACAGCCGATACCGTACAGTTCTGCAGCCAAATTGTCCAAGATGAGTAGGTTGACAAGTTGATCAAGTATCGGCGGGACGCAGAAGGATAGTTGGAAACACTCAAGGCAGCCATGCGCACAATGCCACCTATGGAATAGGTCACCAAGTCTCAGGACTTAAAGGAATTGCAGCAATGATTCACCAAGGCTGATGAGCACCAGAAGAAGCGTGCTGCACATCTGGATCAATTTCAGAAGGTTGGGGGACAGTTCATGACTAAGGCTGGTGAAGCGCTTCAGGTAGTACAGAAGGGTCATCAGCAGGTGACGTCGAAGCTCATTGCGCATCCATCTACAGAAGATGTGGTCTACAGTCAAGTGGCGGCTACGGAAGTCAAGGAAATGGTGACAACAGTCGTGTAGCAATATGAGGACTTCAAAGTGAAGACCACAGAATACACCATGTCCAATTGACGAGGCTCGAGGGTGAGCCACAAGATTATGTTGGGGGCCTATTGACAGGTGGTTTGGTGAGGAAGAATCGCAACATTGCCGATGCTATGACACATCAGAAGAGGTCATCGAAGGTAGAAGGATAGATTATTTTATGTATTTTTTAGGCGATTGTACCGCAAAATGCGGGTTTTTGGGTCATTGGACCATATGAGATGTAATTTTGATCTAATTGTACCACAGTAGGCGGGTTTTGGGGTCATTTGGACCGTGTCAGTTAGATTTTAAGTCATTTGTCCAACTGTCAGTTAGGAAGTTGTTAGTAAGTGGACAAGCATTGTAAAGGTGGAAGCCTATATATAGACATGAGTTGTAAGTGTTGGATACGCTGATCTTGGTACGGTGTGTGGATGTTGTTTGTGTGCATCGTTGAGTTTGTATGTAAGATCAAGAGATATTGCTGAAATATGGTTTTGCGGAGATGTTGTATCAGGATTTTTCTGAAGTAATATGACATGACAGAACCGTTGGTGAAATTCTCTGTGTACTTTTTATGTTAATGCATGTTGCGATGATTTCTTACTGCAGTTCATACTTTAATGTTATACTTGTTGCGATGAATGTTTCAGTTGAATGATGCTATGAATACGAATGATGTTAGTCTTGAATGCATAGATCTGTTTTGAATGCTATGATAAATAAGTTAAGTAAGTAGTGCCGCAATCATCCTCCTTCATTTGGAAGAAACATGGTTCTATCCACGCTCCCTTGATCGCCTCGGGTGAGACATCATCTTCTCTGCAGGTGTTTCTGGACGGGGTAAAACCTATTTGGGCCGGTGCTCAAGGAGAACGTGGTGGGTTGGTGTTGACAGTGATGGGAACCCTTGTCGACTAGGTTTGAATCAACAAGTTTCAAACTCAGTTTTGTTTAAATATAAGAATGTTATCGAAGAATGATTGAATGACAAGTCTAAAAGGTTTTGTTTTGAGATGGGCCTAAAACCCTAGGCTGGTCCTATCATGAATGGTTATTTATTTTGCTTAAAGGTTTGAGTTCTAATGTCAAATGAATTTTCTATGTTATAGATACAAAGTACAGAATGTGACTGCATAAATAAAATATATGGCATATTGACTTAGTTAAAATTCTATTTATTGAAGTATGTTTAATCTAATACTATATGCTGTTTGGGACAGTCATCCAGAATCTATGGTTGTTTCAATTTACAGCTGTTAAAAATTCGTAAACCTTGATCAATGTCTAAAATGAATTCACATACTATAGTTTTTGAAAAGAAATGAAAATAATAATATAAAGTGTTTTTCTATTGTATGGTAACAACTGATCTTCAATGAAGCCTTAGGTTTCGTACAGAAAGTGAAATTTTTAATTATAAAATAATAAGAAGCTTATAATGTCTGTATAATAAGAATGTTGTTATATTTTCTGATACTAGTCATAAGATAAGTTAATTTGCAGAATGCAACAGATAAGAAGAATTTCCATAAAGATGTAACATCATTATTCAACTACTTAGTCAATGCATGTCATCTATCTATTTTAATCTACCTTCCTTGTACTAGAGTACGGTACAGAAAACAGTACGTGGAAAAATACAAGGAAGTCATTTATTAAATCATTCATATACTTAATCATCATTCTACAAAATCAGAACTAGATCAGAATTTAAACAATTACTTCTGTATAATGATAACTATCAGTTTTCAGTTAATGAATACTCAATCAGAAATTACAGAAATTAATTTAACTACTTAGAAGCTGAAATAACAAGTAGAACCTGTAACTGTAGATAGGGTGGACAAACACCCAAGGATGCTTGTTCCTCCCAACCTTCTCTAGAAGAAGTAGCCAAACTACTTTCCTCCTTTGGACCCCCGAGCCTGTTTACTGAACCACTCGGTAGAAGACTTTGTGTAGAAGCAAGGTACTCCACTTGTATAACCAGCAATCAATGGATACTTGCTAAAACCTCAATATCTGCACTCAACAGTAATAAGACAGACTTACACCATGATCAAAAACCTAGACTTCCCCTCATCGAATCTCTTGTGTGCATACAGCAGAACCACAAGGTAAGTTTCCTTGTCAGGAAAAGTGATGAACCTTAGTCCAAAATTCAATGGCTCTTAAAAATATTGCCTAGGTCTTTAGTGGTCAGTTTTCAATAAATGAGCCTCAAGATCCAGTCCCATCTTTCAGGGAACTATGACCACAATTCAAGGGAGTTGTCCCATACCAACAGCTAGTTACTTGCCTCATGATGCTGCCACTTGTCCATTGCCTTCTACCCCATATTCCATTCCACCTAGTGGGTTAGTAAACACTCTTTCAACAGCTCTGCTTGGGTGGGTGTCTCCTATTTTATTTATTTAAATAATAATATTGTGCAATTATAGTCATCCTTGGACACTTGTCCAAATATAAAACTTTACAATAAAAGTTAAGATAATGTCTTCTTCAAACTTAAAATGTTTTCAGTAAAGGGGTATGTTACACTTATCAAACAAATTGTTACACAATAAAACGTTGCAGAGCTAACGCAGAAGTAGGTTGAGGATTCAATCCTCCCTACACTAAAACATGCCATAAGGCTTACAACATTACAACGGCGACAAAATACACAGCTGGACCATAAGAGCAAAGATTCAGCAAAAACCAGACAAGGACCGACATTTTGCCAGGATGCACCTCACGGGAAGTCACTGAGGCTTACCAGTTTTAAGCTCCGTCTCTTGTTGCTTAGCACATAAAATTCCAAAGTCGAGGAGTCACCTTCCAATACAATTTATAGTATGGCTAAATCGTGTAAAAACAAATTTCAAAACTTAAAACATATGCAGCTATACATTATCAACTTTTGTGGAATAGAAAGAAAATAATACAACTTACATTGCAAAGAAAACCTTGCTTCTTGACCGAACACTCCTGTAATCGATGAGAACCAGAGTCATATAACTCACTAGCAAACTCAGCAATGGAAGAGCTTGGCTCTTAGAAGTATACAAGCTACAGGTCATGGTATCGAACCCGGGAGAGGTGACTCCCGAAACCCTATTACAAACCCTAAGGATCCGTAGGCTTGTCGGCCTCTCCAAACCCCACTCACTACAAACAAATGAATCCATAGGTATGCCATTGTAGAAGTAGCTCCCAAGGAAGTTAGGGTATCACCGAAGACAACCACGATGGATTCCAACAGGAATTCCACCAAACTCGCCTTTAAATGCACTTCAATTATCATAGCTACCATCATACGTGGAGTCAACCATCACAATCAGCTTCATGGTTAAATGATTCGGTCTTCCACCATAGTATAGCTTGGTTTAATTTTATCAAAGTTCAAACTATCATTGCTCATTATCCAAGTGTTACGTAGTGCCTGCCATCGCAACCATAGTCTATGTTAATATTTCGTCCATTAAACATGGTGAGACCTTACCACCATAATATAAAAGGGTTACGTATTATGTCTTTATCTAACCTTTGTATAATAGCCATTAACATATGAACCATTTACATAGAACACCCTTTTTCTCAAACCTTGTACTTAGCCTTAGAGAGCACATCAAGGTTATGGCATAACTATTGTTATAATGCCTTAGAATTTCAACATCAAACTTACATAGTATAGTTTGCAACCATAAATATTCAAGGTTTCCCTAATAAAAATAATACATAACCTTTGTGCATATAATATGTAAACATCAAAGGTAAACATAGAAGCATAAAATTATATTGATAAGCATTTAAGATTAGGATATGATCTTATTACTATATAATAAAATACATGGTGTAATTCCTAGGTGTAGGATTTAAATACCTAGCCTTGAAAACAAAGCTCTAATACTTTCCACTATGACTTAGTATAACAAAAGGGTAATACTAATAAATACAAGTTCTGAGTTTCGAATATAACTGAAATGATATAAACAACTTGAATGTAGCTAAAGATCAAACCAGAATAGATCTCACCCGGGAAGTCTTCAAGTTACTCTATTCCCTTTTAACATTGAAGACTAACTGAAGTTAAATATGACCTCTTTATACACTTTGAAAACAGTATCGCTCTTACCTACGATCTGCGACATAAGTTTCAAATGCTTTAGATATATAGCTAAGTAAGCCTCAGGGTGCCCATAGGACCCCTTCATCATCAATAACAAAAGTAAATAGTTATCACATATAATGAAATCAAAATCAAGTTAAAACTATAAAGTATTGACATCTAATTAAGTAACCATAAGTGATCTAGGATGCATGGTTGAGGCAAAAACATCCAAAAGCATCATAATATAGACACGAATACATTTCACGTATTTTATAATACAACATACTTACATAATCAAGGTAACGGGTTATTACAGTATTTGTTTAGATAAAAAAAAAACATTTATTATACTTCCGCATAGAAATTATAGCACTTAATGCTACTTTGAAATTTTATTATTTTTTGCGAATTTTTGGGATGTTACATGTGGTATCAGAGCGCGAGTTCAAACTCTAGGTTTGAAATAGGGTCACATGCACAAAACATAAAATGAAAAAAATAGGAAACTTCATTACTAACTTTTATTTAAATTTGTTTCTGTACAAAACAGCTTGACATTTAATTTGCAGGTATGGACATACTGGAAGAATCAACAGAGGACGGGTCTCCTCATAATGAACATAATAATAACGAACATGAAAACATTAAAGAAGAAATCTATGTAGAATTGAATGATCAATCATCTGAATTATTATGTACAGTTAAGGACTTAAAAGCTGGAATAAGAAATGTTAAGGAAGAAAACGAAAGAATTTTAAGAGCACAAGAAGAATTAAACTAGATTTTACTGGACAAATATCATCAAGATGAAAAAGATAAGAGAACAGAAGTAAAAACTGAATCTGGAACAATGTCCTACAAACACAAAGATAAGAAAATGAAATACCACAAAATTGAAAGTAACTCTTCTTTTGAATCTGATGATAAAACTTATCGCAGAAAATATAATTCTGATCAAGAAAACAGTGATAGTGACTGTGGTCCTAAGAAAAAACATAAACATTATGAACGAATTTCAGGGGAATTTAAAAAGATAAAACCTCCAACTTTTAATGGCGAAAATGAAAAGGGAGAGACAGCTAAAGCATGGCTGTCCGAAATGAAGAAGTATTTTTAGATTTATGATTACTCATCTCAATTAAAAGCTAAGATGGCCATATACAATCTGACCGGAAGGGCAGACATTTGGTGGCAGGATATCAAAAGAGTTAAAAGCATTAAAGACAAGAATATAAAATTGAGTACATTTAAGAAACCATTTAAGAAAAAAATTATCCGAATAGTATTACGAATATAAGTCAAAAGAATTTTATGATTTAAAGTTGGGTTCTATGACAATGAAGGAATTAAGTAGCAAATTTATCAGCTTGTTAAGGTATGTACCTTACCTAGCTAAAGAAAAACCTAAGATACAAAGGTTTCTAAGCTACTTACCCTTTAACATAAAAGACATAATTGAATACGATAATCCTTCAACTCTTGAAGAAGCCATGAGGAAGGCTAATTTCTGTTTTGAACAGAATAAGAAAACAGAAGGCGTATCGAGTTAGAGGAATAATAAAACAAGTAATTATGAGCATAAGAATAAAACTTTTAATTTCAAGAATTCTAGGAATAATAAAAATTTCAATAACAGAAATTTTCAGAATAATAATAATTATAAAGGTAATGCACCAAAGAATTTCATAGCTGCAAGGAATGTGCCTAATAATAACAATAATAATAATACCAAAAATTTTGAACAAAGGCCACCTTTAAAGTGTTATGATTGCAACAGACCAAATACCAGAGCAAACTGCCCACTCAAAAGAAGGACAGTCAGCAACATTCACACCATACAAGCGGAACCGACAGTTGGTGATGTAGCAAGAAAAATGCCTAAGATAAATGCAGCGTTGGAAAATCGACAAGAGGACCATCAAACTTCCATGGTTGAGATCGAAGGTATGATACAAAACAAATCTATTCCCTTTTAATAGATCCAGGTGAAATTTTGAGTTACATATCACGTGAATTAGTGAAAAGTTGCAAGTTAACGGTACAAAAAATTGATAACCCGTGGTTAGTTCAGTTAGCAACAGGCACCAAAAGAAAAGTTACAAAGTTTGTTAAAAGTTGTGATTTACTTATGAGTTAGTTGAAGACACAAGTTAAATTGAATGTTTTGCCATTAGGGTCATATGATGTATTAATTGTCATGGGATGGCTTGAACAACATAGAGTAATACTTAACTGTTATGAAAAGTCTTTTACTTGTTTGAATAATGAAGGAAACACTAAAACAATAAAAGGAATTCCTAGAAAAATATCTATTAGAAAAATTTCTGCTTTACAAGTAAAGAAAGCTGTAAGAAATGGTTGTAAAATGTTTACTTTAAATGTGATTAATGACGAATATTCATCTAAAGAAGATAAGATAAAGTTGCAAGACATACCTATTCTTAAGAAATTTTCTGATGTATTCCTGGAAGAAATTCCAGGACTACTTCCGAAAATGGAACTTGATTTCACCATTGAGTTAGTACCAGGTGCGGTACCAAAATCAAAGGCCCCTTACAGAATGAATATTTTGGAATTAAATGAACTGAAATATCAGCTAAAAGAATTAATTGATGAGAACTACATAAGGCCAAGTGTGTCTCCTTGGGGAGCACCGGTTATCTTTGTTAAAAAGAAGGATGGTACTTTGCGATTGTGCATATATTACCCTCAACTTAATAAAATGACTATTAAAAATCAATATCCCTTGCCCCGCATTAACGATCTATTTGATCAGGTACGCAGAGCAGAGATATTCACTAAAATTGACTTGAGGTCTAGATAACATCGAGTTAGAATAAAGGATGAAGACATTTTTAAAACTGCTTTCAGAACCCGTTATGGGCATTACGAGTTCGTAGTTATGCCTTTTGGGATAGCTAACGCATCAGCAGTCTTCATGTGTTTAATGAATAATGTTCTGCATAAGTACCTAGATAAGTTTGTAAATGTGTTCATTGATGATATTTTAATTTATTCTAAGACTAAAGAAGAACACGATGAACACTTAAGAATAATTCTGCAAGTTTTAAGAGAACATCAACTTTATGCTAAGTTCAGTAAATGTGACTTTTATAAAGATAAAATACAGTACCTAGGTCATAATATCTGAAGACGGAATTTTTGTCGACCCAGATAAAATAAGAGCAATTAACAAGTGGCTTGTCCCTAAAGACGTAACTGACGTATGGCCATTTATGGGGATAATAGGTTACTACAGAAAGTTTATTGAAGGATTCTCTAGAATTGCGAATCCCATAACTTCTTTGCAGAAGAAGGGAAAGAAATTCGTATGGGATCAAAAATGCGAAGAAAGTTTTAAGAAGTTAAAATAATTATTAACAACAGCACCTATATTAAAAATTGTTGATCCCAATAAGGACTTCGTTATATGCACTGATGCATGCAATGATGGAATTGGTGGGGTCTTAACTCAAGAAGGTCACGCTATTGCTTATGAGTCTAGGAAGTTAAAAATACACAAAAAGAACTACTCAACTTATGATCTAGAGCTGGAAGCCGTGATACATGCATTAAAATTGTGGCGCCATCACTTGATTGGAAGAAAGTTTTCACTAATGACAGATAATAAAGGCTTAAAATACTTTTTGGATCAAACAAATATTAACGCAAGGCAAGCTAGGTGGCTAGCTTTCCTTAGCGAATACGATTTCGAGAGTCAACACATTAAGGGTAAAGAAAACAAAGTTGCTGATGCCTTGAGCAGAAATGCCAAATTAAGTTTTGTAGCAGCAATCAACACATTTAAAACAGATCTGGAAAACCAAATCGAAGAAGGAATTAAGCAAGACGAAAATGATCAGAAATTACATGATAAAGTTGCTGAAAATTTATCTGAAAATTTAATAACAGATTACAACATTAATGAAAATGGTTAAATGACTTATAAAAACAAAATTTATGTACCTAATGTGTCAAAAGTTAAACTGCTAATTTTGGATGAAGTTCATAAAAGTCCTTATTCGGGACACCCTGGTTATCAGAAAATGATAACTATGCTAAGAAAGGATTACTTTTGGCCCGACATGAAGAATGTGGTGGCCGAATACATAGCTAGGTGTTTTGAACATCAGACAATTAAAGTTAAGCATCAACACCCAGCTGTTCTATTTGTTGATGTATATGTAACTTCGGAATGCATTTCACATATATGTATATTGTATTCCTATAGAGATGTTATTATTCCTCTATACGGAAGTGTCGTCATTTATATTGTAAGTGTCGTAACTTATACTTGATGGGTTATTAGACTACCTTGTTTGGGGTCGGCCCTGTATAAGTCATGTGGGTCAAAGGGTTATTAGACCACCCTATTGGGGGTCGGCCCAGTCAGCATTATATTATGTGAATAAGTTCGAGCCTACATGAGTTAGGTAAAAGGGCAAGTCAAGTCAAGTATAAATAGAGTGCGGGAGGCACTCTATTTGCTCACTCACTTCTCACACATGCTCTCAAGGAGGAGAGGCGCACTTATGGAGGAGGAGGATTGCTGCTAGGTTATGGCTATCTCTATTGGTTGGTTGTATCATTGCTCTATCTATCTCTGAGGAAGTTATTGGGGTTTTTCACCTTTATGGTTTTCCCCAAGTAAATCTTTGTGTCTCTTGTGTGCTTGCATTATTGTATCCATGATTGCTATGCTGTAGATATGCTGTACATGTTGTTCTCTCAGTTAAGATCCTAGATCATATTGAAGTAAATTCAGAAAATTTAACATGGTATCAGAGCTAGACTGAAAGAAGGCATGATATGGCATGTATGACACTTGTTGCACTTACGATGCTAGGGCTTGATATAGCAAAAACCAGTCATCGTAGAACTTTCGCTATAAATCCGTTTTGGCGCAGTTTTCGGATCTGAAATTGTTACAGGATGAAGCTAAGATCTCCAGGTATCTTGTGTCCAAAGGAAAACCTCTAATTCGTTGTACTTTGTGATTTATGATCTGTACAATATAGGGTTTCTGCCTCTTCCAGATCTGAGTCAAAATTAGGTGACCTTGGGAAAAAGGTCATAACTTGGGATAGGAAGCTCCAAATGAAATTTCGTGAAAAGTGACAGGTAGTACACAAGCCTAGCTATCTCAGAAAACGTTTTCAGAGGCCGAAGGTCAAACAGTGACACGTGGCACGCCGTACAAGTTCGCTCTCCTGTATTATCCCATAAACAGGTCACGTTGCGACACTTGGCATATCTCTCTCTCAGAGAATCCAATTGAGGTCAGACCTGTCAGGATGGAAATATAACAGGACGAGATATCTCAGAAAACTTTTTTAGAGGCCGAAGGTCAAACAGTGACACGTGGCATGCCGTACAAGTTCGCTCTCCTGTATTTTCCCAAAACAGGTCACGTTGCGACATTTGGCATAACTCTCTCTCAGAACATCCAACTGAGGTCAGACCTATCAGGATGGAAAGCTAACAGGTCAGGATATCTCAGAAAACTTTTTTAGACCCCGTGGATCAAAAATTTTGGATTTACACCAAAAAAAATCAGGTACATATTTCTGTCAAAACATAATTATTTTTTGGTACCTTCATTCATGGCTTCCGGAATTTAGGGCTTTGAAGAAAGTTGGAATTTTTGTAATCAGAGACCAAGGCTGGATGCTACTCATCAAAATAGAAATTTAGAGACCAAGATCATAATTTTTGGCTGGGTAGAAGGCCGGGTTTGATCAGACCCTAGTTCGGGACTTTGATCAGAAAAATGGAAAATTAGGGCTTCTGTAAAAATGGGAATTTTTGAAATCTGTGACCACGGCTGGAAGCTCCTCAGAAAAATAGAAGCTTAGAGCTTTGGATCAAACATTTTGATTGGGTAGAAGAGTGGGCTTCATCAAACCCCAGTTCAGAGTCACGTCCAGTGAATCTGGAAGTTTCAAAGGCAAAATTGAGGAGTGAAACTTTGCAGTCTTCAAATTCTGAATATACCAGTTTGATCAGTTCATCAAGGCGCATATTCCTATCCTTTCGGAAGTTTGAAATTCAAAGTTTGAATTTTTGGGGTCTCTCTGACAAACCCATATCCAGCTCCAGGTCCAGTTCTTGCAAATCAAGTGGATTGGGTTGATCCTAGAAGAAGATGGATTGGTCACTTGCATAAGTGAAGAAGTTCCTGTTTCAGAGGGAGATGAGGCTAAGGCCTTACATAAGAAGATTACAAGTGATCTCGACAGGTATGACTCATCGAGGTATGTTTTGAGATTTGTTCATAATTAAGTTTATGGTATGTTTGTCTTCATGTTATCACGGTTAGTACAATCTTAATTTTAGACTTATCATATCACCTTAATAAAATTATGAATGCATGATAGAAGTCATTCATTTATTAGGAGTATGAAACTTATGTTTGTACTAACACATTATGATGTTGTATGAGTTTTATGTTGTCTACTAACATGAAAGGTACACCAAGAAGACAAATCATGTTCTGGTTCAAGAACAAAGATTCATCCATTGCCATGGATCTCATAAGAGATCCATTCTCGAGGTATGTATAACTTGGTTTTATAATGGTTAACTTATGAGACATGCAGGTTACTAGCACAAGTCACTAAAGAGAACCAGAAGACATTATGCGAGTATGTTAGACATAAATAGCTAGCATGCTAATCCAGGTATGTTTTTCCTATATCAAGATAGAATCCTACCTTGGGATAGAATCTTATACTACTGTTGATAATGATTATTCATGAAGTCATAGGTTTGAATAATCATGGTGGTATGCATATTATGTTTCGTACCATAATTGATGATATGACTAACCAGAAGAATCATGAAGGTATAGGTTCGAAGAATCACAGGTTTCATGCATATTATATCTCTTATCTTGAGTGATGATTCAACTAAACAGTCATAGGTTTGAGTAATTATAAGTTTAGACATGTTATGCTTCTTATGATTTGACTAACCATAAGAATCCTACATAAACCTTGAATGATAATGCTTGTTATTTCTGTTTGAAATGATCATGACTATACATGCTTGAGATTATTGTGTTTTTAATAGTATACTAATGAATGTATGATTTTATATGAGATCACAAGGATAACACAATCATGATACTAATAAGCATGCATAGGAACTAAAGATGAATGTAAGTTCAAGGACAGGTAATCCAGGAAGCAAAGATCAAGAGGGAGTACACTCCAGTGGTTTATGAAAGGATGCAGATATTTAGAGGGAGTTGACCATCTCTCTACATCCCACAACAGAAAGGTGTAGAAGAAGCTACTTCAGATTAGGACTCCAGCAGCTCCTGCAAGGAAGCGAAGACTCAGAGGGAGTCCACCCAACGAACAAACAAAGATAAGTATTTGAATTGTCATTTCTTAAATAATACTGTTCAATAATGTATATACTGATGTTCCTAGAATTAGGTTGTGTATTATGCATATTAGAATAATTGCATTGATGAATAATAAACTCCTAATATGCATAGGTAAGTGGCCTATGGCACTGTACAACATTCCATTGCTACTTATCTAGAATGAAACCTCTTTGCTGACATGTTGGGAGTTGTGCACACTCTTAACAATGTTCTGGTAGAGATTGGAAGGCATCTAGAAAGTTACAGAATATGGATAAATGTTGTATTGAAGCATTGGCTAAGATAATTGCATGACTCTATGGCATATTTCTTTATGTGTAAGAATTTGTTCTGAAAACTATGAGATGTTTTCTAATCATGCAATTTAACTTGTTGTGTAGGAAAGATCGTATGCCATCTCCTACAAAAGAAGAACTACAACATTTGTTCCAGCAACAAAGATATCTATTGAAGATATTGAAGATATTGAAGTTCCCAGGATCTGGGATGAAGAAATGAAATGCCAAGATCCGTCTATCATGAAGAATGATGTTTGGGATGTAATCCCAAGACATGAAGGGAAGTTTGCTATGACTTCCAAATGGAATTATCAGATCAAGCATGTTGCAGATGGCAACATTGAGAAATATAAAAGTGATGAAATAGAAGATGCACCAGATGGATTTCAAGACAGCATGGTGTAGTCACATATATGTGCAGAACTTGGTATGGTAGGATAGACAGCTTTCTATCCAGTTTGGACTTTACCAAGAGTAAAGCGGATTCCAACCTTTACTACAAGGTTGAGGAAGGCAATCCAGTGATACTACTTTTGTATGCGGATAACCTGTTTGTTACAGGTGAAGATAGATTAATTGCCGACGTGCAGCGGAAGCTTACTACCGAGTTCAAGATGAAGAACTTGGGAATGATGCACTATTTGTTTTTGGCATGGAGGTGTGGTAGAGTGCAGAAGGAATCTTCCTTGGACAAGGGAAGTATGTAGTAGAGATCCTGAAGAGGTTCGGGATGATGGATTGCAAGGCCATGGCCACACCTATGGCATCAAATCTGAAGCTTCTATATGATGCTTCATCTGAGCCGATTGATGTCTCTATGTATTGCCAGATGATTGGGTCCTTGATGTACCTGACGAACACGAGACCAGACATTTGCTTTGCTATGAACACATTGAGCCAGTTCCTGACGGATCCGAGAAGTGTTCATCTGGTTGCTGTAAAGCATGTTCTGAGGTACCTGAAGGGTACAGTGGATTATGGGCTCAGGTATGAGGCGAATCAAAAGTTTAACCTGCAGGGTTATGTTGATTCAGATTGGGCTGGCAGTGCTGCAGATAGGAAGAGCACATCTGGGTGTTGCTTCAGTATGGGATCAGGTGTGATCTCTTGGTTTAGCAGGAAGCAGTCCTGCGTAGCACTGAGTACAGCTGAGGCAGAGTATGTTGCAGCCTGTTCAGCTAGTTGTGAGGCAGTATGGCTACGGAAGCTACTGTTTGAGTTATTTGATCTCTCGTTGGAGGCTACTGGTATCTTCTGTGATAACCAGAGTTGTGTGAAGCTGTCCGAGAACCCAGTGTTTCATGACAGGTCGAAACACATAGAGATCAAATATCACTATATCAGGGATATGGTGCAGAGAGGAGCAGTGAAGCTCCTGTATGTTGCGACGGACGAGCAGATTGCAGATGTGCTGACGAAGCCACTAGCCAGGGTGAAGTTCGAGTACTTCAGAGAGAGGCTTGGCGTTCTTCAGATCGAGGACACTTCGAGGAAGAAGTGATGGACACATTTGCTGAAGCCATTCCAAGCATGTTGGAAGGAGGATCCTTTACATGGCTGTGGATGTAAGTGCTGGATGATGAACATCAGGATGATGTTCTGGTTTCTACTTGGATATGATCAGTTGGATCATTTTTATGTATGTATGTACGCATCATGTTGGATGCTGGATATGATCAGTTGGATCATTTTGTATGCATGTACGCATCATGTTGGATGCTGGATATGATCAGTTGGATCATTTTGTATGCATGTACGCATCATGTTGGATGCTGGATATGATCAGTTGGATCATTTTTGTATGTACGCATCATGTTGATGCTGGATATGATCAGTTGGATCATGTATACGTATTTTGTATATGCATCATGTTGGATGCTTGGACCATGTATCTGTATATGTATCAGGTGGATACATTGTATGATCAGGAGGATCATGTATGATGATATGTATCAGGTAGATACTTGGTATGCATCAGGTAGATGCATTAATGATCAGGATGATCATAGATGACGAGCTTCAGGATGTTGCTCCAGATGACATGCAGCAGGATGTTGCAGTGATGATCAGGATGATCATAGATGACGAGCTTCAGGATGTTGCTCCAGATGACATGCAGCAGGATGTTGCAGTGATGATCAGGATGATCATAGATGACGAGCTTCAGGATGTTGCTCCAGATGACATGCAGCAGGACGTTGCAGTGATGATGATCAGGATGATCATGGATACATCAGGATGATGTATGGTGAGTATCAGGTTGATACTCTGTGGCCGTGGATCAAGTTGTGCAGATGAGCATGTAATTCGGTGCCCTGGGAGATTTGCAGATGGTCTTTCGAGGTTTTGCCTATGGCATGTAATTCGGTGCCCTGGGACATCTGGCAAATGCTCTTTCAAGGTTTTTCTCTGGGAGGACATGTAATCCGGTGCCCTGGGAGATCTGCAGATAGTCTTTCGAGGTTTTGCCTATGGCATGTAATTCGGTTCCCTGGGATATCTGGCAGATGCTCTTTCGAGGTTTTGTCCTATGGCATGTAATTCGGTGCCCTGGGAGATCTGCAGATAGTCTTTCGAGGTTTTTCCTATGGCATGTAATTCGGTTCCCTGGGATATCTGGAAGATGCTCTTGCGAGGTTTTTCCATGACCACATGTAATTCGGTGCCCTGGGAGATCTGCAGATAGTCTTTCGAGGTTTTGCCTATGGCATGTAATTCGGTTCCCTGGGATATCTGGCAGATGCTCTTGCAAGGTTTTGTGGTGAGGTCACATGTAATTAGGTGCCCTGGGAGATCCTATAGGTAGAGCTGTGTGCTCGTAACAGCCTGGGATGCTCTTTCGAGGTTTTGTGACGCACGTAAAAGTCCTGAGGATTCCACAGTATGGTGAGTGATGACAAAGACCTGCAGGTGGTGGGCCTACATCCAGTATGAAAAAGGACTGGCTCTGTAGAACTTCCTATGACGAGTAGATTCAGAGATTGATTGAGATAGCAGCAGCAGTGACGATGATGATGACTCGATGACGATTATCCAGTGACGATGATCGAGAGAAGATGACTTGTGCTAGAATAACTGTGCTGAGAAATACCTTCCTAGTTAAGAGGGAGTGTTGATGTATATGTAACTTCGGAATGTATTTCACATATATGTATATTGTATTCCTATAGAGATGTTATTATTCCTCTATACGGAAGTGTCGTCATTTATATTGTAAGTGTCGTAACTTATACTTGATGGGTTATTAGACTACCTTGTTTGGGGTCGGCCCTGTATAAGTCATGTGGGTCAAAGGGTTATTAGAGCACCCTATTGGGGGTCGGCCATGTGGGTCAAAGGGTTATTAGACCACCCTATTGGGGGTCGGCCCAGTCAGCATTATATTATGTGGATAAGTTCGAGCCTACATGAGTTAGGTAAAAAGGCAAGTCAAGTCAAGTATAAATAGAGTGCGGGAGGCACTCTATTTGCTCACTCACTTCTCACACATGCTCTCAAGGAGGAGAGGCGCACTTATGGAGGAGGAGGATTGCTGCTAGGTTATGGCTATCTCTATTGGTTGGTTGTATCATTGCTCTATCTATCTCTGAGGAAGTTATTGGGGTTTTTCACCTTTATGGTTTTCCCCAAGTAAATCTTTGTGTCTCTTGTGTGCTTGCATTATTGTCTCCATGATTGCTATGCTGTAGATATGCTGTACATGTTGTTCTCTCAGTTAAGATCCTAGATCATATTGAAGTAAATTCAGAAAATTTAACACTATTGCAGCCATTGCCAATTCCGAAATGGAAGTGGGAACTTATAAGTATTGATTTTATAACTGGTTTACCTAAGAATCAGAAACAAAATAACTCAATAATGGTGGTTGTGGATAAACTTAGTAAATCTACTCATTTTATTTCGGTTAAGACTACTTTTAAAGCTGCTAATATTGTTGATGTGTTTATGAAGAAAATATTTCGCTTACATGGAATTCCAACGGTGATTATTTATGATCAAGATTCCAAGTTTACTGGAAATTTCTGGACAACATTGTTTAAAGGTCTAAATACTAAGTTGAATTTCAGCACTTCTTTTCATCCGCAAATTGATGGGCAGACTGAAAGGGTTAATCAGATTTTAATGTCCCCATTCTTGACCCTTATGATATTTGAGCTGTAATGTAAATATTGTATGTATATTTTGTATGATTCCTAGCGTGGAGCTCCAGGCCAAGGCCAAGGCCCCGCTAGTGAACGCTCGACCTTGAAGAGGCAAGTATTAGATATTATGCTACCCATGTGCTAGTGAACTATGGGAATTGTAAATATGCATTTTAATATAAAAATGCCCACAACTAGCTATGCAATGCAACAAGAGATGGGGGCATGCTATTACAAGGAATTGGGAGGGAAATATTCAAACCCTTGAGCCAATCAAGCAAGTCAAGCCAAGTGTCAATGAGAGAACCCATGAACCATCAACTACCCATGTTGACTTGGTGCCCAATCATTCATTTCTCCCAAGAGGTGGGTGATGAAGTTAATGCCTTGGGGATTGGGGAGGTATGGCTGTCCAAGTTCAAGTATGGGCAAGCCACCCTCATGGAAAAACGTGTTTCTCCTACTTGGGCAAGAAAACTCCCACGAATTGCCTTCCCAAGCCATTCTTGATAGTCAGACTTCACTCTTTCACGTCTAGAGAGCTTGCTGGGCGTTTTTCTTGAAGCCTGCTGGGCATTTTTAGCTTGCTGGGAGTTTTGGGAGTTTGCTAGGTGTTTTTGTCTTGTTGGGTGTTTTTCTTGAAGCCTGCTGGGCGTTTTTAGCTTGCTGGGTGTTTTGGAAGTTTGCTGGGCGTTTTTGGCTTGCTGGGCGTTTTTCTTGAAGTCTGATGGGCATTTTTAGCTTGCTGGGCGTTTTGGGAGTTTGTTGGGGTTTTATCCTCCACGTTTTTACCATTTCCTGCATTTTTCCATGCCTGCAAACTCGTTTTGGTTAGCACAGTGGCTGGGAGAAGAGATCCACGAATTGGGGATTTAGTGGAGGTCGTTTTTGCTCCTGGGTTGTCCCCAAACGTTTTCTGAAAATGAAATTTTCCTTTCCAGGGTTGTTTTCCCATTCCTCATTTCGTTTTTGGGTTTCCCACGTTTTCCCTTCATACCCAATACTTGAGATTTTGTTCTTATGTGTACCCAAGCCCAGTTTATGAGTTTTTCTGTGTGTAGGATATTGTTGGGGTTGAAATGGGTTTCCATTGTTTTGGCTTGAACTTGAGTGGAAGCATCCACAATTGAAGAGGGTTCAGATTTAGCCTGATAAACCCAGCAGTGGTCTGGCTTGGCTTAGATCCAAATGACTATTTGGCTGTTTGGCTGTGTATGAGTTGAAATCCCCTTTTTCCTTGTAGATATCATGCCCAGCTCAGGGGTGGCCTTCAGACGAACTCAGTATATGCTGTCGAAGAGCCTACGGTTGGGTGGAACGTTGCAGCGACATAGCTAGTTGTTGGGGGCAACATTACATTGAGATAAGTATATTCTCTACTTGTAATTAATTCTACAATGTGTTAAGTTAAATGGTTATTATTGATATATTGAATGCACATGAAATTATGTGTGTGGATGAATTTATCTCTGCTATGCATGTTTGTTGAATTTACATCTACACACATGGGTTTTTAAAAATATTAATCTTAATGAATGGCTGAGTTTGCTTAAAAATCCCCATAGATTGGCTTCATGGTCCCTCCTTTGCCTTGGTTGGATGGGTGGGGACGTTACATTTTGTATCAGAGCTTAAGGTTCAACACTATGGTTGTTGGTCCCTTCATCATTGTGTGTATATGTATTTAGTATTTGGAATTAAAATGCATTAAAGAAACCTGAAGATCTCATGGCTTCTATTTGTTAGAATGGGAAATCATTCCCATGACTGTTTTGGGGATTTTTGCAAAACTGTGAAGAGGTGCAATTTCTTGAAATACTTTTACTGTTTTGTTCTATGCAAGTATGATCTGTGAGTGGCTTACTCTGTAAAGAAAAGAATGATACATTCCCAGAAATTCTAACTGTTTTTGAGAAATTGAAATAAAGGTCTAAATACTAAGTTGAATTTCAACACTTCTTTTCATCCGCAAATTGACGGGCAGACTGAAAGGGTTAATCAGATTTTATAAGACATTTTAATAATGTATTTTAAAGATCAACCAACTAAATGGGAATATTATTTGCATTTATCTGAATTTGCTTACAATAATCATTATCAAGCTTTTGCTAGACTTAGTCCATTTGAAATTTTATATGGAAGAAAGTGCAGTACTCCTATTTCTTGGGATAATCCTATTGACAGATTAATGCTAGGACCATATTTGTTTAGAGAGATGGAACTAACTGTGAAACGGGTACAAGGAAATTAAAAAATTGCACAAGATAGACAAAAAAGTTATGGAGATATGAAACAACCTGAAAGAGAATTTTAGGTTGGAGATCATGTCTTTGTAAAGGTAAAACCCAAGAAAAGTACCTTTAAGCTTGGGAGTTGTGCTAAACTAGAACCAAGGTACTGTGGACCATTTGAAGTCCTATCAAGGATAAGACCAGTTGCATATCAGTTGGCTCTACCATCTAACTTAAGAATACATAATGTTTTTCACATTTCTGTTTTAAAGAAGCATGTGCACGATGCTATTCATGTGCTGAATTGGAATGATATACAGGTGGAGCCCAAAGGATATTTTCAGGTGGAACCAGACTGTATCCTCGATAGGAGGGAAATTATGCTCTGTAATCGTACCATAGGGCAGGTAAAGGTGCAATGGAAGCACCTTAGCCCTGATGAAGCTACCTGGGAATTGGAAAGTAATATGCAGACAACATATCCAATTCTGTTCTGGGGAGGCTCTGAGCAAGAATAAGCAACATCGAGGACGATGTTGAGCTTAAGTGGGGGTGTTTGTAACATACCCATTACTCGAAACATTTTATATTTGAGAAAAACATTATCTTAACTTTTATTGTAAAGTTTTATATTTGGCCAAATGGCCAAGGATGAGTGTAATTGCACAATATTATTATTTAATAAAATAAAATAGGAGACACTCACCCAAAGAGACTGTTGAAAGAGTGTTTACTAACCCACTAGGTGGAATGGAATCTGGGGTAGAAGGCAATGGACAAGTGGCAGCATCAAGAACTCAGTAACTAGTTGTTGTTATGGGACAACTCCCTTGAATTGTGGTCAAAGTTCCTCGGAATACAGGACTCAAGCTTGAGGCTCATTTATTTGGAAACTAACCACTAAAATACCTAGGCATCTTTTTAATCCGTTGAGTTTGAGCAGAGGCTCACACTTTTTCTGATGAGAAAATTTAACTTGTGGTTATGCTATATGCACACAAGAGATTTGATGAGGGGAAGCTATGTTTTGAGTTGGATTGTAATTCTGTTTCACTTCTGCTGAGTGCAAAGGTTTATTTTGAGGTGTATGCAAGGCTCCATTGATTGCTAGAAGTACAACCTTAATGCCTTGCTTCTACACAGAGTCTTCTACCTAGTGGTTCAGTAAACAGGCTCGGGGGTCCAAAGGAGCAAGTGATATTGGTTGCTTCTTCTGGAGAAGGTTGGGAGGAACATGCCTCTTTGGGTGTTTGTACACCCTATCTACATTATCAGTTTCTACTTGTTATTTCATTCCTAGTAATTATAACTTATTGTGTTTTTTTTATTATTGTTTTCTAAATATTGTTAGTTAACACTATTCAGATTGAAATAAATGATTTTCTGAACTATATGTTATCTCTGTAAATAGTTGAAGAAGTATTATGATAATGATAGATTAAAATGATTCCCTCCATTTTTCCACACTATTTTTGTGTCGTACTCTAGTACAGGGAAGAGTGTTTAAAAATAGATCTGAATATTGATGCACTGTAAATAGATTCGAATGAAAGACTGAATGCATGCACATAGATTAATATTAGAACTATCTACGTTTTCTTTTTATTTAAATAAGCTTCTAAAGTACAAGATTCATGTTCAATAGCATCTACTTTATAAATAGTATGCAAAGGACATAGTTCTGTAATATTTCATAGATAGTTTCATTCATAGTTCAATAAACCTGCATTCTTTATAAATAGAATTTGTTTTAGGATTTTAACACTAAAAACAATGCATTCATCTCTTTGTAAATCATCATAGATAAATATAGAAAATCAATGAAAAGAAGCAACACAGTTCTCGTTTAGCAATATAACTTATTTCAGTATCGAACCATACCTACAAACTATTACAAAGAGCATTCTCTCAAATTTAAACATTGTTTTCACAAACCCTAATAAGGTCAAACACATAGTTTAGGTCTTTATAAACTAACTGTGATTTATAATTACTGTAATAAAAAGTAGATTAAAACTCTTAGTACAAGTCTCTTCAAATCAAAACCGAGTCTCAACATTTTGGAAAAGAATTTAGGTATTCAAATATCTTTTATATACTACTGTATTATACTATACCATTACCCTACTACAATAATTATACATTAAATTAACTGAACTAAATGAATAGCAACAAGTAAACTGTCAAATGTTCCAAGTCACAACCCCAACTTAGCTATTCAAAACTATTATGATAATTAAACTTCATCTTTGAACAAAATGAAGTTGCCTCACGAGACCAAGATCCAAACCGTAAGGGTTAGTTCCGTCGAGTCAAATTTATTACAACTTTGAGGGTTTCACCTTTAAACTCTACAGAGTCAAAACCCTCAGCATGCTTTACAAGCTTAATCTAAACACAGAAACCAGTTTCGACAAAGGGCTCAAGGCCTTTGACAGCAAAACAGTGGAACGATTCAAAACAAAACTAAGTTCACCATCCATCCTTTGACAAAACGAAAGATACATGCGATACTAGGTCTCGGCACTTAAAGGAGATCGACTACACAGTCCAAATTTATAACTTTTCAAATTATCTTCTTACAAAACGAGTTCAGGGTTTGAAACCACAACAAACTATGCATTTATCCATTACGGCTCTTGGCCTTTAAACAAACTTCAACATATTATAAACATTCAGGAACGGGCTCTGCCCTTATCATTTGTTTTATCAAACATCGAATAAAATAACGCAGACTGCCAAGAGTATTGCTCTCTTAGGCTCGGTTCTTATAAACAAAATTAAGTTTCAAATACCATAAAAAATTACCATTTTCATTTCATCAAATTGCCGAGGGTTAGACCCTTCAAACAACTGTTTACACTTTTTAAACAAATTATTGCACAGTAAAATGTTGTAGAGCCAACGCAGAAGTAGGTTGAGGATTCAATCCTCCCTACACTAAGAACATGCCATAAGGCTTACAACATTACAATGGAGGCAAAATCCAAAGCTAGACCATAAGACTGAAGATCCAGAAGAAAAAAACGAGACAAGGACCATCATTTTGCCACGATGCACCTCACGAGAAGTCACCGAGGCTTACCAATTTTAAGCTCTGTCTCTCATTGCTTAGCACATAAAAATCCAAAGCCGAGGAGTCACCTGCCAATACAATTTACAGTATGGTTAAATCGTGGAAAAATGAAGCTCAAAACTTAAAACATATGTAGCTGTACATTATCAACTTTCGTGGAATAGCAAGAAAATAATACAACTTACATTGAAAAGAAAACCTTGCTTCTGGATCGAACACTCCTGTAACCGACAAGAACCAGAGTCATATAACCCACTAGCAAACTCAGTAATGGAAGAGCTCGGCTCTTAGAAGTATACAAGCTACACGTCATGGTATCGAACCCGGGAGAGGTGCCTCCCAAAACCCTATTACAGACCCTAAGGATCCGCAGGCCTGTCGGCCTCTCCAAACCCCACTCACTGCAAACAAATGAATGCACAGGTATGTCGTTGTCGAAGTAGCTCCCAAGGTAGTTAGCGTATCACCACTCCCAAGAAACACCACGTGAAGACAGCCACGGTGGATGCCAACAGGCATTCCACCAAACTCGCCTTTAAATGCACTTTAATTATCATAGCTACCATCATATGTGGAGTCTTTTATGACAATCAGCTTCACGGTTAAATGATTCTGTCTTCCACCATAGTATACCTTGGTTTAATTTTATCAAAGGTCAAACTATCATTGCTCATTATCCAAGTGTTACGTAGTGCTTTCCATCGCAACCATGGTCTATGTTAATATTTCGGCCATTAAACATGGTGAGACCTTACCACCATAATATAAAAGGGTTACGTATTATGTCTTTAGCTAATGTTTGTATAATAGCCATTAACATATGAACCATTTACATAGAACACCCTTTTTATCAAACCTTGTACTTAGACTTAGAGCGCACATCAAGGTTATGGTATAACTATTGTTATAATGCCTTAGAATTTCAACATCAAACTTACATAGTATAGTTTGCAACCATAAATATTCAAGGTTTCCCTAATAAAAATAATACATAAGCTTTGTACATATAATATGTAAACATCAAAGGTAAAGCATAAAATTATATTTATAAGCATTTAAGCTTAGGATACAATCCTATTACTATATAATCAAATACATGGTGTAATTCCTAGTTGTAGGATTTAAATACCTAGCCTTGAAAACAAAGCTATAATACTTTCCACTATGACTTAGTATAACAAAAGGGTAATACTAATAAATACAAGTTCTGAGTTTCAAATATAACTGAAATTATATAAACAACTTGAATGTAACTAAAGATCAAACCAGAATAGATCTCACCCTGGAAGACTTCAAGTTACTATATTCCCATTTAACATTGAATACTAAATGAAGTTAAATAGGACCTCTTTATACACTTCGAAAACAGTATCGCTCTTACCTGCGATCTGCGACATAAGTTTCAAATGCTTTAGCTATATAGCTAAGTAAGCCTCGGGGTGCCCATAGGACCCCTTCATCATCAATAAGAAAAGTAAACAGTTAGTACATATAATGAAATCAAATTCAAGTTAAAACTATAAAGTATCGACATCTAATTAAGTAACCATAAGTGATCTAGGATGCATGGTTGAGGCAAAAACATCCAACGACATCATAATATAGACACGAATACATTTCACGTATTTTATAATACAACATACTTACATAATCAAGGTAACGTGTTATTACAGTACTTGTTTAGATAAACAAATAAACATTTATTATACTTCCGCATAGAAATTATAGCACTTAATGCTACTCTGAAAAATTTTAAACTTTTGCGAATTTTTGGGATGTTACAAAAATGGGATAGTATTCTGTTGAGATATTGTAACTTCAAAGAATATTATATTTGTACTTTATTATTCCGGAGATGATTCATTCCTCCGTGAAGATCTTATTGTATATCTGGAGATGTTTATTCCTCCGTCGGAATGTGGTAACTTGGGTTATTAGACTTCCCTAGTGGGGGTCGGCCCTGTATGTGTTATGTGGGTCAAAGGGTTATTAGACCACTCTAGAGGGGTCGGCCCAGTCAGTTGTAGTGGGGTATTTAACACATTGGTTAAATACGAGCCTACATGATTTGTGTAAAAGACAAGTCAAAGTAGTGTATAAATAGAGGAGGTGTATTCCTCATTTTACACACACTCACTCACTTGAGAGTGGCGCACTTATGAGAGAGAGGTCTGATATGTAGAAGGAGGAGCTTATGCTTAGGGTTACATCTTTTGTATTTGTTGGTCATCTATATTGAGGAAGCTTTGCTGGGTTTTCTACCCCATGAGGGTTTCCCAGGATAAATCTGTGTCTCTTGTGTTTATGCTATGCTTGTTGTTTCTTCAGTAATCCTGTATATGCTATTATTGTGAAATGGAATGTAATGCTGCTATTTTCTGTCTTAGCATATTAAATCTTAACATGGTATCAGAGCAAACCTGAAGGAAGGCAATGTATGGAACTTACAACACTTGCTTCTCTTGCGACAATTTGAAGGTTAGGGTTTTATATAGAAAAAACCAGTCATCGTATAAATTTCGGTATAAATACATTTTGGCAAAGGTTCAGAATCTGAAACCTTTACAGGTCGTAGATTAAATCCCCAAGTACCTTGTGTCCAAAGGGAACCCTCATATTCGTCGTACTTTGTGATTTATGATCAGTACAAGTTAGGGTTTCTGCCTCTTCCAGATCTCAGTCAAAATCAGGTGACCGAGGAAAAAAGGTCATAACTTGGGCTAGGAATATCCAAATGAAATTTCGTAAAATGTGACAGGTAGTACACAGACTGTACTATCTCAGGAAACATTTTCAGAGGCCGAATCTGAACCCGTGACACGTGGCACGCCGTACAAGTTGGCTCTCCTGTTTTATCCCATAAACAGGTCATGTTGCGACACTTGGCATAAATCTCTCTCAGAAAATCCAATTGAGATAAGACCTATCGGGATAGAAATATGACAGGTCAGGATACCATAGAAAATGTTTTTAGACCCTGTGGAGCAAAAATTTTGGAGTTACAGCAGAAACAATCAGGTACATATTTCTGTCAAAACAGAATTATTTTTGGAGCACCTTCATTCATGGCTTTCGGAATTTAGGGTTTCAGAGAATGTTAGAATCTTTGGAATCGGAGTCCACGGCTGAATGCTGCTCAGGAAAATCAAAATTTAGATACCAAGATCGAATTTTTTGGTTGGGTAGAAGACCGGGCTTGATCAAACCCCAGTTCGGGATTTTGATCGGAAAGATGGAAAAATAGGGCTTCAGCAAAAGTTGGAATTTCTGAAGTCTGTGACCACGGCTGGAAGCTCCTCAGGAAAATAAGAGTTTAGAGCGTTGGTTCTAACCTTTTGATTGGGCAGAAAGGTGGGCTTCATCAAACCCTAGTTCGGGATCCTGTCCAGAAGATCCAGAAGTTTCGAAGGCAATTTTGAGGGGTCAAATTTTGGAGATTTCAAAATTGAAGTATGCTAGTTTGATCAGCTCAGCAAGTCACATCCTTCCATCCATTCAGAAGTGTGAAAGTCAAAGATTGAATTTTTATGGTTTCTCTAGCAAACCCTAATCAAGCTCCAGATCAAGTTTCAGGGGGAGTCGAGGCTAAGGCCTTACGTAAGAAGACTACAAGAAGTCTCGACAGGTATGACTTAAGGAGGTTCAGGTATGTCTTGAAATCTGATTCCTGATTAAGTTCATAATGTGTTTGTCTTAATATTATTTATTAGTACAATCTTGATTAATGTTAGAATTGTCTTATCACCCTAGTAATAGTATGAATGCATGTGAATGATCGAAGACATTCATTGATTAGGGCTATATGATTGTACTAATGCATTATGGTGTTGTATGAGGTTGATGTTTTCTGCTAACAAGATACAGGTACATCACGAAAGACAAATCAAGTTCCATGACCATGACAACATGAAGACAAAGACTCATCCATAATCTTTGTTCTACTTACAAGGTATGTATGACTTTGTTATATTATGCTTAACCTATGAGACATGCAGGTTCTAGCTCAGGATCTCTAAATCATTGAAGAGATTGTTTAGGTATGTTGTACATAACTAAGCAGGTATACTAATCCAGGTATGTTTTCATATGTCAAGTTAAAATCTTACCTTGTGTTAGGATCCCTTATATAAGTATACTTGGTATGATTGGTTATGCTTATTCATAAGGTTAGTAATCAAGGGTTTATGCATATTATGTCTCTTATCTTGGTTGATGATTTAACTAACTAGATCAAACAAGAATATGCATGAGTAAAAGAAGACTTCCCTAAAACCTTGAATATTATCTATAATCATGACTATACATTTTCAAGATTATTTAGAACTATAATGTTTTGATAACATTGAGAATATACTAATGAATGTATGTTTGTGTATGAGATCATGAGGATGACACTTGAGCATGCACAGTGGTACAGAATGAATAGAAGTTCAAAAGACATACAGAAGATCAAGCGGGAGGCAACCACACAAACATAAAAGATAAGTATTTGAGTTGTTATTTGAAATAGTAAATGATATAGCCTGTAATAGGTTGTATGCATATTTGTATTCCTAGAATATATGATGCTGAGTGTAAACATTCATAGAGCATTGAACATTATACTACTAATATGCATATGATTGGTAAGTTGGACAAAAATTCCATTGTTGCTTGTCTAGAATGAAACCTCTTTGCTGACATGTTGAGAGCTGTGCACACTCTCGATAGTATGTTCTGGTAGAGATGGAAGGCATCTAGATAGCCACTGTATGCATACAGGATATGGGAAAGTGTTGTGCCAAAGTATTGGTCAAAATAGTTGCATAACTATGTAAATAATATCTATATGCATAATAGGTTATCATGTCAATATGATTTGATGATTATGAAGTATTACTAATCATGTACTTAATTTTGATTTGTAGGAAAGATCATGATGAATGATGAACACTGAACAAGCGATGGATGTTCAACAAAATATTTACAAATCAAATACACTATAGAAGGCTTGTGGCTAGAAGATTCTCTTAGAAAGAGGAAGAGAATCATGATGAGATGTTTGCTCCAAGTGGCTAGATAAGACCATTCTCTTAATGGTGTAATTAAAGAAGAAGTGTGAATCAGGTTCTGTATGGGTTCCCAGGATCGATAATCAATTGATGAGCTTAATGATCACCATGGGTGATGTGGATCTCAACCTTTGCTACAAGGTTGAATATGGTTTCTATACACAGATGACATGGATGCAAGAAGGAACTCACCACATAGTTCGAATGATATTGAGGCTCATATCAGTAGACCCATCTAATGAGAGATGGCACAGATAGATATGCACAAGATCATTCAATGCAGAGTGTGAATGATGTTCAGTCACAAAGGGAGAATTGACAGTTTCTTGATAAGCTTGGGCTTTACCAAAAGTAAAGTTGTTCCTAACCTTTACCTTAAGGTTGTGGATGATGAACCTATCATACCATTATTGTATGACGATGATCTGTTTCTGACAAGGAATGAGAAACAGATCATGAAAAGAAAGAAGAAGATGGATGCAGAAATGAAAATGAAAGATCTCAGATTGATGCATTACTTTCTAGGTCTAGAAGTATGGAAAGGCTCAGAAGGAATCTTTCTCAACCAGGGAAAGTATGCCGAGAAATATTAAAAGGACTTGATATGTTGGAATGACCACTCTCATGGATTCCAACTTGAAGCTGTTAGTGAATGACTCATCAGAGTTAGTGTATATAACTCTGTACAGACATATTATTGGGTCGATGATGTATCTGACGAATACCAGGCCAGATATATACCTTGCTGAGAACACCTTGAGTCAGTATCTAGTGGAAACTAGATATGTTCACCTGATAGTTGCAAAAGCATGTGATGGGGCATCTAAAGGATATGATAGACTTTGATCTATGCTATCTTGGAGATCATGACTTCAGATGACTACACAGATGTTGATTGGGCAGAAAGTGTATCAGACAGGAAGAACACATCAAGAGGATGTTATTGTCTGGGATCATCCATGATCTCATGGTATAGAAGGAAGCAGTCTAGTGTGGCTCTCAGCACAGTTGAAGCAGAATACATAGCTGCTTGCTCTGCTAGTTGTGAAGCAGTATGGCTTCTGGATTGTTTGACTTAGAGTTAGACCCAACTGTGATCCTATGTGACAAACAGAATTGTATCAAGATGGCAGAGAATCCAGTGTTCCATGATATGGGGCAAAAAGGAACTATAAAGTTTGAATTTGTAACAAGTTGTCGATGTACTAACCAAACCTCTACCTCAAGAAAAAATTGAGTATTTTTCGAGACAAGCTTGGTAGGACCCTTCTCGAGAGGGGGAGTGATGTGGCCACTTATGACGAGATTTCCTACATCGATAGTGAGGTCGATGATGTGGATACCTATATTGGTGATGCCAATAGAGAGGTTGGTGGATGGTCCTTAGACAGGGTCTAAGGTGACAAGGGGATTGCATCATCCTTGAACACATGTTCTAAAAGGAACTGTAGACAGGTGTCTCCGAGAAAGAAGGGGGATTGGATCATCCCTGGACTTCAGTCCTAAAGAGAGCCGTAGACATATGTCTTTGAGAATGAAGTCCTTGGTGGACATGAGGGGATTGGATCATCCTGGACTTCAATCCTAAAGAGAGCCGTAGACAGATGTCTTCGAGAATGAAGTCCTTCGTGGACATGTGGGGATTGTATCATCCCTGGACGTTAGTTCTAAACAGATCCGTAGACAGATGTCTCCGAGAATGTGGTCCCTAGTGGACGAGGGGATTGTATCATCCCTGGACTTCAGTCCTAAACAGAACCGTAAACAGATGTCTATGAGAATGTGGTTCCTATTGGACAAGGGGATTGTATCATCCCTGGACACATGTCCTAAAAGAGACCCGTAGACATATGTCTCCGAGAAAGTGGTCCCTAGTGGACGTGATAGGATTGCATCGTCCCTGAGCGTTTGGTTCAAAATGTACGTGATAGGATTGCATCATCCTTGGAATTATGTCCTAAAGTGATAAGGACTAATCATCCTGTAAGTAGATTGGGATTGCATCGTCCCTAGACATGGTGAGGTGTCTTAAAGTGATAAGGACTAATCATCCTGTAAGTAGATTGGGATTGCATCGTCCCTAGACATGGTGAGGTGTCTTAAAGTGATAAGGACTAATCATCCTGTAAGTAGATTGGGATTGCATCATCCCTAGACATGGTGAGGTGTCTTAAAGTGCTAAGGACTAATCATCCTGTAAGTAGAATGGGATTGCATCGTCCCTAGACATGGTGAGGTGTCTTAAAGTGATAAGGACTAATCATCCTGTAAGTAGATTGGGATTGCATCGTCCCTAGACATGGTGAGGTGTCTTAAAGTGATAAGGACTAATCATCCTGTAAGTAGATTGGGATTGCATAGTCCCTAGACATGGTGAGGTGTCTTAAAGTGATAAGGACTAATCATCCTGTAAGTAGATTGGGATTGCATCGTCCCTAGACATGGTGAGGTGTATTAAAGTGATAAGGACTAATCATCCTGTAAGTAGATTGGGATTGCATCGTCCCTAGACATGGTGAGGTGTCTTAAAGTGATAAGGATTAATCATCCTATAAGTAGATTGGGATTGCATCGTCCCTAGACATGGTGACTTGTCTTAAAGTGATAAGGACTGATCATCCTGGAACTTGATCGGGATTGCATCATCCCTAGACATGAGACTTGTCTTAAAGGTATGTGTGAGGACTACATCGTCCATGAACTGGGTTCAAAATGTACATGATGGGATTGCATCATCCCTAGACATGAGACTTTTCTTAAAGTGATAAGGATTTATAATCTTGGAACATGATTTGGATTGTATCATCCATGGACCTATGTCCTAAAGATAGCGGGATTGATCATCCTATAATATGATCGTGTGTGTTGCAAGGTATGCTGCTATGTTTTGATGATAGATGTATTAGTGAGAATACATGCTTTTGATAATAGATGTATTAGTAAGAATACATGTTTTGATGATAGATGTATTAGTGAGAATACATGCTTTTGATGATAGATGTATTAGTGAGAATACATGCTTTTGATAATAGATGTATTAGTGAGAATACATGCTTTTGATGATAGATGTATTAGTGAGAATACATGCTTTTGATGATAGATGTATTAGTGAGAATACATGCTTTTGATAATAGATGTATGAGTAAGAATACATGTTTTGATGATAGATGTATTAGTGTGGATACTAATACAAATGATCCAGATGCTGTAGATCGTGATGATCCAGATGTTGTAGATCGAGATGACCCAGATGCTGTAGATTGAGATGATCCAGATGCTGTAGATCGAGATGATCCAGATGCTATAGATCGTGATGATCCAGATGTTGTAGATAGTGATGATCCAGATGCTGTAGATCGAGATGATCCAGATGCTGTAGATCGAGATGATCCAGATGCTGTAGATCGAGATGATCCAGATGCTGTAGATCGAGATGATCCTGATGCTGATGATCGTATGATGACGATGCTGATGATCGTGAGGATCCAGATGTTGATGTTGTTGTAGCTGTTCGAGTGCTGCAGAAGATAAAGACTCAGTACTGAAGATGTTGATGTTCCAGTATTGAAGATGTTCCAGTAACTGCTCGAGTTACTGATGATGTTGAGAAAGCTTCCAATGATTTATAGATGTATCATGTATGATGTTGATGACTCCTTGCTCGTGTAGATGCTGTTATAATATCCTTCTCATTAAGGGGGAGTGTTGAGATATTGTAACTTCAAAGAATATTATATTTGTACTTTATTATTCCGGAGATGATTCATTCCTCCGTGAGGATCTTATTGTATATCCGGAGATGTTTATTCCTCTGTCGGAATGTGGTAACTTGGGTTATTAGACTTCCCTAGTGGGGGTTGGCCCTGTATGTGTTATGTGGGTCAAAGGGTTATTAGACCACTCTAGAGGGGTCGGCCCAGTCAGTTGTAGTGGGGTATTTAACCCATTGGTTAAATACGAGCCTACATGATTTGTGTAAAAGACAAGTCAAAGTAGTGTATAAATAGAGGAGGTGTATTCCTCATTTACACACACTCACTCACTTGAGAGTGGCGCACTTATGAGAGAGAGGTCTGCTATGGAGAAGGAGGAGCTTATGCTCAGGGTTACATCTTTTGTATTTGCTGGTCATCTATATTGAGGAAGCTTTGCTGGGTTTTCTACCCCATGAGGGTTTCCCAGGATAAATCTGTGTCTCTTGTGTTTATGCTGTGCTTGTTGTTTCTTCAGTGATCCTGTATATGCTATTATTGTGAAATGGAATGTAATGCTGCTATTTTCTGTCTTAGCATATTAAATCTTAATATATTCCAATCTAGGCCTGCATTTTTCATCATAATTTGCAGTGATATGAACAACAAACCTTTGACATCCTTTTCTAGCACACTTATTTAATTGTAAAGCATATATTTTTCTAGTAAATACTTTCTTAGGAATACCTTTAACAAGCCTACTATTACCTTGTTCATCAATGCAAGCCTAAAGTCTTTTTAAAACAGTTTAATATCATTTTTTGTTTTTATAACCAATCCATACTAATATGTTGACTATATGTTATATTATTTTCATGTGTGTGGGGGGGGGGGGGAGTGCACATTTGACCGTGCAGTGATCAATCCACTCCATCTAGTGATCTGTTGTATGCGTTGGGTGTTGCGCATGGCGCTGGCTCAGGGGGGTAAGATGGGGGGGGTGTCGACGACCTCCCCCTTCCGTGAAGCGGAGTTAGGCCATTTTCGTTCCCGCGAGCAGAATGAGCGCCAAATTTGTTTGGGTTGTTTTCGGCTATTTTGGGGAATTTTCTAAAAATATGTAATTTAATCCCAGTTAAGGGATTGGGGTCTATTTTCTAATCTAGTTTAACGGATTAGGGTATTGGATGCTATGGAATATTTTATTGCGAGTGATTCATAATGATAATGAAAAAAATAGGATTGGTGGCTCCAAGTTTTTTTTTTTCCTAGTCAAGGGTTTCCAGGGTAAATCTCTGTGTATTATGTGTCAATCCTATGGTGTAATATATGTTTTTCTTAAAATAATCTAGATGCTTTGTTTCTTTTCACAGGTTTAAAACTTACACAATCAACATGTCATATGAAGTCAATTGATAAATATTTAAATATTCTTTTGGAACTAAATCATTCATGAAAAACTCTAAACTACATGAAGCAAATGCATGGAAATCAACAAACAACTGTAAATAACAATAAAGAAAATCTAAACTACGTGAAGCAAATGCATGGAAATCAATTCTACTCTAATATTTTCTTTTGCATTTTTTATAAAACAAAAGGGTAAAAGAAAGAATATTTTTTTATTATTATAAAAAATGGGTTTTTATAGACCAAGAGTTACCCAAAATAACAGAGATAATGGGGGCCCTTGCAGTTGTCCGAAGTAGAGTATATTTGGTCTCCAAGTAGCTTTGGTTTCTCTCCAATCATATCTCACAAGGCAGGGAAATATCTACAACATGTGAAACAAAAAGGTACAAGAGAGGCTTCAAGGGTTTCGGTAGAAATTTCGGCAGCGTGATGATAAGGTAGCAAATGGATAAATCATGTCAAAATGAGGGACCACCACCATTATTATATAAGAAAATGACCCTAGGTAATAGCCTATGGTATTGAGTTGACCCTAGTATTGGTCATTGTTATTATGTGGCATTTTTGGGTTTTCCCTTTCTTTTTGACTTTTTGAATATTTTTCCCCCTTTTTTTGTATTTTTGGGGATTTTATCCCTATTTTGGGAGTTTCCTTCTTTTTTGGGGGGGAATATGCCAAATTCCCCTATTTTTTGAGAGGGAAACTTTCAGAAATAATAATTGTTGGCCAATTTTGGGTTTTTAACCTTAGGATTTTGGGCAAGTGAAGGTTCGATATAGGAAAATGAAGAGTGGGATGATGTGACTAGGGGATGAGCATGGGGTGCAAATTTTTGGTGTTAACACTCTTGTCGTATTGTAATATACAAATTGATTTCCAAGATAATCGTGCAAAGAGTGAAGTGATTTCTAAGTGAGGTCATATTCGAAGAAAAATCCGGTATTCTACAAAAGAGGCAAATTGATAATGCAAAGGAAGTATCCCATGAAGCTCTTCATTCTATCTCCAGGTCTAAGCAGGAATCCTTCACTCTAAAAATCAACCCCTCCAAAGCTTACGATAAGGTAATGTGGACATTCATATGGCTATCCCTTACAAAGATAGGTTTTCCACCAAATTTATCAATTGTGTTATGGGGTATGTTCAATATTCATCATTTTCATTATTATTCAAAGGTTCTTCATCTTCCTTCTTCCAAGATTCCAGGGGACTTAGACAAGGGTGTCCCCTGTCCCGCTTCCTCCTCCTTTAAGGAGTAGAAAGCTTAAGCATATTAGTATCCGATGAAAAAGAAAACAAAGAGATCATGGTTTTCAAATATTTTCCTAGGTTTATCTATCACACCTCTTGGTTTTGGATGATGTCCTTGTAAAAGTTTTAGAACACCAAACAAAAACTTTTTTCGAGTCATATCTCTCTTTAGGAAAGCAACGAGTATGATCATAAATGATAAAAAATATTGTATCCTTGATAATGGGATCTCAAGAGATATATTGGGGCGTCTCCAAATTTTATTGCAGTTTACCATTAAGACACTCCAAGAGAGTTTTAAATACATTGGGTTATGTTAAAGCCATAAAGGTACAAATACATCAACTAGATTTTTCTCTACAACAAGATCAAAGCCCGAATTTGTTGCTGGGTTAATATATTTATTTCTAGAGGTGATCATATGGTATTAATAAAATTAGTTCTTGAGAGTATCCTAGTTAAATTCTAGTTCTTGATAGTATCCCAGTTTTTTGGACATCTATAGATCGTGTTTGTATAGGGATCCTAAACAAAATCTATAAGAAAATATTATAGTTTCTCTTCTCAGGAAGTATGAAAAGAGAAGAGAAGGTATCCCATTGGTCAAGTGGTCCAGAGTGGCATAACCAAAATGTATGGGAGGTTGGGGAATATTGTTTTTTGGTTTAGCCAAGCATTAGCTATTAGAATTTTGTGGCACTTAACTCATAATAATTCTCTTTGGGGAAGAACCATGAGATCAAAATATCTTGACGGTCAATCGATGGTGGAATGGTTTTGCAATCCTCGGAAAAGCACTAAAAATAGATCAATTATTTCGAAATCACTGGTTGACTCTTCCCTTCTAATTGGAAGATGGACTATTTGGAAGGTAGGAGATGTGAAGAGCATAAGAATTGGAAAATATATCTGGTTTTGCAACAATGACGAGTTCGATTTGTCAGAAAATATTAGAAGAGTGTTGCTAGAGAAAAAATGATTTTCCTTGCATATGTTCATGCCTAATCTCCCCAGGTTAGGTGGTTAGTAGGATAGAAATTGGAAAATACCCTTGGTATGCAATGAGAATAGGTGGAGGCATAGGGTAGCTATGTTGATAAGTTGTGTGCTAACTTCATATGTTTTAGTGATGAAGCCTTTGATTCTCTTGTCTAGTCATGGAATCTTTCAAACCCAAGTTGAACTCAGATCAACTCAGATCCCCCTAGAGAAAAAATGGTGGTGGGAATTACTATGGAAACTACTTGGTCTGTCAAAATGCAAAATAGTTCTATGGCTAGCACTGAATAACAAACTCTTAATGTGGGACAAAGGATTGAAACGAGGATGGTGCATAACAAGTTGGTGTTATTTATTCAAAAAAGATGTTGAAATTGTTACGTATATCTTTGTGGATTACATTTATGTAGGTCAAACATGGAATTTCATTGTAAGAGAACAAGCCAAAAACAAATTTTTACCTAGAAAAATCTGTGTAGAAGTTGTATCAAGATCATTTTGTTAATCGTTACACAGCTCTACAAGGAATCTTTTTGTATAGTCTATTGTGGGCACATAACGAAGTGATTTCTGAGGGAAAATTTATCCCCTCTAAGGTTACAACTGCCATTATTCTGAAATGGGGATAGGAATACAAATTGTAGCCTAAGAAAGCAAAACCGAGAAATCAAGTTGTGCCACAGTTAGATCTCAATATGCCATGGGGATAATTTTATGGGGATACCCATCCATTTGTGGCATTGGGGATACCTTGTGCATAAATCAATCACATTTTTTTTTAATGTCAAATATGCTACAATGAAAGGGACAAACACCGAAGTATAACTATTAGCATTATAGTCTATGTTGTATGTTGCAAAAAATGAATGAAGTGAACCAATTACAGGTGATGAGTGACTCAAAGTTGTCATAAACTAGCAAACAACAAGTCAAGAATTGAAATAGCAAGGTTGTAAAATATTATGCAAAAAATCAAAAGCTCCATTAAGGAGTTTCAATGTCCACATATACAGAGAACTCAATCAAAAAGCATAGGATCTTTTATAAAGATGCTCTATTGATAAACCCATTTTCAACATTGTAGAAATCTTGAAAGGACAAGAAAGAGATGGAATGATGTCCAATCCCTAGATGTGAAATGAAATTTTTAGTCAAAGAAAAGAAATATATAATTTTTAATGTAGGACAAACTTCATAAGTGTTTCAATGGCTGAAATTTTGGAACTTGATTAGTCCATTTGGACTGAAACATGTATATCCATAGTAATATAATTTTTTTTTGGGAAAAAAGTATAGTTCCTCGAATTTTGGTTGACACTTTGATAACACATTTATTTTAAGTAACAAAAAAAATCAATTTGTAAAACTTGATTACAGCTAAAATAACTATTAATGTTCAAAAAATATCAATAATAAATTATTTCAATTATTACTTTAAAAAATTCTAAATAATATATAATTTTAATTTCCCATCAAAATCATTATAGAAAATAATTTAAAAATTATATTTTTCATATTATGTTCAATGATTTTCCATATTTCATTCAAACTACAAATCAATCACATTTATTTTAAGTAATAGAAAAAATTAATTTGTGAAACTTGATTATAGCTAAACTAATTATTAATGTTGAAAATTTATCAATAATAAATTATGTCAATTATTATTTTATAAAATTCTAAATAATATATAATTTTAATTTTCCATCAAAATCATTATTATAGAGAATAATTAAAAATTTATATTTTTCACATTATGTTAAATGATTTTCCAAATTTCATTTAAACTACAAATCAATAAGAAAAAAAATCATATAACAATAAAAATTGATAAATTTAAATAATTTTATTATAATTAAAACTTCAATTAAAATATCATTCTAAATAGTATTTATTTAATAATAAATTATGATAGATATAAAAGATTGAAAAAAAAATCATATAACAACAAAAATTGATAAATTTAAATCATCTTATTTATATTAAAATTTCAAATCACATATCATTTTAAATAATATTTTATTAATAATAAATTATTATATATATATAAGATTTATAAGTAATAATATTTTTTTTCAAATATTCCATAAATCAAATTTAACCTTGAATGTTAATCACCATCATTATTATTAATATAAATCAAAATTTTACTTTACATTACAAATAATCAATACCTTAAATATTAACCACCATCATTATTATTAATAATATCAAAATCTTACATTACATTACAAACAATCAATATAATATCTTAACATTAAAAAATTGAAAAAAATAATAAAAGCCATTATAAGAATACTGGAATATATATAATTATTTAATTATTAACATAAATTAAAAAGGATGCCCAATAAACTACACGAAAATACGTTGCATTATCAAAATTTATTTACATGTTTAAACAAACGATAGAAGAGCAACAGGCCAAAATGGAGTCTACTAGATAAAGTAGAGGAATGATGCGCGAGACTCATCACACTCTTCCCTTAATTCAGATGGCATTGCCTCAAATTCGTATCACTGTTTGATCCACTTATCGCCACCAATGTAACCGATGCCCAAAAACTGTCCAATCTGCGTACGATCAGTGAATGTATGTGACCATGGAACTCTTTTGTCTGCTATTGCTCCAGGCCCGCTACATTGGTACTGCCCCAAATTCACAGTCCTGCACACACACAGAGGACGATAACATCAGGATTCCAATTGTCAGTGCATGGATAGTGAAATGATAGCATAACAGTGCCTTACTTTTGTCTTGAGGGGTCGTTCCAGTCCGTCCATCCTCCCGGGCTTATAATGCCATCCATGTAGGAGTTAACAAACACTACTGTGGAGTGACTTCCCCACGCCCTGCCCAGATCCATTAATCCCTTTCCTGTCAACTTACATTGCAGAAAGACAAAGCCCGTGTCTTCAGAAGGAGAGGATCTCTTCTGAGCTACAAAAGCGCCAACACTTACGGGGATGGCATGTAGTTCACAGTTCTGCAATCAACAAACCCAAAAATGGTATTCTTCGTTATCTCCAATTTCTGAAACAGAAAAATCAATGAAAACAATGTTCATGATTTGCCTTTGGTTACCTGATAGATCGATTTTCCATTGCCAGCTACAAAATCGACTGCACCTTCAATGAAACAGTTTCGAAAGTAATGCCTCCCACGGTCATCAAACAGGGTGTCTTGATACCCCAGAAAGCTGCAATCGTAAAACGCACAACGATCTCCCGAAATCATGAGCGCCACAGCTTGATCGCCCGCCTTAAAATTACCGTGACCATATGTATTCTGCATAACTCTACTCTTTAAATCATTTCATCTCATCCCATGTTATACAATATATATTAATAGCCAATTCAAATACCGTACCTGGATTGTGATTTGCCTCGCTATGAAATCTGAAGCAAGAACAGTCACTGTTGCCGTGTAATCTGTCCCGCCTTTCAATTTCGCGCTATCATTCCAAGTGATGATCGTGTTCTTCGCACCCGAACCAATCAGAGTTATGAATGGCTTCTCTGCAGGAATAGTCACCTTCTCCCTGAAAGATACATATAATGAAGAACGAAGAGTTGAGTTCCACATTATTAGGTTATAAACGTAAAATGACCTAATGAAAACGTCCCATCACCAAAAGTTGTCAAGAATGAACCCTAAGTTCATCCCGTTGTCTCAGCTTTTCAAAGTTTCATTAATAAGAAATGCAGCCATACACCAAGCCTGAATCTGATCCTTCTACGAAACTTTTCAATTCAATCCAGATCACTGTGCTCAATTCTATCCTATCACTAAGTTCTGATCTGAAAAATCTAGCTATTTTCTATAATGAAAGTAACCCTAAATAAGGTAACGTTAATTGCTTACTGACCTATAAGTGCCCGGTTTGACATTAATCACGACAGGCTTATTGTTATTCACTGGAACTGCATTGATGGCTTGCTGAAGCGTGGTGAAAACGCCTTGACCTCCCACCGGAGCTACCGTGAGAACAAGCCCTTGGCCGGATGCAGGCTGGATAATCTTTTAAAGCGATGCCATTAAGAAAATGATAACGAGCAATCGTCTGCAATTGGCCATCGACGAGATAGATTGACAAATGGATGGATTCTCCATGTTAATGAAAAGACTCAATGGTCGCATTGCATTTGAAGTTAACAGGATTGATGTAAATATATAGTAGCCAAGCCAAGCCTCCATGCATAAATGAGTTCCCTCACATCTGGTAAATCGATAACTGTCCAATAGTGGTGTATATTATATTTAATGCAATAAGGCTCACTATTTTCGGTTTCACATTGGTTATTTGCTCACAAGATGATATAATTATTATTAATTTAATATAACTCATTTATTAAATAATAAATGTTTTGAATTTTATTTAAGTAAAAGCATATATTTTTTATTATATAATTCTTGCCTAGTGGAAATAGTGGACAGTTTGATATATAATATTATTATATAATACATATTATATTACTTATATTTATAAGTAATTTATTATATAATTATTGTGGAGTGGAAATAGTGGTTAGTGTAACAACTAATTATTAATAGAAATAGTGGAAAGCGCGGTTATGGTAATAATTAATTATTTTAAATATTATATTAATATAGTAGTAGTTTATTTATTTTACGGTTTTGGAGGTTTTCGTAATAAGGTTCACTATTTATCAGTGGTTTTATTTGTTTACATGTGAATTTTAAATTTATAATAATAAAATAATATATATGAGGATGATGATGATTGTATTTCTTGCTATATCTTGATTATGTACCTAGAATAGCATATGTTGATATTCTCCTAATGGACTAACCCTCTAACAAACCGTGAACCACAATTTGAAAAAAAAAAGATTTACCTAAATAGGATTCTATCATTAATGTCATTAATATCATTAATATAATATAATTCCTTAATTTTAATTAATATTATAGAATATATAAGTCCCCCACTCCCACAAAAAATAAAGAGTGTTGTTATTAAAAAAAATAGTAAATAATATAACAACAAATTATTAATGGAAATAATAATGTACACAACTAATTATTATATATATTATATTCTAACTAACTAATTATTACACTGATAGGTGTTTAGGTATTATCTGAGATTTTGGACTTCCTTGAGCTGATCAACAAGATTAACCCAAATGTAACAAGTGTATAGTTAGGATTCATTTCATGGTTGTGATTAACATTTAAATAAGCTTCAGTTAATTAGTGGTTAAAAAAAGGGTTATTTAGTTTTTGTTTAAGAGCCAACCATCTCCACAAAACTAAATGGTTGATTGTGCCTATCGGTGTTCACATGCCACTTTACTTGTGGCTATGCTAGTATATACTATATATTGTACTTAAGAAAATAAAATCGTAAAATGGATTTTGATTTTTAAATTTATAATATTTTGTTGCTTTGTGGACTTTAGGAAAGCTATTGATATAGTGCCTAGGAATAACTTGTGGAATAGATTAGAAGAGCTAAAGGTTCATTTAGAGTTGAGAGTTGTAGTGATAAGTTTGTACGAGAAAGTCGAAAGATGTTAATTGTAATATTGGAGTCAAACAAGGATGCCCACTCTCCCATAGCCTTTTTGTCATTTACATAGATAAGCTAGAAATAAATTTAGAATAAACAAGTTGCACTGGAACGACCCTAGATGGAATAGTCGTCATTCTCCTTCTCTATGTTGATGATATTGTTCTTATGGCAAGGTGCCCCTCTAACCTTGATAAAAAATTAAGGATTCTCAAGGATTTATGCTCTAGAATGGGCATGCCTGTTAACACCAACGAAACTAAAGTTATGATTATCAAGTCCAAGAAAGACCCTTATGCTAGTTTTGTTTATGACAATAACAACTTGGAGGAAGTGAATCAACATTCTATTACAAATATCTCGGAATTGATATCCATCATAAGCTCAATTGGAACTATAGCATTGAGAAAATGATTAACAAAGGGTTTAAATCTTATTTTTTCTTAGAAAACAATTGTAAATCTACAAATCTGGTGATGTGGGATAACATATTCAAAGGATGGAATTTCAAATAGAGAGAGATTACTCAGTAGCTTTCCCTCAGCATAACAACAACTTCTCTCTATGCACAACACATCATCATGTGTCTTCTTAGTACACCATTATATAACTTTTTCCCAGGACTTGTGTCATCTCAATCAAATCTCAAGCAAACATCTTTATCCCTATAATTGTGGATCTGGTCGGCTTGCTAAGATTTTTACATCAATTTGATTGATACCAAATATATTGCTTTCTATCCACTTGTTCATTGTCTCATGATGGTGTCCCCTCTTTCAACTGGTGGCTCCAAGTATCTATTTTTATTACTCATAGAAAATAATATTTATTTTGCATAATATTCACCCACATGAGTGTGAGTATAGATATTTATAGCTCTTTTACAAAATAATTGTTTGGAGAATATTTCTCAAATAAAAACATTTAATCAAATAATTCAAAAGTCTTGGGGGTATTACTTAGAAAGAGGTCATTAATCCTAATCTGAAAGATCAAAAGTATCTCTCTACCTTAACCAGTGTGAAATTCCACAGGAGGAGATCACTTTAGCTTGAACAAATCTCACAATTTCACTCAATAATTGTAGAGAAGAATATACAAAAGATGATCAAAATTCACACATGAAACTCAAAGAATGTGAGAAACTGTTGTTGATACATTCATCAACTATAAGCTGGAAAAAATATGACAATACAATAGACTGAATTCGATATCAGTGAAGGTGATTCGAATTCTCCTCATGGCATGGATTGGACTACATTGGAGACATCACCCAATGAGTAGTAGTGGCCACTGATAGTCAAAGATCAATCAATGTGAGTCTATTTGAGTCTAACTGATGCATGTGAGCACAAATCTAGGGAAGGAGACTGCAAGGAGGGCCCATATCAGTTGTATGTGGTCAAGTAGAGCTACTCTAGTCTCTGTAGCAGTCAATCTAAGAGCTACAGTCAGTTAACTAAGTAATCAATCCTAAAATAAAGGAACTCACCCCCAAATCATGGAACTGACTAATAGATCTCCTAAATCAGTGGAAGAGGGCGCAGTTGTACTCCAATGATGGAAACAAGGGTGCATCAGTGGCTAGAAGGGATAATACTGAGCAAAAACATGCTCTTAGGGGCCCAAAAATAAGGACTAGGTGTTGGGAGACTACCACACTGATGACTTGATGCATGAAGAATGCATGCAATGCATGCAAATACAAATGATGATGGTGAGAATATTCCAACACCCACCCGTAAGCCGGACTATGAGGTAACATAGGAACTGAAAAATAGTAGGGCCCTAGTAACTGAGACCAAAGGTCACCGCATACAACAATCTAAACAAAAATGTGAGGAAAGAGGGAAAACCCAGTGAGAAGAAATCCCACCCTCAATATAGAATGTAAAAATATAATCAACCATGTGCATCACTCACCCCAAGAAGGGATCAGAGGTAAGTGCACCCCAAGAAGGGATCGGAGGTAAGTGAACTTCTTCACCAAGAAGGACTTAGTGAAGATATATGCAATCTTCTCTTGTGTAGGACAATAGAGCAGTGTGATGGTTGATTCAATTTTTGGAGGTATCTTCCTCTTGGGAAGAAGTGGATCATGCTCCAAAAACATGTGCTTGAGTTCTCCTTCAGTGGATTCAAGCAAATATGGAGGCTTCCTGAACTTTCTCTTCAAACCAAACATGATGAGAACAAATCAAAAAATATGAAGATAATTCTGGAACATGTGATTCGAACCAACTGAGGTAGTATCAGCTCCAAGAATTGATGGATGGTTTCTCGTGATCTCCTTTGAAACAGTAGGGGTGAGATCAAAACCAAATGAACCATGACATAATGGTGGTGGCTTGGACTTCAAATCAGCTCCAAGAATTGATAAATGGTTTCTTATGATATCCTTTGAACCAGCCAAGGTGAGATCAAAACCAAATGAATCATGAGATGATGGTGGTGTCTTGGACTTCAAATCAGCTCCAAGAATTGATAGATGGTTTCTTATGATCTCCTTTGAACCAGTATGGGTGAGATCAAAACCAAAATCACAAAAAAATGCACAAGACTTGAACCCAAGCGAATGGTAGTGTCCTTCATCTTCAATGAAATTCTGAGAACTTGTTACAATGATCGAATAGAAGTTCATAGGACTAATTTGATTAAGGAGGGTGAATGCATCACCTCCAAAATCTGGTTTATCCTCCAAAACATTCAGTAGATCGTTATTCTACACATCAGCAGGCTCATGGGAAGTAGGTATTTCAAAGCTATCTTCAACTTCTAGAGTAGCAGCTGACAAATCTTGATCAGAATTCGAAATAGAAGATGGATAAACTCCACTAGTTGTGTTACTTTCATCTACATTAGCTACATGGGAAGGGGACAATTTGAAACTATCTTCAACTTCTAGAGCAACAGAGAAAAGAATATTTTCAACATGATTTTTCTGTGTTGAATCTGCAACTTATTCTTCATCTTGAACAACTTCATCATGAGAGATGATTGAGGCCAAAACATAATTAGAGAGAACACTGGAGGAAGTATCATTGGGCTTGTTCTCCAAATGGATAGCATCTTCATCTTCCTTCTAGTTTCCAAATAATCTATCCAATCTGGTCCAGAGATGTAACATACCCTTTTTGCTGGAAATTTTTTTGTGTTAGCAAACATTATTATAACTTTTATTGTAAAGTTTTATGTTGGACAGGTGTCCAAGGATGACTGTAATTTGCACAATATATTATTATTAAATAAATAAAATAGGAGACAAACACCTAAGAGGACTGTTGAAAGAGTGGTTACTGATCCACTAGGTGGAATGGAATCTGGGGTAGAAGGCAATGGACAAGTGGCATCATCATCATGCAACTAACTAGCTGTTGGTATGGAACAACTCCCTTGAAATGTGGTCATAGTTCCATGAAAGATGGGACTAGAGCTTGAGGCTCATTTATTCCAAACTGACCACTAAAGACCTAGGCAGTCTATATAATAGCCATCAAATAGTGAACTGATGTTCATCACTTTTCCTGACGAGGAAATTTACCTTGGGGTTTTGCTGTGTTTGCACCCAAGATATTTGATGAGGGGATATGCTATGTTGTTGATCATGTTGTGAGTCTGCTAAACTCTTATTGAGTTCAGGAGGTTGATGCCGAGTGGAGAAGGCATGTTATTTCAGGAGGTTGATGCTGAGTGGAGAAGGCATTTTTGAGTGCCTTGCTTCTACACAGATTCCACCCACTTATTGGATCAGTAATCAGGCTCAGGGGTTCACTAGAAGCCAGCAGTTGAGCTACTTCTTCTGGAACAGGTTGGGAGGAACAGGCCTCCTTGGGTGTTTGCCGACCCTATCATCATCTACAGGTTCTATTTGTTTATCTGTTGTTAAGTAGTTAAATCTGTTTATTTACAAATATTTAATTTTATTTACAGAATGTGTTCTAGTTTAAATGCTTCTACTTTTATTTTCTGAATCAGTTTAAAAGAGTTTTAAATACATTGGGTTCTGTTTCTTATATTATTATTATATAATATTTCCACAGTTTAAATAGTGGAAATAGTGGATAGATTGATATATAATATTATTATATAATACATATTATATTACTTATATTTTATAAGTAATTTATTATATAATTATTGTGTAGTGGAAATAGTAGTTAGTGAAACAATTAATTATCAATGGAAATAGTGGTTAGTGTAACAACTAATTATTAATCGAAATAGTGGAAAGAGTGGTTATGGTAATAATTAATTACTTTATATATTATATTAATATAGGAGTAATTTATTTATTCTAAGTTTTGGATTTTACAATTGGTTTTGGTAATTTAAATTTGGAAGCGTTTAAATTGTGTTTTTAAATTTATAGATAGATTCCTAACTTAGATTATGCTACAAAAGTTTAAAAAGTAGAATATTTAGACTAGGTGTATATTGTTTTTAATGTAATAAGGCCCACTATTTATTAGGTTTCACTAGTTTTTTTGCTTGCATGTGAATTTTAAATTTATAATAATAAAATAATATATGATGATGATGATGATAAATATTTAAGTAAGTGGGATTTTTTGGTATATGAAGCAATGCCAGTCATCCTTGGCTCATCATTAATTAGTGATAGCGATGCAAGATCTTCACCTTAAGCAATGATATAAATATTGATGTTAAATTAATTAATGGTAATATAGTTAGGGTTAAGGTTTTTTTATTTGGTTAATTAATTAGTTTACTAGATTTGCTAATTTAGTTAAATAATTGAGTAGTTTAATAAATTTGTTAATTTAGTTTTAATTTATAATCCAATTTTAATAGGTAATTTGATTTAATTTTGTTAAATTTTAATGGATATTATTAATTAATTAATTTGTTAGGATAATTGTAATAATTAATTGATAATTATTAATAAAATAAATTTCATTTTATTATTAGTTAGTTTATATGTTAAAATTCAATTTTGTTATTTATTAGTTAATTTGTTTTAGTTAAATTTATATTTATATTTATTAAGTTAAAATTTTGTTTTCATTAGTTTTTATTATTGTGATAAAATATAAGTCCTCCACTCCCACCAAAAATAAAGAGTGTTGTTATTAAAAAAAAATCAAATAATATAGCAACAAATTATTAATGGAAATACTAATGTAACAACTAATTACATTATATATTATATTCTAAATATCTAATTACACGGATAACTGTTTAAAGATATTATTTGAGATTTTGGACTTCCTTGAGCCGATCAACAAGATTAACCTAAATGTAACAAGTGTTTAGTTAGGATTCATTTCATGGTCGTCATATCTAGTTATGCTTAAATGCATCTTGATTAAGATTTAAATAAGCTTCAGTTAAGTGGTGGTTAAAAAAAAGTATGCTTATTAAATAGTATTTGTTTTATGTTTATATTAATTAATTTAATATTTAGTTTTTGTTTTTAAGAACTAGCCATGTCCACAAAACTAAATGGTTGATTGTGCCTATCGGTGTTCACTAGCCACTTTACTTGTGGCTGTGCTAGTATATACTATATATTACATACTAAGAAAATAAAATCTTAAAATGGGTTTTGATTTTTAAATTTATAATATTTTGTTGCTTTGTGGACTTCAGGAAAGCTATTGATATAGTGCCTAGGAATAACTTGTGGAATATATTAGAAGAGATAAAGGTTCCTTTAGAGTTGAGAATTGTAGTGATAAGTTTGTACGAGAAAGTCGAAAGATGTTAATTGTAATATTGGAGTCAAACAAGGATGCCCACTCTCCCATATACTTTTTGGCATTTACATTAGAATAAGTAGGTTGCAATGGAACGACCCTAGATGGAATAGCCGTCATCCTCCTTCTCTATGTCGATGATATTGTTCTTATGGCAAGGTGCCCCTCTAACCTTGATAAAAAATTAAGGATTCTCAAGGATTTATGCTCTAGCATGGGCATACCTGTAAACACAAACGAAACTAAAGTTATGATTATCAAGTCCAAGAAAGAACCTTATGCTAGTTTTGTTTATTACAATAACAACTTGGAGGAAGTAAATCAACATTCTATTACAAATACCTCGAAATCAATATCCATCATAAGCTCAATTGGAACTATAGCATTAAGAAAATGATTAACAAAGGGTGTAAATATTATTTTGTCCTAGAAAACAATTGTAAATCTACAAATCTGGTGATGTGGGACAACAAGAAGTTCATTTCCGAATCTCTTGTCACCCTCTTTATCTTGTAAGGTTTTCAATTTTGGGGCTGCAACACATATTGAGAATCCTATAGAAATATTGAGGAAATTCAAAAACTTTTTATCATGTGTAACCTCAAAATTAAGAGCAATACAACCTATCTTATTCTTCTTATAGAAGTGGGTCTTCCCCCCATCAAAAGCATCCCTAAATTACTAGGTACCTAATGTACAAAAGAATAAGATAAATAACATGAAATAGGAGAGACTCCCTAAAATTGCTTTAAATTCTAGTCAAGACTATTTTTTGCTCAGGAGATGATGGTATAAGGATGCCATGGATTGGTTAAATAATTGGGAGATTGATGAAAATAACATGTTGCAAAATATCAACAATCTCAAAAATACTATTACATCTAAGTTCAAAGTCAGAATGTGGGACTGAATCAAGTTAGAGGTTAAAATAAAATTAAGATATTACATTGTAATGCATCCTAAAATCATAACAAAAAAAATTGTTTTCACTTTTGATACCCTAATATAATCATAAGTAAGATACCTACCAATCATTTAAGGCGTCTCCAAATATTCACTACTCATTTCACATAGATCTATTAGACTATTTCTAACCCTTTTCAAAATGCAACATCCTATAGGGTATATATATGATGTTTACAAGGCACAACTCACCCCTTATTACACTTTTGATTTATATACACAAAATCCATCCATTTATATAGTAAGCATAGATGCATTCTGGATTTCAATTTTATTACTTTGCAAATAACACGCACATATATATTCTTATCCATATACATTCATAGCGTATACATCAACTCCTTCTAATGTAATTCGTTAGATTATGGATATATATGATCTTATCTTTTAAAAGGTATTTAATTGCAATGTTTTTAACATAACGTAAGGGTTGGTGCAAGGTAATGATACCCAATTATGACACGTTAGTTGCAATGACATTATGGAAAAACAGAAATATTATCATTAAAATCAATTATTAGAGGTACCTACAAAACGTTTTCCGATTAGGTGTAAAAAGATGAAACGTAGAAAAATGGATGACCTTCCGGAATATATAATTTTTATTTATGGAAAAGTGGTATAACCACCCCAAAATGTCATTATTCAAAGATTGGTATGTTATTTTTTTTCTAAAACATAATGCACATGTTTTTTTTGAGTCACCTGTTTGCTATGTCAATTTTCAATTTACGAGAAAAAAAATATGCAGAGGCGTAGGCAATAGAAAAATCTTGTGTGGGGCTATTTTTCAAAAATTTTAAAAGTCAATTTTATATTTTTTTTAAATTACCAAAGTTAGTGAAGCCCTAAAATGACATTGTCAAGTTTTAATCCACCATATCATGGCCTAAAAAAATCAAAATGCAATTTTTTTTTTTAGGTTGTAGGTATTTTCGTGCTCTTACGTGGGTTCTTTTCTATTTTCGAAATAGGTAAGCCAATCAAAAGTTATAGGACAAATAAACGACCTATGTTTTTTACGAATTTGACATGAGTGTAGTTTAAAATGAATTAAAAATAGAGAACAACAACAGATCTATTAAAAAATTATATATTTGGAATCTGCATACCGAGCTCGACAAGTGTGTGCAATTTCATCTGCAGTGCACTCATGGAGCTTATGCAGAACTAGCTGTGAAAAATAGGAATTTGTAGTGTTTGATGTTTTCTGCTATAAATTAGGGATAAATCAAACCGAGCCTAAAGGTGCAATCCGAATCTAATTCCAAGCCTGCAAGGGCGCCAAAAAAAATTTGAATTCAAACACGCATGCATGCAACTACGCGCACGCGCAAACATGTGCACGCGTGATTGAAAGCGTGCACGCGCTAAGAACAACGCACATGCATCCTTGCGCGTACGCGCTATTGTATGCCTTTGTATGGTTTATTTAATTTCCTTTGTCAAGGGGATACATGAAGTTGATGAAGATGTGATGATGAAGAAGATGACAATGATGGATATGTTGATGAGGAAGGGGGAGATGACAATGATGTTGAAGATGTTGATGATGATGATGACGATGATGAGATGATGGTGATGGTGATGATGATGATGATGACAATGGTGATGAAGATGACGATGAGGATGATGGTGATGATGATGAGATGATGGTGATGGTGATGATGATGATGGTAATGGTGATGAAGATGACGATGAGGATGATGGTGATGATGATGATGAGGATGATGATGAGGATGATGGTGATGAGGATGATGATCATGATGGTGATGAAGATGATCATGATCATGATGAATATGATGATGATGATTATCGTCATCATCATCATCACCATCACCATCATCATCAACATCTTCATCATCATTGTCATCTCCCCCTTCCTCATCAACATCTCCACCATCGTCATCATCATCATCATCATCATCTTCATTACCATCCTCATCAACATCAACATCATCTCCATCATCATCATCTTCTTCATCCTCATCACCATCATCATCATCATCTTCTTCATCATCATTGTCATCATCAACACCATCATCATCATCATCCTTCTTCCTCATCTTCATCAACATCTAGGTCATCATCTTCATCGTCAACGTCATCATCATCATCATCCTCATCAACATTGATGGCGATGATGATGAAGATGATGATGACAATGTTGATGATGAGTACGATGATCATCAACATCATCATCATGTTCATCATCATACTCATATTCATCACCATCCACCACCATCGTCATCATCATCTTTGTCATCACCCTCTTCCTCATCATCATCATCAACAACATCTTCATTGTCATCATCATCATCATCATCAAATGATGACGATACGAAGATGATGATGATGATGACGAAGAAGATGGCGATGACAAGTATGATGAGGATGATGAAGATGACGAGTATGATGAGGATGATGAAGATGACGATTATGATGACGAAGACAATGATCATCGTGACCATGATCATATGATGATGATGATGAGGATGAGGATGATGAAGATGGCGATGATGATGATGACATATATGATGATTTTGATGATGATGATCATATTCGTCATCATCATCATCATCATCATCATCATCGTACGAATATTCATCATCATCCACCACCACCACCATCATCATCATATCATCATCGTCATCGTCATCCTCGTCTTCACAATGTTGATGATGATGAAGATGATGATGATGATGATGGTGATGATGATGATCATGTTGTTGATGATGATGAAGATGATGATGATGATGAGAATGATGTGTTGCATATTCATCATCTTCTTCATCATCAACATCATCATTATCATCATCATCTCCATTAGTCATCATCACCATCACCATCTTCATCATCATCGTCGTTGTCATCATCATCATCATCATCATCATCATCATCATCATAAGGATTATGTTGATGACGAGTATGATGAGGATGATGAAGATGACTGTTATGATGACTATCATCATCATCATCAGTGTTGGAATTTGGTTTTTATTTCACCCGTCAATTTTTTTATTTTTTTTCCTAACGTTTGAGGTTTTTATATTACCCGTCATGAAACGTTTTGTTTAAAATTTTACCCTTCAACAACAAAGTATCCTAAAAAGTATTACCCTTCGAAAAATGTAAGACTCTACAAATTATAGCTCTATATGCCCTTTGTTTCTGTATATTATGTTTGAATACCGTTTATTCTACAAATTGCATAGACTATTTGTATTCCAAATGATGCACACAGATTTCACGTCTCTCAACCCCTTATTTAGTACTTTCCTTCATTTAAATTCTACATCTCTCACTCAAATTGAACCATGAGAGAAATATAGGAGATGTTCATTTCAATTTCAATGGGAGTTGGAGAATTAACCAATACTCTTTGACTCCGAATCTATATAGATTACTGAAATTATGGGATAAATCATTGCATACACTAATATTTAAAATTATTAAAAAATACACAGACATACCCAAGAAAATAGTGCAAGCATTACCTCTCATAATGCAAATAAGTGTCTGTCTCCAAGACCTTGCAACTCCCAACATCCAACTCCCAAAGTTGTTGTAGCATGCTAATACAATCAATGAGCATTGAGCACTAAAATCTGTAGAGTCTAGATGCTCCTTGCACTAATAAAAAAATCAAAAAGTAATGGAGAAATCATTGGGTTAAATGAGTTTTTCTGTTTTTAGGAAAAATCAATCCAACTTGCAAATGGAAATGCATGGAAATAATTTTAATTTAATAGATGTTTCTATTTATCTAGTGAATGTATGCTTTGAGAAATCATTGGGTTAAATGAAATTTTTCTGTTTTTAGGAGAAATCAATGCAACTTGCAAATGGAAATGCATGGAAATAATTTTAATTTAATAGATGTTTCTATTTATTTAGTGAATGTATGCTTTGGAAGTTGGAATTTAGAATGTATAGTTTAACAAATCAATGCAATTTGCAAATGGAAAGGCATGGAAATAATTTTAATTTAATAGATGTTTCTATTTATTGAGTGATTATATGCTTTGGAAGTTGGAATTTAGAAAGTATAGTTTTATATAACATAAATATATTAATAAATTAGTAATATAATGACATTTTAGGAATTTTGTTGTCTTTCAAAAATAGTTTCTATTTATTTAGTGAATATATGCTTTGGAAGTTGGAATTTAGAAAATATAGTTTTATATAACATAAATATATTAATACTACCAATAAATCAGTAATATAATAACTGTTTAGAATTAGGAATTTTGTTGTCCTTGAAAAATAGTAGTATAGTATAATGACAGTTTAGAAATTTTATTTCCCTTCAAAAATACGTTTTAGAAATTTTATTACCCTTCACAAAGACGGTTAACCAAAATTTCAAACTGTATTTGACAGTCAAAATGCACCATGATGGGCATTTTTCCCGTCAAATTCCATCACTGATCATCATCATCATCATATGATCATCATCTTCATCATCCTCATCATCATCCGCATCCTCACAATGATGATGATGATGATGATGAGGAGGAAGTTGATGATGATGATCATGTTGATGATGATGATGAAGATGTTGATGATGTGCTACATATTTCTCATCATCTTCATCATCATCATCATCACCGTCATCATCATCATCTCCAAATCAGTCATCATCATCATCGTACTCATATTCATCATCATCCACGATCACCATCATCATTATCATTATCATCATCATATCATCACGACGAAGATGATGATGATGTGTTGCATATTCTAATCATCTCCAACAACATCTTCATCATCTTCATCATCATCGTCATCATCATCATCCTCATGCTCGTCCTCACAATTATGATGATGACGATGATGATGACGACGACGATGATGATCATGCTGTGGATCATGTTGTGGATGATGATGATGTGTTGCATATTCGCCATCATCTTCATCATCAACATCATAATCATCATCATCATCATCACCATCATCTCCATTAGTCATCATCGTCGTCATCATCATCATCAACATCATCATCATCATCATCTTCATCATCATCATCATCTTCATCATCATCATCATCATCATCATGACGAAGATGATGATGATGATGATGACGATGACGATGAAGATGGTGATGATGATGATGATGAATACTGGAGACGATGATGATGTTGATGATGAAGATGATGATGAATATGCTGCACATCATCCTCATCCTCATCATCATCTTCATCATCATCATCTTGATGATGATGATGAAGATTACTATGACGAGTATGATGAAGATGTCGATTATGATGACGAAGACACTGATCATCGTGACCATGATCATATGATGATGATGGTGATGGGGAGGATGATGAATATGGCGATGATGATGATGGCGATGTGTTGCATATTTGCCATCATCTTCATCATCAACATCATAATCATAATCATCATCATCATCATCATCATCATCTTCGTCATGATGATGATGATGATGATGATGAAGATGATGATGATGATGAAGATGATGATGATGATGATGACGATGACGATGGTGATGATGATGATGATGATGACTACTGGAGATAATGATGATGTTGATGATGAAGATGATGGCGAATATGTTGCACATCATCCTCATCCTCATCATCATCTTCATCATCACCTTTAGGATGATGATGATGATGATGATGATGATGAAGATGGCTATGACGAGTATGATGAGGATGATGAAGATGTCGATTATGATGACGAAGACAATGATCATCGTGACCATGATCATATGATGATGATGGTGATGGTGAGGATGATGAAGATGGCGATGATGATGAATAATGAAGATGATGCCGACGAATATGATGATTTTGATGATGATGATCATATTCATCATCATCATCATCATCTTCATCATCGTACTCATATTCATCATCATCCACCACCACCATCATCATCATCATATCATCATCATCATCACCATTCTCGTCCTCACAATGATTATGATGATGAAGATGATGACGATGATGATGATCATGTTGTTGATGATGATGAAGATGATGATGAGGATGAGGATGATGTGCTGCATATTCGTCATCATCTTCATCATCATCAGCATCATCATCATCATCTCCATTATTCATCATCTTCATCATCATCGTCATCATCATCATCATCTTCATCATCATCATCATCCACATGCTCTTCCTCACAATGATGAAGATGATGACGATGATCATGCTACGGATCATGTTGTGGATGATGATGATGTGCTACATATTCGTCATCATCTTCATCATCAACATCATGATCATCATGATCATCTCCATTAGTCATCATCATCATCATTATCACCATATTCATAGTCATCATCATCATCATCACCATCTTCATCATCATCATGATCTTCATCCCATCGTCATCATCACCATCATCATCATCATCATCATCGTACTCATATTCATCATCATCCACCACCATCATCATCATCATCATATCATCATCATTATCATCATCCTCGTCCTCACAATGATTTTGATGATGAAGATGATGATGGTGATGCTGATGATCATGTTGTTGTTGATGATGAAGATGATGATGATGATGAGGATGATGTGCTGCATATTCATCTTCATCTTCATCATCAACATCATCGTCGTCATCATCATCATCATCATCATCATCATCATCATCATCATCTCCATCATTCATCACCATCTTCATCATCATCATCATCTTCGTCATGATCTTCATCATCATCATCATCAGATCATCATGACAAAAAACCTTATTTTATTGCAATTGTGATTCCACTTACAGCAGGTGAACACTATTCGTAAAATCTTCCACGATGAGGAGGCCCTCCATGACTACTTGATTAGATCCTTTACATCTCATCATCTTCATCCTACACTAAGACCAGGGATGATAGGTGCCTTACATTTTGATCAATACAACAATGTAAAGAAGAGTGCTCTGCATATTACATGAAGCCAAGCTTATACCTTCTGTGCTATGCTTTTCCAGCCTTCCATAGGGGTGGGAGTATCAAGACTGTTATCCTTCCCCATAAATTAACCAGGCAAATATTTCCCAGCAAATAAAACTAACCATCAAAGTGCATTTTGTCACACCTGCATCACCCTGAGAGAATAAAATCTGATGGTAATTATGAACAAATCTGACATACTGCGATCTCACAATAATCGCACCTCCGAGCAGTCTTTATACAACATTAATATATATCTACTATGTATTTAATTATTCTTGATGTAATATATATGTTTCTAACTGAAAATTAAATTAATGTTTTGAAATCAAAATACACAAATTTGTAAATATACCCTTAAACCCCCAAACACCTAGAAGCACTTAAATGCACTTAGGGATTATGGGTTAGAAGAGGTCCTAAAGGCCTTTATGGGGGAGGGGCTCTTTATGGGGAGGGGCTCTAGGCATAACCCAACAGATTTATATTTGTTGGGCAATAAATACAATGAACGTTACCCACCAACCATTGCAACGTTCAGCAAGGACGCGCACACGCCAGAGGTGCATGCGCGTCCCTGTTGAACATAAAATTTAGAAAATAACCCGCGTTCTTTCTCCCGCATTTTTTTCCTCATTCATCGCGTTCTGTTCACTGGTTTCATGCACATTCCAAGAAGCATTTTCATGGTAGATTGAATTCATACACCATTTGGATAAAATACACAATATTTGGGGCTCTATTTGGCTCTTTGTATTGAATACATGCCTATTGGGCTCTATTTGGCTCTTTGTATTGAATACACGCCTATTGGGCTCTATTTGGATCAATTGAGTGAATACACAACAGTTGGACTCTATTTGGCACCTTGGATTGAATTCTCATGCTACTTGGATACACATGAAGTCTTCTTACATATAGTGGACACATCAAAAGAGCATTTGACATGTGAAGCAAAGAGCAATCATGATCCTTGAGGTATGGTGAAAATTTGATCTTGTTAAATGTAATTTAGTCTTCATTCACTTGTTTGAATGGCATCTATTTTGGTTTTCCCTCATGAATTGTATGATAGATCTATTTTAGTCTTCTTAATCTTCAACATAGACAATAAAAACATCCTACCAAAAAAAAACTACAACATGCACCAAGCAATGCTTTCAACCTTTCATGAAGATAATAAAAAAAAATTACTTGCATCACCACCAATAACATTTCATAATCACATTCCTCCATCTAGTAGACAAACATTTGTTGAATTCCTCACGGTTTCACTACAACAACTCACCCAAACACCTAAACAATTGAAAAGTCTTAGTCTTTTGGGGCTATTTTCCCTCATCCATACCATGAAAATGAAGTCAATATGAGCTTCTCCCTTGTAGGGAATTTGCTGGACTACTAACATCCCATACCACCATCCAATACCATCCTACTGAGTTCTTAGATGTGATGTTGTAACTATATATGTAGGGCATTCCCAATAGCTTTTAATATTATATGAAAACATTATCACTAGATGTTGTTGTACATAATCAATTGCTACATCGAGCTTTAATAATCATGCACATTGAGTTTTAAGATCTTGTTTGTTGTTCATTCTTACAGGGGTCATATTTTTCATTTTTCCAAAAGCGCATTGAATATGGGCAACATATGTAATGATCAAAGAAAGTCTAGAAGGAGGCCATTGCCCCCTGAAAAGGCCCATGAGATAAGAGAAAATGCCAGGTTGTACATGCAAAACCATAAAAATCAAAATGTTAGTGCCTTAGATCCATCAACAAGCAATGACGAAGTGGTTGAAGTCAATCAAATCTTGCCTGATGTTGAGGATGAAGGGATGGATGTTGAACAAGATCTTAACTGGCAACCACCCCAAGAAGAGCACCCACCTGGAAAACACACTCCATTGCAGGACCAATTACTGAACGAAGGGCCACAACAAACCATTGATGAGACTTGTACTTCCTTGCCGATTCCCTTGCCTCAACTATCAACCGGACGACGAATAACTCCTAGATGTATTCATGTGGATGAAATTTCATTTACAGGACTTGAAGGTAAGATGTCCAAATGCACTATTGATTTCCATTGTAACAAGATAATCAAAGATTTTTTTGAATCCAAAACCGATGTAGCAAAATGTCAATTGTTTCTTGCTTTGTTAAAATCACATTGTCTAACTCATGTTAGGATAATTTTGTGCATAAAGGTAGTTAGAAGTTCAGAGGCCAACAATCATGTTGTTAGAAATCTACAATCTGCATTTAATTTGATTGGAAAAACTTCTCGCACAAAAGATTTTAATGCAGCCCGTCGTGTACTGTCGAAATCGATTGTAGACAAATCCACAAGGCAATGTCGCCTACTATCACACACATGTAAAATATTTAAAGTAGATAGAAAGACTCTTCAAAAGTATTCTGCCATTAGAGAAAAAATTGAAACCCTAGTCCAAAAATATTGTTGGGCCTTTGTTGGTAGGTTACCTCATTCAGACATGAAGCTCATTGATGATGTTAAAGAACTAGTGCAAAATTTTTAGCATGATAACACTAGACCATCATCGAATCAAAGAGATGTTTTAAAGTTGAGAAAAGGTGTTAGGGGGGGTGAACCCCATTTCAAGCACTTCCTTGACACCACACAAACAAAACTCTATGAGAGGTTCAAGAATGAGCACACACAATTGAACTTGGGCCAAAGGTCATTCAAAAAATGCAAACCCTGGTACGTTAGAATTTGCATTGATCGCAGTACATGTTGTTGTAGATACCGTGTAGAATTTGAGTACTATTATGATACATATAGACATATATTTTGTGGTTTGCATACTAACATTGTGTAGGATTGCCCTTCATTACAACCACCGAATGCATCCAGAGAATTTATACATAGCATAATGTGTGGAAGGCCTGAAGGACAAAAATATTATAAAAGATCATGTTTATATGGGACGTGTTCCAGTTGCAGTGGATTTGCATTATTCAGCCGCTGCATCCATGCAACCGCGAAGCACGAATTTGGGAGGATGTCAGTATAAATGTAGAACTTCCAGTACATAACATATCAAGTAGATAATTCGAAGGAAAGCAAAAAAATTGCATTGGTGAAGTCACAGGTAATCTAAGTTTGCATGCTTTCATACTGTACATGTTGAATTTGTACATATATATTCAGATTGAAAATGTCACGTTGTATTAATGCCCTTGGTTTTGTGGCACTAGGTACAAATTTGTGATTTCATGAAGGAATTCTACCAAAAGACCGAGCATTATGTACAACACGTCCATGTAGCACGATGGCAGGATGAACAGTACAGACAGTGCAGGGACACCTTTCCCAAGGGCACAATATTGTCGGTTGTGGACTTTGCAAAAAAATATACCCTACAGCCAAAGAATGAGATTCAAAGTCAATACTACCATTCAGACCAAGTTAGCATAATGGTCCATATCATGTACAGGCACGTGCCAAAGAGAAACAATGACATGAGGATGATATTGAAAGAGACCAAATTCTACATCAGTGATGACAGGTGCCACGACCTGCATTATGTGCAGCATCGCTTCAAAATTTTCTATGATCAGCTAAAGGAGAGAGGGATACATATGGACCAACATTGGATATGGTCAGATGGTTGTGTAGGCCAATTAAAAAATGCACGTGTTTTCCAGTGGTTGAGTATGTTGCACAAGATTTATGATGTGTTGCATGTATGGAACTATTTTGAGACCGGGCATGGAAAGGGAGAGCACGACAGGGCTGGAGCATGTCTCAAAACTGCCCTACGAAGGGAGGAGATGAGATGCATGGGAGGCCCTCATATTCGGAATGTGGAATCCACAGTTCGATGGTGCAAAGAAAAAATGTCAAATCGAACCATGGAGCAACACATACCAACAGGTAGAGGACATGTTGTCAGAAATTTCTGGAATGTAGTTGATATAGATTGATCACGTTCTTATAGTTGTAGTACTGTGCAAAACACTCGTGGATTTCATTTGGTTCGAAGCTCAAACAATCCTTTATTTGAAATGTGGACGCGAAAACTTGCTTGCTTTTGTGGGTCTTGCAGCTGTTGTGAGTGGGATGAGTGCGAATCAATGGATTGGGTTGATGAATGGGATCATGTATCACTTGCAGTGGACCCACGTGCAGTTGCTGAAACAATCCAGTTAGAGGAAGGCCAATCCTCTATTTTGAATGAATATGATCATATATCTGATCTTGTACAACCAGGTAAACATTTCTGCATGCATATCTCGGTTCCCTCCTTGTTTTTGTATTTATCCAAGTTATCAAACCACTGCTTGTTGGAACATGAACTTAAAATGCATTTTTGTAGGACACATCTACGCAGTTGTCGCCCTGACAGATAGTGCAATTGGGATGAATTATTGGTTGGCATCATGCATCCAGGGGAAGCGAACCCTCCTCGCATCATTAACGGATAGTGAAGGGATTACATTTCTTACTGGCTCGATGGTTTTTCAGGGGGAATATCTTACAGTGGATGGAAAGGGACCAAAGAGCAATGGCTACACATACACATATTATAGACCAGGGTTGTGTGTATCACTTTACGCACTTGATCATGGGTACAAACATCCAACTACAGACAATGTCAACGAAGTCATCAAACAAGGTACGCTACTTACGACCTCATGTGGAGCATGAGAGGTTGTTCGAGACAATAAAAAACCGAGAGGATCCAGAAGGCCTAATTGACTGAGGTGCATAGTTTAGCCATGTGATTGTTTATTCATGCACGGTTAATGTTATTCATGTTAGATGGTTTATTTGATATCATTATCTTATATCTTTTATTTGATGTCTGAGTTATGATTAAGTTATGATTTATAGCCATGCGATTGTTTATTCATGTATGATTAACCCTAGAAGCACTAATATAACCCTACAAACATAATCTATCCCTAGAAATGCTAGAAAGCTAAACTAACCCTAGAAACACTAATCTAACCCTCAGAAACTAATCTAGAATCCTAAAAACATAATATAGCCCCAGAAATCCTAGAAAGCTAAACTAACCCTAGAAACACTAATCTAACCCTCAGAAACTAATCTAGAATCCTAGAAACATAATCTAGCCCTAGAAATCCTAGAAAGCTAAACTAACCCTAGAAACACTAATCTAGCCCTCAGAAACTAATCTAGAATCCTAGAAACATAATCTAGCCCTAGAAATCCTAGAAAGCTAAACTAACCCTAGAAACACTAATCTAACCCTCATAAACTAATCTACAGTCCTAGAAACATAATATAGCCCTAGAAATCCTAGAAAGCTAAACTAACCCTAAAACACTAATCTAACCCTCAGAAACTAATCTAGAATCCTAGAAACCTAATGTAGCCCTATTAACCTAATCTATGCCTAGAATCTGTGACCCACCACACGTACCCTCAATAGGGGGTATTTGGACTCCAAGTGGGATAGGATCACTATTAGAAGGGTTTGTTACCCAATCTATTAAGGGACCAAGTCACATTGAGTCATTTCCAGTCTTATATAGCCTATATGCCGCTAATCAAATGCCAAAAATTCTGGATGGGAGAACACTTGTTATCTTACACACTCTAATTAACCTCTAGGCAAAGCAACGGCCATTGCTTTGCAACCTGTGAAGGCTGCACAAGAAAAAACTAAGTGCTACTAATCAGAGGAGGGTAGTTGTCACTGGATTGGGAGTAGTCACTTCCTTTGGTCATATAAAGAAATCTTCTTCAGGGACAGAGTGGTATCGGTGATATTGAGAACTTTGATTGCTCTGATTTTGCAAGTGTAATTGGCATCAATGCGATTCATTTGCTTCCTCTCATTTACACCTCTTTTGAATTTTTCTACTTGAATTGTAAATGTGGAATAGTCCACCAAGTCAAAGGGTTTTTTCTCATCATGATCTCACCAAGAGCCACATACACAAAAACCATGCATCATGTACAAAATAAACATGCAAAAGCCTTCGGGTCAATGCTTAATCAGTGATCTCCACCATGCATGATTCACTCAAGCATGATTCTCCTTACAATACATGCAAGAGGTAGCAACAACATTCAACATTGCCTTCACACAACTTCTATGACCTCTATTCCTTATGTAGCTCAGTCTCCATGCTTTATGCACTACGGTCATAATAATCATAGCAATTGTCTAATAATTCATAAACACATATGATCAATCATGACTACTCAATCCATTGTGATGTCGCATAAGTAAAAAAAAAATGAGACCAAGACTTCCTTGGGACAAAATATTGTTGATTCATATCTTCAACCCCCCCATCTATTATAGTTATTCTTCACAGTTGGATACCTGTCGGGGGCGTAGAACTCCAACTGTGCAACAAAACCAGGTTTTAGGGAGTCCTACAAGTGTGTCTAGGCAGGTTCCGGCCGAGAATGCTAGCCACAAGTGCCTGGTGGATGATTTTCTAGAGTTGACCCCCATGTGCAAAAATTGCACACTCCCTCACTAAGCAAAACCCTAGTTTCCAAGATGGACGTACAAGATGAGGGCGGGGCCACCAGGCCAAAGGGGAGGGGAACCCCTAACACCATCCTGGCATGTTGAATCCAATGGAGTCAACGGTTCGTCGATCCAAGCCACGGTCTTCATTCTATGGCTCGTCCCGTCTTGCTGCCAGAAGGCCTTCACGGACACTTGCTGGATACCTGTCGGGGGCGTAGAACTCCAACCGTGCAACAAAACTGGGTTCTGGGGAGTCTTGCAGGTGTGTCTAGGCAGGTTTCGGCTGAGAACGCTAGCCACAAGTGCCCGGTGGATGATTTTCCAGAGTTGACCCCCGTGTGCAAAAATTGCACACATAGTCCATCCTTATCTTGATAAACAAGAGTTTTATAATAGCTTGAATGTTTTGGGCATGGTTATCTCCCTGTATTCAGTTTTCTGATTGGTTGAAAAGCTTGCCTGAAAATCTGTACATTGAACTTCTTTGTTTTATTGCTGAAAAACGGAAGGGATTTTCAAGTCACCTGCAAAACGCTCCTTTGTTGAAATATCTAAGTTCTTCCAACAACATAGATTTGGCTAGTGTATCAAATGCTACCGTCCACACTAGAATTTATCTTTCATCAAAGGAGTTGCACATATTATGGCTAAAAAAATGGTCTCGGGAGTTTGGAAGTGCCGGAAAATATTATTCCATGCCTGAATCTACCCAAAAGGCAATTATAAATTTAGATCCTCGAGAATGCCTGAATCTACCCAGAAGGAAATTATAAATTTAGATCCTCGAGAAGGTAAGAAACTGTATGAGTGGTTGAATCAGTGTCCTAAAATTACAGAGCTTTCTATCTCAAAGTTTACTGAGCGGCTCCTGGATGTAGTATCAGACTCAACAGACAGTAAACTTGTTATCACCACCAGAATGGCCCCAGGGTGCCCGACTAGAATTCCCATAGCACCTGAACCGTGGCTCGGTTCGCAAATCCATCGAATACGGTGTGTCCGAGACACCGAGTTTCATCAAGGGGACCCCCCATAGCATGCCTCGAAGACCCGGAAGTGGTGCCAATGGGCCATCCCCGGAGCTAGGGTTTTGCTCAGTGAGGGCCATTCCATATTCGCTCAATGGGGACATTTCTCATCTGGAGGCCCTCGGGCGTGCGTGGCCACTGTGGACAGATCCACTATGGCCACATGGACCTGTGGGAGTTGGCATAATCCAATTCCTCTCACCGGTTTGGGTTCCGTGGCCCCAGAGCAAATGCCCAAAGTGTCCCTGAACGGCCCTGAGGTGCCTGACTAGAATTTCTGTGGCACTAGAACCATGGCTCGGTTCGCGAATTCGCAGACTCTGGTGGGTCTGGGACAGCAGGTTTCAGCTAGGGGACCCCCCACAACATTCCCCGAAGACGCGAAAGCGATGCCAAAGAGCCATCTCCGGAGCTAGGGTTTTGCTCAATGATGGCCATTCCAAATTTGCTCAAGGGGGCCATTTCTCGTCAGGATGCCCCCGGGCATGCGTGGCCACTGTGTACAGGTCCACAATGGCCATGTGGACCTATGGGAGGTGAAGGAATCCAACTCCTCTCGCCGGGTTGGGTTTCGTGGCCTCGGGGCAAATCCTCCAGGTGTCCCTGAATAGCCCCAGGGTGCTTGACTAGAATGCCAGTGGCACTAGAACCGGGGCTTGGTTCGTGAATCTGTTGACTCCGGTGGGTTTGGGATGCCGGGTTTTAGCTAGGGGGACCCCCCACAGCGTGCCTCGAAGACCCAAAAGTGGTGCCAATGGGCCATCCCTGGAGCTAGGGTTTTGCTTAGTGAGGGCCATTCCATATTCGCTCAATGGGGCCATTTATCTTCCGGAGGCCCCCGGGCATGTGTGGCCACCGTGGATAGGTCCGTAATGGCCACGTGGACCTGTGGGAGCCAATGGAATCCAAGTTCTCTCGTCGTTTTGGGTTTCGTGGCCCTGGAGCAAATGCCCAAAGTGTCCCTGAATGACCCCAGGGTGCCCGACTAGAATGCCCGTGGCACCAAAAACATGGCTCGGTTCACGAATCCATCGACTCCGATGGGTCTGGGACACCGGGTCTCAGCTAGGGGACCCCCCACAGCGTCCCTCAAAGCCCTGGAAGCGGTGCCAATGGGCCATCCCCGGAGCTAGGGTTTTGCTTAGTGAGGGCCATTCCATATTTGCTCGAGGGGGCCATTTCTCGTCTGGATGCCCCCGGGCGTGCGTGGCCACTGTGGACAAGTCCACAATGGCCATGTGGACCTGTGGGAGGCGACGTAATCCAAGTCCTCTAGCCAGGTTGGGTTCCGTGGCCCCGGGGCAAATCCTCCAAGTGTCCCTGAACGGCCCCGGGCTGCCTAACTAGAATGCCTGTGGCACCGGAACCGTGGCTCGGTTCGCGAATCCGTCGACTTCGGTGTGTCCAGGACGCCAGGTTTTAGCTAGGGGACCCCCCACATCATGCCTTGAAGCCCCGAAAGCAGTTCCAATGGGCCATCCCCGGAGCTAGGGTTTTGCTCAGTGTGGACCATTCCATATTCGCTCGAGGGGGCCATTTCTCGTCCGGAGGCAGAAGAAGATCAATTTTCGACAAAACAATGTAGTTAGTAGAAGAAGACTAATTTTCAACAAAACAATGTAGTTATTACATGTGGAGGTAGCGGTTTCCCGTGGAAAACGAGTGTAGGGTTGAGCAAAGGAAAGATATTGGGAAATGGGCTATTACATTAGCTTTTCCGATGGGCAAGTGGTTTACAGAAGGAAATATGGTAGCTGTAGGTATCTATGCTTTTCTTCCGACGGAAATAGGATTTCCCTCGGAAGAAAAGTGTAGATACCTATAGCTGCCAAAGCATAGATACCTACAGCCGCCCATCAGAAAAGATAATGTAATAGCCCATTTCCCAACATCTTTCCTCTGCTCAACCCTACACTCATTTTCCATAGGAAACCACTGCCTCCACATGTAATAACTACATTGTTTTGTCAAAAATTGATCTTCTTCTGCTAACTACATTGTTTTGTCAAAAATTGATCTTCTTCTACCTCCGGACGAGAAATGACCCCCTTGAGTGAATCTGGAATGGCCTTCGGGTGCTACGGGAATTCTAGTCGGGCACCACGGTGGCCACGCATGCCCGGGGGCCTCCAGACGAGAAATGCACCCCTTGAGAGAATTTGGAATGGCCATCACTAAGCAAAACCCTAGCTTTGGAGATGGCTCGTTGGCACCACTTCCAAGTCTTCGGGGGATGCTGTGGGGGGTCCCCTAGCTGAAAACCGTCATCCTGGACCCCACCAGAGTCGAAGGATCCACAAACCAAGCTACGGTTCAGGTTCCATGGGCATTCTAGTCGGGCACCCCGAGGCCATTCAGGGACACCTCGAGGATTTTCCCTGGGGCCACGGAACCCAACCCGGTGAGAGGACTTGGATTTCGTCACCTCCCATAGGTCCACATGGCCGTTGTGGACCTGACCATAGTGGACATGCATGCCCAGGGGCATTCGGATGAGAAATGGCCCCCTCGAGCGAATATGGAATGGCCCTCACTGAGCAAAACCCTAGCTCCAGGGATGGCCCATTGGCACCTCTTTCGGGGATTCGAGGGATGCTGTGGGGGGTTCCCTAACTGAAATTCGGCATCCCAAACCCACTGGAGTTGACAGATTTGCGAACCGAGCCACGGCTCCGGTGCCATGGGAATTCTAGTCGGGCACCCCAGGGCTGTTCAGGGACACCTAAAGGATTTTCCCTAAGGCCACGGAACCCAACCCGGTGAGAGGAATTGGATTTTGTCACCTCCCATAGGTCCACCTGGCCATTGTGGACCTGTCCATAGTGGCCACGCATGCCCGGGGGCATCGAGATGAGAAATGCCCCCCTTGAGCAAATTTGGAATGGCCATCACTGAGCAAACCCCTAGCTCCGGAGATGGCTCATTGGCACTACTTCCGGGTCTTCGGGGAACGTTGTGGGGGGTCCCCTAGATGAAACTCGCCATCTTGGACCCACTGGAGTCAACTGATTCACTAACCAAGCCATGGTTCAGGCACTATGGGCATTCTAGTCAGGCACCCTGGGGCTGTTCAGAGACACTTGGAGGATTTGAACCGAGGCCACAGAACCCAAACCGACAAGAGGACTTGGATTACGTCACCTCCCACAGGTCCACCTGGCCATTTCAAACTTGTCCACAATGGCCACGCACGCTCGGGGGCCTCCGATCGAGAAATGCCCCCCTTTAGCGAATTTGGCATGGTCTTCACACAGGGGTCAACTCTAGAAAATCATCCATTGGGCACTTGTGGCTAGCATTCCCGGCTGGAACCTTCCTAGACACACCTGTAGGACTCCCCGAAACCCAGTTTTGTTGCATGGTTGGAGTTCTACGCCCTCGGCAGGTATCCAGCAGGTGTCCCTGAAGGCCTTTTGGATGCGAGACGGGACAAGCCATAGAATGAAGACCGTAGCTCAGATTGACGAACCGTCGACTCCGTTGGATTCAGCACACCGGGATAGTACTAGGGGTGCCCCTCCCTCATCTTGTACGTCCATCTTGAAAACTAGGGTTTGTTAAATTTTGAGCATTAATTCACAATACTTTAGGATCTTTGCTGAGGGAATAACATATACTGTATATCAATGCATGATAATCACAATAAGCATGACAAGCATCACAAGAATCAAAAGCATGAGAGACAAGAGACACAGAGTTTCCGTGGGGAAAACCCTAAGGTGAAAAACCCCACAACTTCCTCAGAGATAGAGAGAGCAATGGCTCAACCAAAGTACAACCAAAATACACTAAGATAGTCTCCTAGTAGCAGATGATCCTCCTCTTCATTAGTGCTCCACTTTCTGAGTGAGAGTGAGATACTCTTCCAAGTGATCTAAATAGAGATCACCTGATCTCTATTTATACTAATCTGTTTGCCCAGTGACCTTATGGGGCCGACTTGTCTAGCTAGGTACATCCACATTATAATATATATTTCAGGGCCGACCCCACACATGGTGGTCTAATAACCCATCGGCAAGTACACACACTTGCGACACTTGTCAATCCACATGACGACACTTCCTTATAGAGGAATGACACATCTCTTATAAGGGTACAATAAATATATATAAAATACACAGATGAAATACATTCCGAAGTTGCATATACATCAACACTCCCTCTTAACCAGGAAGGTATTTCTCGACACAGATCTGCTAGACAAGTCTTCTTCTCGGGATCATCGCCATCATCATCGTCACTATTGTTGCTATCTCAACCAATCTCTAACTCTACTCGTCATAGGAAGTTCTACAGAGCCTGTCCTTTTTCATACTGGATGTAGGCCCGCCACCTGCAGGTCTTCGTCATCACTGGCCATACTATGGAAATCTCATGACTTATTACATGCGTCACAAAACCTTAAAAGAGTCTCTTGAATAGCAAGAACCCTAAAGAGCATCTGAGGCCTTTTTCATCCTGTCCAGATCTCCAGGACTTATTACATGTGACCCCACCACAAAACCTCAAAATAGAATCCCAGGACTGATTACGAGCACAAGGCTCAACCTATCAGATCTCCCAAGGCACAAATTACATGTGGTCATGGAAAAAGCTCGAAAGAGCATCCCAGGACTGATTACGAGCACACGGATCAACCTATCGGATCTCCCAGGGCACAAATTACATGCCATAGGACAAAACCTTGTAAGAGCATCTGGCAGATATCCCAGGGCACAAATTACATGCCATAGGAAAAACCTCGAAAGATTATCTGCATATCTCCCAGGGCACAAATTATATGTCCTCCCAAGCAAAACCTCGAAAGAGCATTTTCCAGATGTCCCAGGGTACGAATTACATGCCATAGGAAAAACCTCGAAAGACCATCTACAAATCTCCCAGGGCACAAATTACATGCTTATCTGCACAACCTGTTCCACGGCCACAAAGTATCAACCTGATACTCACCATACATCATCCTGATGTACACATGATCATCCTGATCATCACTACAACATCTTGCTGCATGTCATCTGGAGCAACATCCTGAAGCTCATCATCCATGATAATCCTGATCATATAATGCATCTACCTAATGCATACCAAGTATCTACCTGATACATATCATCATACATGATCCACCTGATCATATAGTGTATCCACCTAATACAAATACAAATACATGATACATATCACCATACATGATCCACCTGATCATACAATGTATCCACCTGATACATATACAAATACATAATCCAAGCATCCAACATGATGCTTCTACAAAATACATACACATGATCCAACCGATCATATTCAGCATCCAACATGATGCATACATACATACATAAAAAATGATCCAACTGATCATATCCAGCATCCAACATGATGCATACATACATACATAAAAATGATCCAACTGATCATATCCAGCATCCAACATGATGCGTACATACATATATAAAAATGATCCAACTGATCATATCCAAGCAGAAACCAGAACATCATCCTGATGCTCGTCATCCAGCACTTACATCCACAGCCATGTGAAGGATCCTCCTTCCAACATGCTTGGAATGGCTTCAGCAAATGTGTCCATCACTTCTTCCTTGAAGTGTCCTCGATCTAAAGAACACCAAGCCTCTCTCTGAAGTACTCGAACTTCACCCTGGCTAGTGGCTTCGTCAGCACATATGCAATCTGCTCGTCCGTCGCAACATACAGGAGCTTTACAGCTCCTCTCTGGACCATATCCCTGATATAGTGATATTTGATCTCTATGTGTTTCGACTTGTCATGAAACAATGGATTCTCGGACAGCTTCACACAACTCTAGTTATCACAGAAGATACCAGTAGCATCCAACAGGAGATCAAATAACTTAGACAGTAGCTTCCGTAGCCATACTACCTCACAACTAGCTGAACATGCTGCAACATACTCTGCCTCAGCTGTACTCAGTGCTATGCAGGACTGCTTCTTGCTAAACCAAGAGATCACACCTAATCCCATACTGAAGCAGCACCCATATGTGCTCTTCCTATCTACAGCACTGCCAACCCAATCTGAATCAACATAACCCTGCAGGTTAAACTTTTGATTTGCCTCATACTTGAGCCCATAATCCACTGTACCCTTCAGGTACCTCAAAACATGCTTTACAACAACCAAATGAACACTCCTCGGATCTATCAAAAACTGACTCAATGTGTTCACTGCAAAGCAAATATCTGGTCTCGTGTTCGTCAAGTACATCAAGGACCCAATCATCTGACAATACATAGAGACATCAATTAGCTCAGATGAAGCATCACATAGAAGCTTCAGATTTGATGCCATAGGTGTGGCCATGGCCTTGCAATCCATCATCCCAAATCTCTTCAGGATATCTACTGTGTACTTCCCTTGACCAAGAAAAATCCCACCTGCACTCTGCCACACCTCCATACCTAGGAAATAATGCATCATTCCCAAATCTTTCACATCGAACTCAGCAACAAGCTTCCTCTTCATATCTACAATCAATCTGTCATCCCTTGTTACAAATAAGTCATCCACATACAGGAGTAGAACCACTGGATTCCCTTCCTCAACCTTGTAATAAAGGTTGGAATCCGCTTTACTCTTGGAAAAGCCCAAACTAGATAAGAAACTGTCCATCCTACCATACCAGGTTCTGGGAGCTTGTTTCAAGCCATACAAGGCTTTCTTCAATCTGCACACATATGACTCCCTGTCATGTATTTCAAAACCGAGTGGCTGCTCTACATATACTTCCTCTTCAACTACACCATTCAAGAAAGCAGTCTTGACATCCATCTGGTGTATTTTCCATTTCATCGCTGCAGCCAGGGCAAGTACTGTTCTGATGGAAGTATACCTGGCTACAGGTGCAAAAGTTTCTTCATAATCTATTCTCTCTTTCTGAGAGAAGCCACGAGCTACGAATCTTGCCTTGTATTTCTCCACACTTCCATCTGCAGCATGCTTGATTTTGTAAATCCATTTGGAAGTCACAACAGACTTCTCTTTAGGTCTTGGGACAACATCCCAAACATCATTCTTCATTATTTATTGATATTCCTCAACCATGGCATCCTTCCATTCTTTCTTTTCCGCTGCTTCTTCATAACTGGAGGGCTCTTTGTTCATAATGTCACAGAGTAAAGCAACATAGCTGGTATGTGATCTGGTTCTCCTCTTTGCTCTGTGTTCCTCTTCTGGAATGCCAAATATTTCTGCATCTTGAATGAGCTCTCTAGCCCATGCAGGTTTTCTCTTGTGAGAGTTATCCTCACGGGGTGGATCTACAGGTTCTTGCGGATCTTCAAACTCATGAACAACTTCTGGAACTGCTTCAGTCATGGTAGTGTCTTGAAATCTAGTTTCCTTAGGTTCTTCATAAACTTCGATCGGTACCTTCCTTGATTTGATGAATGTTGAGTTCTCATCAAATGTCACATCCCTACTGACATCAATCTTCTTGAACCCTGGAAAGTATATTCTGTAAGCCTTCGAGCTTTCACTATAACCCACAAAGATACCCTTCTTTCCTGAAGGATCTAGTTTAGTCCTCTTTTCCTTTAGAACATGAGTGTATACTGGACAACCAAATATTCTGAGATGACTGACTTTAGGTTTCTTACCATAAAAGACCTCTTCTGGTGTCTTGTTGTCCAATATCTTGTGGGGTGTTTTGTTCTGCACATATACAACTATTCTAGCTGCTTTTTCCCATAGATGCATAGGTAGATCCTGGTCATGCAGCATTGCCCTTGCTGCTTCCATGATAGTTCTGTTCTTCCTTTCTGCAACTCCATTCTGTTGAGGATTATAAGGAGCAGTCAACTCCCTCTTAATCCCTGAATCACTACAAAGCTTCTTGAAGTTACCTGAGGTGAATTCTCCACCATTGTCGGATATGAATGTTTTGATCTTCTTGTCAATTTGATTCTCCATCAAGGTTTTGAATTCCTTGAATTTATCAAACACCTCATCTTTGTTCTTCAAGAAGTATACCCAAGTCTTCCTGGAGAAGTCATCAATAAATGAGACATAGTAAACATACCCACTCAAAGAACTGGATGACATAGGACCACATACATCTGAGTGGATGATTTCCAGGATGTCTTTTGCCTTGCTTTCACTGCTTGGGAAAGCCTTCTTAATGTTTTTACCTTTTGCACATCCTTTGCAAACACCTTCATGTTTGGTCTTGATTTCAGGAAGACCCTCTAAGCCTTGCTTGCAATTGGAAGTGCTCTATAGTGCATATGAGCAAGTCTTCTATGCCAAAGTTCACTTGGATCCATGGATTCATGTACCATGGCATGTTTAGGTTGTCCCTTCAATTTATACAAACCTCCCTCTTGCTCTCCAATCACTATTGCATCATCTATGTTCTTTTCCTTTGGCCACATTAGGACTTGGCCATCCACAAATGCAACCCTCATACCTTTTGCATCCAATGCAGAGATGGAGAGTAAGTTCTTCTTGAGCCCAGGTACATAAAGGACTTCTTTCATCTTCAAAGATTTTCCAGAATCTAGGTTGTAGGAGGCTTCACCACTTCCTTTGATTGGGTATTGATAATCATCCCCAAGTTTCACCTTATGGGGTGATTCATGTTCAGATAGATTCACAAAAGATTCCTTAAACCCATTCATGTGTTTGGAAGCCCCACTTTCAATCAACCAATCATTACAACCATGGGAGATAGTACCTGTGAGAGTAGAAATTAGAACATATTCTTCTTCACTTGATGAGTCATCATCACTATTACTTTCTGCCCTAGCCTTCTTCTTTGGGGGTTCATCATCTTCGGTAGCATGAGCATGATATCTTCTTTTGTTATTCTTCTTCTTCTTATTGAAGTTGTTGTTGTTGTCTTTCTTCTTCTTGGGACAATATGAAGCAAAGTGTCCCTTCTCATTGCAATTGAAGCATCTAAGATCTTTCTTATCTTTATGATAATGGTGGTGTGAGGATCTTCTGTTATGAGATGATTCCTTCTTGGACCTACCTTTCCTGGCATGTGTTGTGAGAGCTTGATCTTCATTTCCCATCTTTTCTTCTCGGGCCACAAGCCTAGCTTCTTCTTGAGAGCATTCTTCCCGCAATCTGTTCAAGGAGATCAACTTCTTCCTTGCACAGATTCCTTGAATGAAGGAATCCCATGACGTGGGTAGGCCATTTAGAGTGGTCATCACCACTTCACCATTCTCCACCATTTCATCCACTGCTTCTAGTTGTTCCTTGATCTAGCAGACCCTTGAAAAATAAGATTGAATGGTTTCTCCATTCTGAAATTTTACTCCTTTCAATTGGTTCTGCAGGGTCATCTTCTGATTTATGTTCTTCCCTTCAAATAGCTTGGTCAAAGAGTCAAACATCTCCTTGGATGTCTTTAGAGAGGACACATGGGGTATGAGATGGTCTTTAATGGAATCAGCAATGATTCTCTTTGCCTTGACCAAGTTCTTCTTATGCAATACCTTGGCATCTTCATCCTCTGGGATAGGGATGTCATTCTTTCACATATGAGTCCAACTCATTCTCTTCCAGGATTAACCCAATCCTATACTTCCAAGCTCGGAAGTTATCATCTCCTTCAAGCTTATCCTCAAGCTTGGTGTGGTGAGACATCTTAAAGAGTACTTCAAATGGAAATAGAAAAGATTTAGATCTTACCACTTGAAATGCTGAAAACTGGATCTGGTCCTGGATTAGGGTTTGTCGAAAAAACCCTAAAAATTCAAAATGTGAATTTCAATTTTCTGAAAGGATAAAAAGATGCGCCTTGATGAGCTGATCAGCCTAGTTTATTCAGAATTTGAGATCAACAAAGCTTTACCCTTCAGATTTTCCTTTTTGTCCTCCCGGGTTCACTAGGGAGAGCCCTGAATTAGGGTTTGAGTTTCTCGGAGATCTACCCAACCAAAAATCTTTATCCAAAGCTCTAAACTTCGATTTTTGCAAGGAGCTTCTAGCTATGTCTTTAGATTTTAGAAATTCCTATTTTTGTGGAAACCCTAATTTTTAGGGTCAAATCTGGGAATTGAATTCTGATTGGACAGATAGATGCGCCTTGATGAGTAGAGTCAATCTACTATACTGCTTTTCCAAAATCTGTGGAGAGAAACCCAATAAACAAGAAACTCAAGTTTCCATCATTGCAAAATTTCTTCTTCTCAAGTTAGCTCTGATACCATGTTAAATTTTGAGCATTAATTCACAATACTCTAGGATCTTTGTTGAGGGAATAACATATACAGTATATCAATGCATGAAAATCACAATAAGCATGACAAGCATCACAAGAATCAAAAGCATGAGAGACAAGAAACACAGAGTTTCCGTGGGGAAAACCCTAAGGTGAAAAACCCCACAACTTCCTCAGAGATAGAGAGAGCAATGGCTCAACCAAAGTACAACCAAAATACACTGAGATAGTCTCCTAGTAGCAGATGATCCTCCTCCTCACTAGTGCACCACTTTCTGAGTGAGAGTGAGATACTTTTTTGAGTGATCTAAATAGAGATCACCTAATCTCTATTTATGCTAATCTGTTTGCCTAGTGACCTTATGGGGCCGACTTGTCTAGCTAGGTACAGCCACATTATAATATATATTTCAGGGCCGACCCCACACATGGTGGTCTAATAACCCATCGGCAAGTACACACACTTGTGACACTTGTCAATCCACATGATGACACTTCCTTATAGAGGAATGACACATCTCTTATAAGGGTACAATAAATATATATAAAATACACAGATGAAATACATTCCGAAGTTACATATACATCAACAGGGTTTTGCTCAGTGAGGGAGTGTACAATTTTTGCGCACGGGGGTCAACTCTGGAAAATATTCCACCGGGCACTTGTGGCTAACGTTCCCAACCAGAAACTGCCTAGACAAACCTGCAGGACTCCCCGGAACCTGGTTTTGTTGCACGGTTGGAGTTCTACGCCCCAGGTAGGTATCCAACAAGTGTCCGTGAAGGCCTTTTGGATGAGAGACGGGACGAGCCATAGAATGAAGACTGTGGCTCGGATCTACGAACCGTTGAATCCGTTGGATTCAGCACACTGGGATAGTGCTAGGGGTGCCCCTCCCCTTTGGTGCAGTGGCCCCGCCCTCATCTTGTACGTCCATCTTGGAAACTAGGGTTTTGCTCAGTGAGGGAGTGTGCAATTTTTGCACACGGGGGTCAACTCTGGAAAATCTTCCACCAGGCACTTAGGGCTAGCGTTCCTGGCCGGAACCTGCCTAGACACACTTGCAAGACTCCCCGGAACCCAATTTTGTTGCACGGTTGGAGTTATACGCCCCCGGCAGGTATCCAGCAAGTGTCCCTAAAGGCCTTCTGGCAGCGAGATGAGACGAGCCATAGAATGAAGATTGTGGCTCAGATCGATGAACCGTTGACTCCATTGGATTCAGTACGTTGGTATAGTTCTAGGGGTTCCCCTCCCCTCCATCCCAGTGGCCCCGCCCTTATCTTGTACGTCCATCTTGGAAACTAGGGTTTTGCTCATTGAGGGAGTGTGCAATTTTTGCACATGGGGGTCAACTCTGGAAAATCTTCCACCGGGCACGTATGATGATGATGATGGTGATGATGATGAAGAGGTTGACAGTGATGGTGATGGCGATGGCGATGGTCATGAAGATGATGATGATGGAGGCTTTGATGAGGAACTTGGAGTTAGAGTTGGAGTTATACTTGGAGTTAGAGTTAGGGTTAGAGGTAGAGTCAATGATGATGATGGAGATGGTGGTGATGATGAAGACGTTGATGGTGACGGTGATGGTGATGGTGAGGATGGAGAAGATGGCTTAGTGCTAGGGTTTGGGTGAGGGTTAGGGATAGGGTTATAGAAGGAAATTGAATTAGGGTTAGAGGTAGAGTCAATGATGATGATGGAGATGGTGGTGATGATGAAGACGTTGATGGTGACGGTGATGGTGATGGTGAGAATGGAGAAGATGGCTTAGTGCTAGGGTTTGGGTGAGGGTTAGGGCTAGGGTTATAGAATGAAATTGAGTTAGGGTTAGAGGTAGATTCAATGATGATGATGAAGATGGTGGTGATGATGAAGACGTTGATGGTGACGGTGATGGTGATGGTGAGGATGGAGAAGATGGCTTAGTGCTAGGGTTTGGGTGAGGGTTAGGGCTAGGGTTATAGAAGGAAATTGAATTAGGGTTAGAGTTAGAGTCAATGATGATGATGGAGATGGTGGTGATGATGAAGACATTGATGGTGATGGTGATGGTGATGGTAAGGATGGAGAAGATGGCTTAGTGCTAGGGTTTGGGTGAGGGTCTGCTAAGGATCATCTAGACATGGATCAAAGATAAATTATTGAAGATTTCTCAAGTTCATGTGATACATCTACTGATGGATGTCATTCTTTCTATGTTGGTGACATGGATATCTACATTGGAGATCCTACTGCAAGCTTACATTCTCATGTTCTTGAAGACCTTGTAGCAGTGGAAGAAGAAGTAAGACCAATCTCATCCTCACCACTTGTACTTCATGAGGTTGATCACATGATCGAGGAAGAGGTTGTATCTCATGAGCCTACTTGCATTGAAGGGCCACACAAGATGAGCAACAAAAATATTCAAGAGGCCATACACATTATCCATGACACTCATGCATTGGTGTCAAGTTCTTGTTGGAGTCTTTATAAAAGGAATGATTTATTTGAGCTTGTTAATGTATTACATGGGGACTACTTGAATATTAATGAAGATAATGACAAGTTAAACAAAACTTAATTTCCACCTAGGATTCTTTGGAAGAATCCAAGATCTAATGTAATGTTTCAAGGTTCATATTTGCACTCCTATTCTTTTGATTGTACACATTGTTCTATGGAGGATTCTCATGACATGATGGATCATGTGAAAAATATTGGTTTTCATATGCTTGATGAATGTGATGACATGGTAGAGGATTTCCAAGCAATTGTTTTGGAGCATGAGTTTCCTATGGAGGGAACAAGTTTTGCACTTTTTGAGGCACATAGTCCTACTACCTTGGATCCATCCCTTGAAGACACTTTCACACTTTTGGAGAAATTGCATAATCCCATCATAAGTGAACCAACCAAGTATGAGACTTTTGCACTTCTCAGCTTGGAGGATGAGTTGGTTCATGTTCCTTCATCCTACCCTTCCTTATCTTGCATCATACATCCAAAATAAATTTGGGTGAAGGGTTTCTTTTTATTGGTGCCATATGAGGAGTGTGAGACTCCTACACTACATGATGATTCGATCATGAGTACACCACATTCTCTTTTGCACAATAAGTATCCATTGCTCTCATTTGATGACTCTAACATACATGGATGCACCTATGATGTTCACTTGATTCACTTGAAGACTCATGATTTTCCTTGTTCCTTGCTTAGTTCATTTGATGTTGGAGTCCAACTTCATCCAATACTTGGGTGAAGAGATACATGATTGGAGAAAATTCTGATTGGCAGCAACATCTTTTTTTATTTCTTGATGATACACTATGTATTGATCGGGTGCACAAGTGTTGGTACCCTGGCATCCCATACTTGCTAGATTGGTTCTTTATGACAATGCACACTAGGTGAGTGCGCAAGCAATGGGACCAAGGAATTGTTGATCATTGGAAGCTCATTGGGAGCACATTTTGGTTGGTTGGATTGAGTCCAGGAAAGCCTCTTCTCTTCCCCATGGGTTCATATTTGCATTAGATGGCGATGGTTTCCTACATGGGAAACATATTTTTGGATGGACGTATGTTTTTCTTGCAGAGTGTTATGATGAATTCCATGTGACTCTTATGCATTGCATAGGAGAATATATATTGCACTTTGTATTCTTGAGGATCACTTGGGATCCTAGCATATTTATTTAGTCTTCACTATATGCATGGTATGATGGTGGAACAGATGGGGCGATGCTTTGAGAGGATGATTCTCAAGGTGTAGTTGGGTAAATTTCAGAGATACAGTTGATGCACACTTCAATGTTCACTTGTGATTTCCCATACGTCGGATCTTATGGAGTTCATGTGTGGTCCACATAGTGCTGAATTCATTCATCACTAAGGTTGGAGGCAATTAGTGATGTGATGGTACTCCCTCATTTTTGTATGGTTTCTTGAGGACAAGAAAATTAGGAGGGGGGGAATTTTCATGTCCCCAAATTTTGCATTGGATCACAATGGCCTTTTAGAACCACTTGGCGATGTTCATGATAGTTTGTCAAATTGGTGCTAAGGGTCAAATAATTTCTAAAGCGTGACGTCCCAGTTAGTAATAATGCAAAATTAGATCCAAATGGACAAGGTGGGTCACATGAAGAGTAAATTCCCAATCCAAAGTTCAAATGGATATAAGTAAATTTATTTGGGAATTTAGATTTATCATAAGTTTTCCTTTGTATTAAAATGGGGTAAAATTTCCTAAGGAAAATTATTTAAATTGATGTAAAAGTTGGTCCAAGGTGCGAATGGGACCAAATGATGATTAAGGGAGGTGCATTAATGTTTTACCAAGTATAAGGGACGTTTTGGGGGCAAATAGAAGTGTTCTCCCATGTAAAAGAGTGTTTCCTTAAGATAGGGGAAGCTAGTGGAGATCACTAATGAAGGAATAATGAAGGTTGGACCAAATTCAAATTTGAAGGGAGAGAAATGATCAAAAGTGGTTAGGACGACACCTTGGGTTGTGGAAATGATCGATGTTGGTTAGAAAAGGTCCAAGAGGTTTTTGTAGGGTGAATTACATGAGGAAGTGGTCAAATGGTACATTGAATGTGGCCAATGTGGAATAAATCAAGGGTTATGTTACTCCCCATGGTTTTTCTACATGGTTTTTAGGTCCCATGGTATTTGCAAGTGGTTTTGGGGTTTCTCTGAAGATATATAAATAGAAACTAGTGCACTTCATGAGGTTGGATAGTATTTTGTTTGAATCTTATTGAGATTTTTCTTGAGCGAATTCTGGTACTTGAGAGATGTACCCCTTGCTAGCAGTAGGGAGATGTGACCCTCTATTCATTTTATTGAGTGAAGCATCCAACTTCCATCTCGCAACCAAAAGATGGAGATGGTGATGATGACAAGGTCAATGATGATGATGAATATGGTGACGTTGATGATGATGGTGATGGTGGTGAGGTTGACGGTGAGGTTGATGGTGATGGTGATGGTGATGGTTCCGTCTCGCATCCAAAAGATGGAGATGGTGATGGTGATGAAGATGGTGATGATGATGAAGATGGTGACGTTGATGATGATGGTGATGGTGGTGAGGTTGATGGTGATGGTGATGGTGATGGTGATGATGAAGATGGTAATGGTTCCGTCTTGCATCCAAAAGATGGAGATGGTGATGGTGATGAAGATGGTGATGATGATGAAGATGGTGACGTTGATGATGATGGTGATGGTGGTGAGGTTGATGGTGATGGTTCCATCTCGCATCCAAAAGATGGAGATGGTGATGGTGACGAAGATGGTGATGATGATGAAGATGGTGAAGTTGATGATGATGGTGATGGTTGTGAGGTTGACGGTCATGGTGATGATGATGATGATGAAGGCGTTGATGATGATGGCGATGGTGATGAAGATGATGAAGGCATTGGGGAATTTATTTATATCCAATGTATTTGACTCTAAGAACCTCTCATGTGTGATTATAAAAAAATCAAGATTCCCTCAACCCCCAAACATGCCCTTTCAAAGAATTTTTTTATCTTTGAGTGTGGTATGGGTGCCAACATGAGGTTTTGTCTACTAAGGATGGATCTTGGTGTCTTGACCATGGTTGGGGTGATGACAATGAGGTTCATATGACTCCAATGAATCTTCCATGGATCATGGGGTAAAATGATCTCTCTAGTATTATTGCATGTGAACTTGCACGTACCAAGCTAGAACAAATCTTTCACAAGAGTGGATTTGTCTATGTGAATAGATAAGTGAAAAGATTTTAGCAACAAGACCTATCAATTTTAACTTGAAAGTATGGGAAATGTTCAAAGTGGGATTGAGAGGCTTGATGGTGATTGTAGTAGTGGGCATGGTATTGGTGAGAATGATGACATGATAGTGGAATTAAACATTAATATGGTGACCCTGGAGCTTGGATCCTAGCCTAGAAACACAAGAGCCTAGCCTAAAAACCCTAGTTGGTAGCATAAACCCTAGTTTGTATTCTAATCACAATGAAACCCTATTATGTATCATAAGATCTAGCCCTAAATTATAATGCATGTAAAGATTAAATCATTTTCATTGTACATATATATTCATCTACATACATTTGAATCCAAACCACTATACACATATATGCATACATAAAATTAGATCGCTATCACATAATGATAAATTAAGGAAGTCCTAATTGTAAATGGTAGTGGATGTGATGGTCATCAAATCAAAGGTGGCTATATCTATGAGTGAGAATTAATGAGCTAGCTATACATCGTGCTCAAGGTTGTCCTATTTGTATGGTGACAATTGATTAAGAAATGATTCCATAACTTGGTTATTAATTTGTTGCATGATCTTAAGTGGACAAAATGGTCAAAATAAATACTAGTGACGACATTTCATTATGTAGAGTATGGCCTTTTTGGATCTCATTATGTAGAGCTATTAAAAATCATGTTGGATCTCATTTTAACCTTTTGATGAAAATGGACATTTTCTATTTTTAAGTGTTCTTTTCCTAGTACTCAAGTTCCCAATATATATCTTATGTGCCATGAGGTGTGATTTGTCCATCCATTTATTCCATTTGTTTTTAGATTAATTCTCACACATAATATTGTTTGAGTTAGCCTATGTTTACAATGTTCTCTTAAACAAGATACCATTAGAAGCTTTTACATGTGGAAAGATAAACCAAGTTGAACTACGATATCCAACTTCTCTTCTAAGATCTAGATAAAACCCAAATTTACACAACATCACATCATGATACACACAACACGAGACAACCACATTCGACAATGAGATATATAAATCACATAACTGAAAATCCATGTACATCGAGGCTACAAAACTCATCCAAACATACACAATTTCTAGCGAATAGTGGAACATGGTTCCCAATGTACGTACAATGGCAACTCGTGCCCTACACAAAATGCGACAACTCATGCCGTAGATACAAAATACATGGCAACTCGTGCCGTAGATACAAAGTACATCAAAATTGGTGCAAAAAAGTGCCACATCGTGGCTAATGTACATAACACGTGGCGTGTCAAGCATTGAGACCACCGTCGTCACTCCTAGGTGCAGATCCAAAGTCGATCTTCCTACTCTTCGAGTTACTAGTGCCTCGGGTCTTGGTCCGTCTAGGAGTAGACTATCTCTCCGACCTCTGGAACAAATGATATAAGATACCGTCATTTTCAAGCATTTGCAACATTTACCATATTTATAAAACAAATGTAGAATTTGAATCTTAAATAAATCACCTCTGACATGAGTGGGAAATGTTGGGAAGGTGTCATGGATCTGCGGAGCCTCTCAACAATTCCAGCCTACAACATTTAAAACAATCATTTCATTGAAAAGTCATAATTGCTTAAATTAATTTTTGTTAATGCATCAAAATATTTTCATAAATTAGCTTGATTCTCACCGTGAACACCTCCGGCGATGGACATGGCTGGCCTTTTGGGCTAGCAAGTGGAGTAGATGGCCAGACAACTAACTCCGATGCAGTGATGGGGGGGGGGGGCGTAGATGTAGTGGCAGCCACTACAGGTGCAACCACTAGAGATATTGATGAGGATATTGGAAGAGTAGATGCCACAATAGTGGCGGGAAGTGGGGATGATATGGTGGAAGAAGACACGGTGGTATGGGGTGGAGGAGGACCATGTGGACTATGAACCCCTGTCGGCTGTAGGATAGAGGGTATCGAATGGAAAGGGATACGGATGGTGTTGAGGGATGGTGTATGGGAGGTCAGTCCTACATGGAGGGAGGAGGATGGACAAATGTGAGGTTGTGGACGAAGAGTGGAAGGTGGAAGGAAGGGGGGGCATGGACGAATGGGGGAGGATGGATAGACATGGGGGCATAGATAAATTGGGGGGGATGTATGGACGTAGGGGGGTCGGCGAGTGGGGGAGGATGGATGGAGGGGGGGGGTATGGTCGGAGAGGGGGGGATGGATGGAAGGGAGGGGGTGGACGTAGGGAGGGGTCTAGATGAAAGCGAGGAGGGGGTCTCATGGGAGAGGGTGGATACACAGGACTAAAATCCGGAGACACAGCTGCTAGTGGAACCTACATATACATTTGTAATATCACAATTTAGTAAACAAACAATAAATGAAACCATAGTAAGTCATAACAAATCAAGTTAAAAGCATGCTTATAACTACACATTGTACCTGTGTATATGGTCATGTGTCAATCCCTGGCGGGGGTGGCTGATCACTGTAGTCATGAAACACATGTGGACAACAAAATGCATGCATGTTATGAACATGTTAAACAAGTCATTATCTAGGAAATCAAGATATTTAAAAACATTGGACGAACTATCAACGTGTATGCCATAAATATAAATACTTGAGTAATATAAATGACATAAGTAATAACAAAATTGTGTTAGGTACTGAAAATACCTCCGTGTGGGGTGCCACAATTTCATTTGCAGCTGCCATTTCTGCATCTAGGTTGGGAGATTCTACGTTTTCCCATCTTGGTGTATCAGCTCTGAATAATTGTACATTGAAATAATAGTTTAAGTCAAACAAAAATACTTTCAAAATACTTTACAAGTTATAAAGTGATGATTGAAAACACATTAAAAAAATTGCTGACCTAATCCATATAACAACCCTCAATCGCTCCAGGGCAAGTGTGACCACAATGGGGACAAAGATGTGGCATTGTCCCCGTCGAACTGGAATTCCCAGCATGGCTACCATCGATCATGGGTCTATCCTAGCCTTGTCGTGAAGGCCCTGCACCTGGATCTGTATCAAGGTCACCCAACCTCTCCACTGTGGTCGCTGCTACAAAGGAGGTGTGTCCGAGGAGACCACGTGCAACATTTCTCATTGCCACCTCGATCTGATCAAGCTTATGGGGAAACTAAGGTGGCTCGGGAGAAGGGTTGGGGTCACGCCTCGGAGGTGGTGGCTCTCTCAGTGGGTTCCTCTTAGCAGCAGGTCGATCTTGGGCAGAGCCATGCCCAACACCCTGGAACTCGGTTATGTCAAAATAGTTGACATGTAAACCGAGGCAAAACTCATCCCACAGTTGGCGAAGGAAGTACTGTGGAACCTCCCTATTATTGCAGGGAGGTTTATCGTACACTATGAACCACCTCTGCATCCAATTGTCCCTCCACGGTTGGTAATGACACCAATCCATACATACACATGGCTTTGTAATGTTCGGTGGTTGGCTTGTTTTTGGCTCGGTGAACATACTATATAATTGGGGTTTAGAAATGTTCAAATCTTTTATTGCTTCCTTGGAGATGCCCGTGGAGTAGTACTCCCACATACTAGCTCTAAATTGAGTCATGTCTGTCAATTGCTGGTGTGCATGTATGAGGGAGTCGATTGAGTTCTCAATTGACGTGGCAAGAGACAATCAAGATGGTTCACCCGAGCTTCTAAGTTCACGAGTGTGCACTCGCATTTCATTTACATAGTGGTTAATGTCATCTTGTTCAAAATTAGGTTGTGGGTTTTGGTTTTGTTCGGCATTTGGATTGTGTTCATGGTTTTCTTCGGCATTGGGTCCAAGGTTTGGGTTTTCTTGTTTTCCACCAGACTCGGGATTAACATCTTGTTCACCGATTGTCTTAGTTTTCAATCTGCAATAGAAAATTGGTTCATTGTTTTCAAAATTTGAGAATTATTTACAATTAAATAAACAAAAAAAATAAAAAAATTGATACGAAGAATGAATAAAATGAAAACAAAACTTGATATTTACCTTTCAATCGCCCTGTTGATGAGTTAGTGGGTGTTGTGGGGTGGTTTTGAAGTTGATTTGGGCAACTTTAGCGGTTCAAGTCATGCGTACGCGGAGGTGCAAGTCGCGCTCGGCCGGCCAATTGAACAATGCGGAAATTGGGCACTGTTTTTTTTTTTTTTTTTAACAGAGGTGCGTGCGCGCCACTGTTGCATGCACGCGTCACATACGCGCATGCACCTCGGTTCGGTACCGAACCTAGCGACGTGTGCGCGCTTCCTTAGGTTCGTACGCACCACTTTTTTTTTCCGCTAGCGTGCCCCCATTGCAACGAAAATGGGGACCATCTTCATGCGCCCACCCGTAAGCAAGGCCTTTCCATACCATTCGAATATATATGATCTTATCTTTTTAAAAGATGTTTAATTTCAATCCTTAACATAACATAAGCTAGGCCATACCATTCGAATATATATATGATCTTATCATTTTAAAAGATATTAATTTCAATGCTTAGCATAACGTAAGCAAGGCCATACCATTCGAATATATATATGATCTTACATTTTTAAAAGAAAGTTTAATTTCAATTCTTAGCATTTAACGTATTCAAGTCCTTTCCATACCATTCGAATATATGATCATATCTTTATAGGTCAACATTGATTACTGGCTAGAACTGGTTACGACACACGTAGTTGGACTGCTCTGTTAATTAACTGTACATGATGAATTGAGATTGAACGGCAAGCTAGCTAAATCTATGTGGTGCCGGATTACCCTTCGATCTCATATTTCACTCTCATCAGAGGTATCGCTCTATAGAGGCCAGGATGAGGCAGATCGGTGCAACATGGGCACATTAACTCCGATCCTTGCACAGGAACATGAGTGTAACCGAGAGTATTTAGGCGTGATCACTTCATAGGTAGAGTTGTCAAGTATGGAAACATTCAGGAGGTTTCCAAAGATCCATCCCAATCATCGAGAGGGAGAGAGGCGACACTGTTTTAAAAGTATCAGTTAAGGCACTTATGAATTAATAGTTTGGAAAAACACTTAATTGAAAAGAAAACCATCAATCACTAGATACCGAGTAATATGTTGATATACGACTGTTGACCTATTGTTTTAGGTTCGGTCAATATAACTTGACATGCAACACATCGGTCAACAGACATAACACAGTAGGGATGCACGTTGATTTAGGTTGTGTTTCAACATGTAATGCTACCATAGATAGCGTTAATATTTGAGAACAAAATTCATCGATTGTCATTGGATTTTGATTCTCAGAAAAATCAGAGTTCGCGCTTTTGCAGGATCCAATATTCTAAAAGAGTTCTCAACAACACAAAGCTTAGATAATCGATACCTAGGATGAGTAATTGTTGCAGGTCCTTCGGTCTCGTCTACTCTAGGGTTACTGACTTTTGAGTTACGAGTGGGTTGAAACAAAGATCTAAACGAGATCAATCATGCCAAAGAGGTTTGTGAAAATGTTACCTAGGACCACAATCTTAGGCGTTAAAAAATAGTGGATAACTTCGAATTGATGGACCATGTCTATAAAGGAGCATCAAGACTTGTCACTGAAATCTACAAGAAATCTCTAAGGGTATATAAATAAAAAAAATTATTACTTCTCAGGCTTACTTAACCGCCCATTCCAAATTTGCACAGAGATTACTCATATCGAAGCTCAATCACAATATAGTATGAATTGTTATGGTTCATTAAGCCCAAAATTTAAATCTACTATCCATTGTATTATGTTTGCAAATAAATTTTTAAAAAAAATCAATATCATGCCTGCTCATTCTATTCAAGACCGTATAGGAATGAAGTAAACGATATTCAACAACTCATTCTTTTTTGGACAATACAGAATGAAATAGTACAACGTTCAACATGTTATTCTTATTATCAAATCAATACACAAATAAGATAACACAATTTCGAAAATCGTTAACTCTGGGAATTTTATATAAATTATATTGACTCTATACGTAATGACAGAGAACTAACTCGTTGCTTATGATTTGGCACCGGATAACTTGGATAAACCAATTCTTAAATATTAAAACGAATTCATAAAAATAGATAATTTATTCGTTTATATACTACCTCACCCATAGACATTGTATTTATAAAATTACTAAATCCATAATTATTATATACATTCGGTCTAATACTTAACCATTCTACATTCGGTCTAATACATAACCATTCTACAATCCATATTTAATCAAATAACTAAACATAATTTAAATAAGACAACTTACTTGAAGAATTTGAAGGGGAAAAACACTTGGAGCTCCCCAATTCCTCCCAATCATAGAAGAGGAAAACCACTCTACTTTCCCAACTTCACCACGATATGGATCACCACCATAGACCAATGAACTTATCTAAGACAATCTAAACAAAGCACTATTCCCAAGAGTCTGTAATAGACTCAAAGGATGGACCTTCAAATAGAGACAGAGTACTCAACAACTTTCCCTCAACATAAAAACAACTTCTCTATGCACCACACAACATCATGTGTCTTGTGTCTTTTGAGTACACCATTATATATAATTTTTTCCTAGGTATTGTGTCATCTCAATCAAATCTCAAGCAAATATTTTGATCCCTATAATTGTGGATCTCGTGGGCTTGCTCAGATTTTGACTTGGATTTGGTTGATACAAAATATCTTGTTTTCTATCCACTTGTTCATTATCTCATGATGGTTTCCCCTCTTTCAATTGGTTCCTCCAAGTGTCTATTTTTATTATTAATAATAAAATAATATTTTTTTTGCATAATATTCACCCACATGAGTGTGACTATCGAGTTTTAGAACCCTTTTACAAAATAATTGTTTGGAGAATATTTCTCAAATAAAAAAATTTAATCAAATAATTCAAAATTCTTGGGGGTATTATATTTCTCAACCCCCTTATTTTTGTTAGGATATTCCTATACTCCATCCTAGTCCTACCATCATTTTTCATTATTTTGCATTTGATTCATGCACGTAGTCATGCAATTACAATCAGGCATGCAATTGCATGCATCCCAGTCATTAGGTTGGTGTCCTCTAGCATCTAGTCCCCAATTTGCTAGCCCCGGGAGTGTCTTTCCACTCATTTTTAGCCCTCCTAGTCAGTGATGCGCCCACCTTTCACCTACCACTTGTGAAAGGCGCCCTTCTTCACCTACTACTCAGTTACACTTCAGTTAGTTGAATTATTACTTGGGATTTTATTTTGGGTGTGTCCTAAATGACTCTGTATTTTTGGCTACGTTTCTTTACAATTGTTACTGTGTAACTCTCGAGTTGTGTGAATTCATAAATTACTGATTGTATTGGAAGAATTACAGCCATTTGCCTCTATAGAAATCTCCTCCCTCAATAAATTTTGCTTACGTTTTTAATTCGTCGTTGTGTGAAATGAATCGAATTGATGTATAAAATATGGTTTTCTGAAGATGATGTTTGTAATGAAATATTTTGGGCATAATGTCCAAGCTTGGCATTAGCAGTAAATGAGGGTTAAACCCTAATGCTTCGTTGCTCGTAGATGAATGTTATATTTAATGTTTGGTTAGCTTTTTAAGTGGTCTCTCCCGAAAACTCTAAACCATGTCTGTCACCCTATTGTAAAAACTTGATGGCAAGGCGAGCTCATTTACAAGTCTCGAACCCCTAACCATTCCTTTGTCAAAAGACACGAAAGGAATCGATACCCTTGATGGGTGATATTGTGCTCTATTTTAAAGATGTAATTATTTTGTAATTATCATTGTTATATATTTTCGGTGTTAATGTAATGTGTCATAGTCCCAGAGTTGAATACTTTGTTTGTAATGGACTCGTTATAGAGTTAATGTTTAAATATTTATAATGAATAGGGTTTCGGCCCTAACTCAAGTCTGGAAATTAGTTACTAGGTTAAAACCCTAATTATTTGTTAAGTTTGAAATACGGTTACCTAAGGAAGCATCTCGACAGTATTAAAGATTTGTCATTAGTGTATTAGTTGTGGAAATATTTTATTTGAATCTCTATTTAAAGTTTATGCTATAACAATGCAGATTTTGTATAATTTACTAGTTTAAGTTATAAGTGTTCTAAAATAGCTAATATATATATATATATATATATATAGCTTCTTTTAACTACTTGTGAAATATGGATGAATTGTGAAATGTAAAACTTAATAGTATTAAGTAGTATAGTCTTGGTTTATTTACTTTAATTACAGTAGTATTCTTTCTCTACATTTATAAAGGATATTTAAATATAGAGTTATACTATTAGTTGGTTTTAATGAGGTGAAATCTGTTCATACTAAGGCTCTTTGCCTATATAATAATCTGGAAATATTGGGATAACAATATAGGGTTTATGTTATGTTTTTGTATAATAATATAATTTGGTTGACTGTAAGTAAACTCTATTTTCAAGCATACGTAATATAGATATATTTGATATTTGAAATAAAGTTTAGTCATATAAATAAGAAGGATTTTTACTGCTTTTGAAACTACAAAGAAAAGAGAACAACTTCTAACTAAGATATTTCCAATCATATTGATTTGTTTATAAATTAACTTCTTTGTACTAGAGTACGACACTTAACCATGTGTGGAAAAATATAGAGAAGTATTTCATTCAATCATTATTCGATTTTCCAGAAATAAACTATTTTTCAACATTTTAAACCTAACAATTAAGTAAAAGACCATTTCTGAGATTGATAACAGTTCAGAATTTAAATCATTTAGAAAACTAAATGACAATAAGTAAATAAGATAACACAATAGGAACTTGAAACTGAGGAGGGTGACAAACATCCAAGGAATCCTGTTCCACCCAACCTTCTTCTGAGGACAGACAAATCACTTGCCTTAGGACCCCTGAGCCTATTCATTGAACCACCAGGATGAATATGTTGTGTGGAGGATGGAATAAATTCCTTTGCAACTCAGTAGCAGTACTTAACAGTAATACTTATGCCTTTAGCAGTATTGAACTCAGCATAAAGCTGTACTAGTTCAGAATGCAGTCTTAACTCACTCAATCACTTCCCACCTTTCCCCTGATTGAATCTCTTGTGCTCTCTTCTTTTTCTCTTTTGCAAAAATTATCAAAAGGTAAAAACTGAATAGCCTCCTGCTGAATTCGATGGGTAAATAAACCATTCCTAGGTCTTTTGGTCACTTTCTTAGTTATTGAGCCAGCTGCTCAGTTCCACTTTCTTGGGGAACATGACCATAAAAATAGGGAATTTGCCCCCTACAACAGCTAGAAGTGAATTGATGATGCTTCCAAGTGTCAGTTTGCTCTCACACCAGTCCATTTATCCTAGTGGGTCAGTGAAGACTCATTCAACAACCTCCCTTGGATATTTGTCTCCTTTTTTATTTATTAATAATAAAATATTTAGAATAATTAATTACAGTCATCCTTGACCCCACTTGGTCAATAATCATAAAACTGTACAATAACATAAAACATAATGTTTTTCTCACAACATAAAATGTTTAGAATTTGGGTATGTGATAGTCTTCTTCCCTAGATTTGTGTTGACATGCATCAGTTAGACTCAATTTGACTCACATTGAATGATCTTTGACTATTACTGGCCATTACTATTGATTGGGTGATGTCTCCAATGTAGTCCAAGCCATGCCATGAGGATAATTCGAATCACCTCCAGTGATATCGAATTCATTCTATTGTATTGTCATATTTTTTCCAACTTACAACTGATGAATGTATCAACCATAGTTTCTCACACTCTTTGAGTTTCATGTGCGAGTTTTGATCATCTTATGTATATTCTTCTCTACAATTATTGAGTGAAATTGTGAGGTTTTTTCATTGAACAACTCCTTTTTAGTAGAGCACCAGAAGCCTCTGGATTTCCATAGAAAATCTTGGTGCCATTGTAGTGAATTCACTGGAGCAATCTAGTGGGGTCTAGCCAGGTGTGAAGGATCTGGATAAAAGTTATCACTTTCCTAAAGAATTGTTCTTTAGATTATGCAACAAACCACCAGCCAAATTCATTATTTTTGCAGGTTATTCGAAGTGTTTTTGCAGTTGTAGCAGTTTCCTGCAGTTGCAGTAGTTTCAAAGTTTTTTGCAGTTACAACAGTTTCAAAATTTTCTGCAGTTGCAGCAATTTTCTGTAGTTATAGTAGTAGATTCAGATATCAACAACAACTTCCATGGATCTAAAAGCAATTCCTTCTCTCTCTTCATACAACTACAATGAGTGGAAATCAAAGATGATAGCATATCTGAAGAGATATTGCTTTTTCGATATATGTATTGGTGTTAAGAGAGATTTGGCTTCCTATGAAGAGGAAGAGGCTTGGATAGATGATTTTGAAAGAGCCACAGGAGCAATAATGACTGTTATTCTTTCCAGTGTGCAGTACATCATTAATCTTGATGAGCATCCAAGTGATCTCTTGTAACATCCCGGAAAAATCACAAAAATTTTAAATTTTTCCATGTGACAATTAATGCTTATTTAATATGTGCGGAATAGAACAAAGCATGAAAGGTTATCCTGCTATAATAAATACCATGCTAGTTTATCGTATAAGAAATTGCGACTAATGGAATTATGTTTATGTCTTGATGTTATTCATACTATTGCAACTTCTATTATTGATGTTATGATTTATGAATCAGTTATCTTTGACTAATATACTTTTATTGATTGATGAAGGGGTCCTACGGACGCCCCGAGGCTTACTTAGCATTCATGCTAAAGCATGTGAATTCGTACTTGTGGCAGTTTACAGGTAAGGTTCTAAAGTTGCGACAAGTAACCAAACAGTTTATCAGTGAATCTCTTTTGTCATTAATTGAAGAGATAAAACTGTGGGCTTTCTATTGGTGAGAATCTTGGTTGTTATTCATGTTGAACTGTATGTAATTATCTACCTTCTTCCTCCGTGGCAATTTGTGGAAATTCTATGTATATTGTTTTGCTAGCTTGCCTAGGGTCTATACCCTAAGATGATGGTGATAGTTTGAATTATTTCATTTACATGATACATTAAAATGTATGTGTGTGTAATATCTAGAATCCATTCATAATGTGCAATGTTATTTAATGAATTATCTATATGGTCTATTTATAATGTTTATGGAAATATTATCGAACCATTATAAATAATGTTTGTTGTAATACTAACAAACTATGGTGAAATATATCACTTTATGATATGTGCTTTGTGTGCATTGTATTACCCTATGTAATACCATACAAACCTTATTGATTATTATGCAAACGATACGAATTATATGCAAACAATATGAACTATATGCAAACAATTTGAATTATGTGCAAACAATATGAATTATATGCAAACCCTAGCGCATATCTTTATAAACAATGCTTGACAGGGTTATACATTTCGACCTTACCATATGCAATGTCTTATGTATTAAACATTACGATGTGAATGTTAATGTCACAGGTTGGCAACCATTAACACTGCCATATCCATTAAATGCTTACAACTACTGTGGATAGTGGAGTTCCATCGTGGATGGTAGAGAGAACTCAATCATGTGCCAATACCGTGATAATGAACAACCTTGTGCTGATGTGTAGACATACTGGTTCTAAGGTTTAAGATGCTGGCTCCTTCGTGGCTCCTTTGTGGTAATTACATTTATGGTTCAATTAAAGTGGTAGATGACTTGTGGTTTCGTAAATCCCACCCGGTGATCTCCACTGTCGATCTAGTAGGGTTTTGATATGTGTGGATTAAACCCTACCTTTGTTTTGATTATCGTGTTTATTGTGAACTTGGCATTTGGTAGTTATGGCTCTGCGTCTGGCTGACAAGCCGAGGGTTTGTAGGGTTATTATTTTGCATTTTTAGAGGCATGATGCCTGCGTTTTGAACTCGTGACCTGTGATGGGTTTAAGAGCCGAACTCTCCAGTTCTTTGTACAGTAACTAATTGTCATGGTTTGCAACTTTGGTTTGTTTTCTTGTTGAGGTTCGATCCTCAAGCCTATTAAGGTTTTTATCTTTTAAAATTGGTTTCACGATGAATGGCTCGACCTTGCTATGATGGATACGGTTCTCGGCATTGTTTCTTCAATTTATAGGTGATAGCTTGGTGTGTGGGTTTCCTTCTGTCTAGCATTTTCAACAGTGTGGGTTCAATTATAGTTGTAGTTGTTGCAGTTTGGCGTTCTCTTTCTACAATCCATCGTTTCAAGGTAATGTACTTCGAAGCTTTCATTATAATTTCCATTCCTAAGTTTAACACAGTTCTGGTTGTTCGAAATGATAATGAATTTATTCTTTTTAAGAAATAATGTTTTTTTAACCATGTCTACAATGCATTGCAGGTGTATATTCAATGGCTCCTCCAATCTGGGCATTGAAGGTTGGCAATAGCTACACCAACCAGTAAGCCTTGGCGGTTGCCTTGAAACTCTGTGTAGATGAACATGATGGCCGACTGTGTGATGTTCTGTGTGTTTGTGTTTTTAACTCAGAGAGTTTGTAATTTGTAGAGATAGGGTTTGTAAATTTTTTTAAAAGAATGGGGAGGAGGATTCCTTGACCCACAAGGCATGAGCCTGTTATGGTTATAACCATCGTGTGGAAATGTTCTTCTCACAGACTTGGATAATGTAATGATTTGTGTTTCGATACTCTGCTGCTATCGTTTTTCTTTTTGTAAATGGTGAAAGTTGAAATGTAAAAACGATGGGATAATTTATATGAAGTTTGTACAAATGATGAGTTTGTTGCTAATGAATAGGTGTTTGTCTTTATGGAAGGCTTGTAGCCAGTATGCAATTTGTTAATTTGTACAAGTGATGCTGCATTTCAAACTCATGAAATTTCCTAAGGGTTAGGGTTTCGTTCTCGTTCTGTAATGTATAAATTGATGTTGCTTGTTGATACGTTCTAGACATCAAATTAGTGTTTGTGATTTTTGTTTGACTCTACTCCTACAGACATTGTAAAATCTTAAACCCTAGAGATGATATTTTTAAATAAACTACTCGACCTACAGGAACGATTTTGGTAAAAATGTTTGGCTTGCCTACTGTTAATAGAATAAAAGAAAAACTTGGAAATGGATACCATAATGAGGTCTAAATCGATCCATAGGGACGATTTTCAGTTCAAATATTTGTATTAATGGATGAGCATATGATTCGATTGAAAGCATGTGATTGGTTAAGATAATAACTAAGTACCGAGAATGAATAACAAGGTTGTACAAGTATCGAATGTATTGATAATAGTCTTGTTTCTCATTTAGAAGAGTATTGTGAAATCAAAAACGCATAACTGTTTGTGAAATGGAAACCCTAACTTAGCTCTATTTTAAAAATGAATGATTCTATATCTTGGATAAATTGGTATAGCAAATGGATATAGGGTTTGGTCAAGTGTTCAAGGTTGCCGATCTGTTTCTAAATAGAAGAGATACATTGTGTTTATACAGTGCTAAGAGTAGATGGTTCTGTACATGAATAATTTGTATTTATTACTATGCATAATTTATAAAAGAAATTGATATCAATATGCTGTATGTTGGTATCTACTCTACAATTGTATGATATAGAAAATACTTCATATGATTTTTAGAAAGGAAAATTATTTATTTCTAAACAATCTGATATTTATAAAATGTAGAAAACATACTGTAAATTCTGAGAATAATTTTTTGTGCAGAAATAACAAGGAAAAACACTGATATAGGTAAACTTAGAAAAATTAACAGTAAACAGTAACTTAAAAAAATACATCATTTGCATCTTCTCAATCACATGTCTATCTTGCCTATCATACCTATCTATCTTAATCTATCTCTGTAATAGAGTATGATGCAATTCCTATGGCATGGGTAAAAATGCAAAGATCATTTATTTCATTCAGCATTTCTATTCATAAATTTAAACTGATTCAGAAAATAAAAGTAGAAGCATTTAAACTAGAACACATTCTGTAAATAAAATTAAATATTTGTAAATAAACAGATTTAACTACTTAACAACAGATACACAAATAGAACCTGTAGATGACGATAGGGTCGGAAAACAACCAAGGAGGCCTGTTCCTCCCAACCTGTTCCAGAAGAAGTAGCTCAACTGCTAGCTCCTAGTGAACCCCTGATCCTGATTACTGATCCAATAAGTGGGTGGAATCTGTGTAGAAGCAAGGCACTCAAAAATGCCTTCTCCACTCAGCATCAACCTCCTGAAATAACATGCCTTCTCCACTCGGCATCAACCTCCTGAACTCAATAAGAGTTTAGCAGACTCACAACATGATCAACAACATAGCATATCCCCTCATCAAATATCTTGGGTGCAAACACAGCAAAACCCCAAGGTAAATTTCCTCGTCAGGAAAAGTGATGAACATCAGTTCATTATTTGATGGCTATTATATAGACTGCCTAGGTCTTTAGTGGTCAGTTTGGAATAAATGAGCTTCAAGCTCTAGTCCCATCTTTCAGGGAACTATGACCACATTTCAAGGGAGTTGTTCCATACCAACAGCTAGTTAGTTGCATGATGATGATGCCACTTGTCCATTGCCTTCTACCCCAGATTCCATTCCACCTAGTGGATCAGTAACCACTCTTTCAACAATCCTCTTAGGTGTTTGTCTCCTATTTTATTTATTTAATAATAATATATTGTGCAAATTACAGTCATCCTTGGACACCTGTCCAACATAAAACTTTACAATAAAAGTTATAATAATGTTTGCTAACACAAAAATTTTTCCAGCAAAAAGGGTATGTTACATCTCTGGACCAGATTGGATAGATTATTTGGAAACTAGAAGGAAGATGAAGATGCTATCCATTTGGAGAACAAGCCCAATGATACTTCCTCCAGTGTTCTCTCTAATTATGTTTTGTCCTCAATCATCTCTCACGATGAAGTTGTTCAAGATGAAGAATAAGTTGCAGATTCAACACAAAAAAATCATGTTGAAAATATTCTTTTCTCTGTTGCTCTAGAAGTTGAAGATAGTTTCAAATTGTCCCCTTCCCATGTAGCTAATGTAGATGAAAGTAACACAACTGGTGGAGTTGATCCATCTTCTATTTCAAATTCTGATCAAGATTTGTCAGCTACTACTCTAGAAGTTGAAGAGGGCTTTGAAATATCTACTTCCCATGAGCCCGCTGATGTGTAGAATAACGATCTACTGAATGTTTTGGAGGATAAACCATATTTTGGAGGTGATGCATTCACCCTCCTTGATCAAATTAGTCCTATGAACTTCTATTCGATCATTGTAACAAGTTCTCATAATTTCATTGAAGATGAAGGACACTACCATTCGCTTGGGTTCAAGTCTTGTGCATTTTTTTGTGATTTTGGTTTTGATCTCACCCCTGCTGGTTCAAAGGAGATCATAAGAAACCATCTATCAATTCTTGGAGCTGATTTGAAGTCCAAGACACCACCATAATCTCATGATTCATTTGGTTTTGATCTCACCTTGGCTGGTTCAAAGGATATCATAAGAAACCATTTATCAATTCTTGGAGCTAATTTGAAGTCCAAGCCACCACCATTATGTCATGGTTCATTTGGTTTTGATCTCACCCCTTCTGTTTCAAAGGAGATCACGAGAAACTATCCATCAATTCTTGGAGCTGATCCTTCCTCAGTTGGTTCGAATCACATGTTCCAGAATTATCTTCATATTTTTTTATTTGTTCTCATCATGTTTGGTTTGAAGAGAAAGTTCAGGAAGCCTGCATATTTGCTTGAATCCACTGAAGGAGAACTGAAGCACATGTTTTTGGAGCATGATCCACTTCTTCCCAAGAGGAAGATACCTCCAAAAATTGAATCAACCATCACACTGCTCTATTGTCCTACACAAGAGAAGATTGCATATATCTTCACTAAGTCCTTCTTGGTGAAGAAGTTCACTTACCTCTGATCCCTTCTTGGGGTTCACTTACCTCTGATCCCTTCTTGGGGTGAGTGATGCACATGGTTGATTATATTTTTACATTCTATATTGAGGGTGGGATTTCTTCCCACTGGGTTTTCCCTCTTTCCTCACATTTTTGTTTAGATTGTTGTATGCGGTGACCTTTGGTCTCAGTTACTAGGGCCCTACTATTTTTCAGTTCCTATGTTTCCTCATAGTCCGGCTTACGGGCGGGTGTTGAAATATTCTCACCATCATCATTTGTATTTGCATGCATTGCATGCATTCTTCATGCATCAAGTCATCAGTGTGGTAGTCTCCCAACACCTAGTCCTTATTTTTGGGCCCCTAGGAGCATGTTTTTGCTCAGTATTATCCCTTCTAGCCACTGATGCACCCTTGTTTCCATCACTGGAGTACAACTGTGCCCTCTTCCACTGATTTAGGAGATCTATTAGTCAGTTCCATGATTTGGGGGTCAGTTCCTTTATTTTAGGATTGATTACTTAGTTAACTGACTGTAGCTCTTAGATTGACTGCTACAGAGACTAGAGTAGCTCTACTTGACCACATACAACTGATCTACGCCCTCCTTGCAGTCTCCTTCCCTAGATTTGTGCTCACATGCATCAGTTAGACTCAAATAGACTCACATTGACTGATCTTTGACTATCGGTGGCCACTACTACTCGTTGGGTGATGTCTCCAATGTAGTCCAATCCATGCCATGAGGAGAATTTGAATCACCTTCACTGATATCGAATTCATTCTATTGTATTGTCATATTTTTTCCAGCTTATAGTTGATGAATGTATCAACAACAGTTTCTCACATTCTTTGAGTTTCATGTGTGAATTTTGATCATATTTTGTATATTCTTCTCTACAATTATTGAGTGAAATTGTGAGGTTTGTTCAAGCTAAAGTGATCTCCTCCTGTGGAATTTCACACTGGTTAAGGTAGAGAGATACTTTTGATCTTTCAGATTAGGATTAATGACCTCTTTCTAAGTAATACCCCCAAGACTTTTGAATTATTTGATTAAATGTTTTTATTTGAGAAATATTCTCCAAACAATTATTTTGTAAAAGAGCTATAAATATCTATACTCACACGCATGTGGGTGAATATTATGCAAAATAAATATTATTTTCTATGAGTAATAAAAATAGATACTTGGAGCCACCAGTTGAAAGAGGGGACACCATCATGAAACAATGAACAAGTGGATAGAAAGCAATATATTTGGTATCAATCAAATTGATGTAAAAATCTTAGCAAACCGACCAAATCCACAATTATAGGGATAAAGATGTTTGCTTGAGATTTGATTGAGATGACACAAGTCCTGGGAAAAAGTTATATAATGGTGTACTGAGAAGACACATGATGATGTGTTGTGCATAGAGAGAAGTTGTTGTTATGTTGAGGGAAAGCTACTGAGTAATGTCTCTCTATTTGAAATTCCATCCTTTGAATATGTTATCCCACATCACCAGATTTGTATATTTACAATTGTTTTCTAAGAAAAAATAAGATTTCAACCCTTTGTTAATAATTTTCTCAATGCTATAGTTCCAATTGAGCTTATGATGGATATCAATTCCGAGATATTTGTAATAGAATGTTGATTCACTTCCTCCAAGTTGTTATTGTCATAAACAAAACTAGCATAAGGGTCTTTCTTGGACTTGATAATCATAACTTTAGTTTCGTTGGTGTTAACAGGCATGCCCATTCTAGAGCATAAATCCTTGAGAATCCTTAATTTTTTATCAAGGTTAGAGGGGCGCCTTGCCATAAGAACAATATCATCAACATAGAGAAGGAGAATGACGACTATTCCATCTAGGGTCGTTCCAGTGCAACTTGTTTATTCTAAATTTATTTCTAGCTTATCTATGTAAATGCCAAAAAGGCTATGGGAGAGTGGGCATCCTTGTTTGACTCCAATATTACAATTAACATATTTCGACTTTCTCGTACAAACTTATCACTACAACTCTCAACTCTAAATGAACCTTTAGCTCTTCTAATCTATTGCACAAGTTATTCCTAGGCACTATATCAATAGCTTTCCTAAAGTCCACAAAGCAACAAAATATTATAAATTTAAAAATCAAAATCCATTTTACGATTTTATTTTCTTAAGTACAATATATAGTATATACTAGCACAGCCACAAGTAAAGTGGCACGTGAACACGAATAGGCACAATCAACCATTTAGTTTTGTGGAGATGGTTGGCTCTTAAACAAAAACTAAATAACCCTTTTTTTAACCACTAATTAACTGAAGCTTATTTAAATGTTAATCACAACCATGAAATGAATCCTAACTATACACTTATTACATTTGGGTTAATCTTGTTGATCCGCTCAAGGAAGTCCAAAATCTCAGATAATACCTAAACACCTATCAGTGTAATAATTAGTTAGTTAGAATATAATATATAAAATAATTAATAATTAGTTGTTACATTATTATTTCCATTAATAATTTGTTGTTATATTATTTACTATTTTTTTTAATAACAACACTCTTTATTTTTTGTGGGAGTGGGGGACTTATATATTCTATAATATTAATTAAAATTAAGGAATTATATTATATTAATGATATTAATGACATTAATGATAGAATCCTATTTAGGTAAATCTTTTTTTTTTCAAATTGTGGTTAACCGTTTGTTAGAGGGTTAGTCCATTAAGAGAATACCAACATATGCTATTCTAGGTACATAATCAAGATATGGCAAGAAATACAATCATCATCATCATCATATATATATTATTTTATTATTATAAATTTAAAATTCACATGTAAACAAATAAAACTACTAATAAATAGTGAGCCTTATTACGAAAACCAACTGTAAAGTCCAAAACCGTAGAATAAATAAACTACTACTATATTAATATAATATATAAAATAATTAATTATTACCATAACCGCTCTTTCCACTATTTCTATTAATAATTAGTTGTTACACTAACCACTATTTCCACTCCACAATAATTATATAATAAATTACTTATAAATATAAGTAATATAATATGTATTATATAATAATATTATATATCAAACTGTCCACTATTTCCACTAGGCAAGAATTATATAATAAAAAATATATGCTTTTACTTAATTAAAATTCAAAACATTTATTATTTAATAAATGAGTTATATTAAATTAATAATAATTATATCATCTTGTGAGCAAATAACCAATGTGAAACCGAAAATAGTGAGCCTTATTGCATTAAATATAATATACACCACTATTGGACAGTTATCGATTTACCAGATGTGAGGGAACTCATTTATGCATGGAGGCTTGGCTTGGCTACTATATATTTACATCAATCCTGTTAACTTCAAATGCAATGCGACCATTGCGTCTTTTCATTAACATGGAGAATCCATCCATTTGTCAATCTATCTCGTCGATGGCCAATTGCAGACGATTGCTCGTTATCATTTTCTTAATGGCATCGCTGCAAAAGATTATCCAGCCTGCATCCGGCCAAGGGCTTGTTCTCACGGTAGCTCCGGTGGGAGGTCAAGGCGTTTTCACCACGCTTCAGCAAGCCATCAATGCAGTTCCAGTGAATAACAATAAGCCTGTCGTGATTAATGTCAAACCGGGCACTTATAGGTCAGTAAGCAATTAACGTTACCTTATTTAGGGTTACTTTCATTATAGAAAATAGCTAGATTTTTCAGATCAGAACTTAGTGATAGGATAGAATTGAGCACAGTGATCTGGATTGAATTGGAAAGTTTCTTAGAAGGATCAGATTCAGGCTTGGTGTATGGCTGCATTTCTTATTAATGAAACTTTGAAAAGCTGAGACAACGGGATGAACTTAGGGTTCATTCTTGACAACTTTTGGTGATGGGACGTTTTCATTAGGTCATTTTAAGTTTATAACCTAATAATGTGGAACTCAACTCTTCGTTCTTCATTATATGTATCTTTCAGGGAGAAGGTGACTATTCCTGCAGAGAAGCCATTCATAACTCTGATTGGTTCGGGTGCGAAGAACACGATCATCACTTGGAATGATAGCGCGAAATTGAAAGGCGGGACAGATTACACGGCAACAGTGACTGTTCTTGCTTCAGATTTCATAGCCAGGCAAATCACAATCCAGGTACGGTATTTGAATTGGCTATTAATATATATTGTATAACATGGGATGAGATGAAATGATTTAAAGAGTAGAGTTATGCAGAATACATATGGTCACGGTAATTTTAAGGCGGGCGATCAAGCTGTGGCGCTCATGATTTCGGGAGATCGTTGTGCGTTTTACGATTGCAGCTTTCTGGGGTATCAAGACACCCTGTTTGATGACCGTGGGAGGCATTACTTTCGAAACTGTTTCATTGAAGGTGCAGTCGATTTCGTAGCTGGCAATGGAAAATCGATCTATCAGGTAACCAAAGGCAAATCATGAACATTGTTTTCATTGATTTTTCTGTTTCAGAAATTGGAGATAACGAAGAATACCATTTTTGGGTTTGTTGATTGCAGAACTGTGAACTACATGCCATCCCCGTAAGTGTTGGCGCTTTTGTAGCTCAGAAGAGATCCTCTCCTTCTGAAGACACGGGCTTTGTCTTTCTGCAATGTAAGTTGACAGGAAAGGGATTAATGGATCTGGGCAGGGCGTGGGGAAGTCACTCCACAGTAGTGTTTGTTAACTCCTACATGGATGGCATTATAAGCCCGGGAGGATGGACGGACTGGAACGACCCCTCAAGACAAAAGTAAGGCACTGTAATGCTATCATTTCACTATCCATGCACTGACAATTGGAATCCTGATGTTATCGTCCTCTGTGTGTGTGCAGGACTGTGAATTTGGGGCAGTACCAATGTAGCGGGCCTGGAGCAATAGCAGACAAAAGAGTTCCATGGTCACATACATTCACTGATCGTACGCAGATTGGACAGTTTTTGGGCATCGGTTACATTGGTGGCGATAAGTGGATCAAACAGTGATACGAATTTGAGGCAATGCCATCTGAATTAAGGGAAGAGTGCGATGAGTCTCGCGCATCATTCCTCTACTTTATCTAGTAGACTCCATTTTGACCTGTTCTTCTTCTATCGTTTGTTTAAAAATGTAAATAAATTTTGATAATGCAACGTATTTTCGTGTAGTTTATTGGGCATCCTTTTCAATTATATCACATCTGTGCACCTTTATCAACTTCTAAACTAAATGAGAAAAATAAATTTATTGTTCAGAAGCTAATAGGTAACCAAATAAAAATAGTAATATAATCATAAATCCATCATAGTCCTAATTTAAACGTTTTGAGGCATTAAAAGTTTTTGAAGTTTTGAGGTATTAAAAGTTTGAGCTATATGCATATATAAACCGATAAAGAGGACCTCACATTGATTTTATTAAATGTAATGTAGGATTTTAATTTATGTTATTAATTAAATAATTATATATATTCCAGAATGCTTATAATGGTTTTTATTATTTTTCTCAATTTTTTAATGTTAAGATATTATATTGATTGTTTGTAATGTAATCATAGTCCTAATTTCAACGTTTTGAGGCATTAAAAGTTTCTGAAGTTTTGAGGGATTAAAAGTTTGAGCTATATCCATATATAAATCGATAAAGAGGACCTTACATTGATTTTATTAAATGTAATGTAGGATTTTAATTTATGTTATTAATTAAATAATTATATATATTCCAGTATGTTTATAATGGTTTTTATTATTTTTCTCAATTTTTTAATGTTAAGATATTATATTGATGGTTTGTAATGTAATGTAAGATTTTGATTTATATTAATAATAATGATGGTGGTTAATATTTAAGGTATTGATTATTTGTAATGTAAAGTAAAATTTTGATTTATATTAATAATAATGATGGTGATTAACATTGAAGGTTAAATTTGATTTATAGAATATTTGAAAAAAAATTATTACTTATCAATCTTATATATATATATATAATAATTTATTATTAATAAAATATTATTTAAAATGATATGTGATTTGAAATTTTAATTTAAATAAGATGATTTAAATTTATCAAATTTTGTTGTTATATGATTTTTTTTTCAATCTTTTATATCTATCATAATTTATTATTAAATAAATACTATTTAGAATGATATTTTAATTATAATAAAATTATTTAAATTTATCAATTTTTATTGTTATATGATTTTTTTTCTTATTGATTTGTAGTTTAAATGAAACTTGGAAAATCATTTAGCATAATGTAAAAAATATAAATTTTTAATTATTCTCTATAATGATTTTGATGGGAAATTAAAATTATATATTATTTAGAATTTTATAAATAATAATTGACATAATTTATTATTGATCATTTTTCAACATTAATAATTAGTTTAGCTATAATCAAGTTTCACAAATTGATTTTTTTTCTGTTACTTAAAATAAATGTGATTGATTTGTAGTTTGAATGCAACATGGAAAATCATTGAACATAATATGAAAAATATAATTTTTAAATTATTTTCTATAATGATTTTGATGGGAAATTAAAATTATATATTATTTAGAATTTTTTAAAATAATAATTGAAATAATTTATTATTGATAATTTTTCAATATTAATAGTTATTTTAGTTGTAACCAAGTTTCACAAATTGATTTTTTTTGTTACTTAAAATAAATGTCTATATCAAAGTGTCAACCAAAATTCGAGGAACTATACTTTTTTCCCCAAAAAACATTATATTACTATGGATGTACATGTTTCAGTGCAAATGGACTAATCAAGTTCCAAAATTTAAACACTTATGAAGTTTGTCCTACATTAAAAATTATATATTTCTTTTCTTTGACTCTAAAAATTTCATTTCACATCTAGGGATTGGACATCGTTCCATCTCTTTCTTGTCCTTTCAAGATTTCTACAATGTTGAAAATGGGTTTATCAATAGAGCATCTTTATAAAAGATCATATGCTTTTTGATTGAGTTCTCTGTATATGTGGACATTGAAACTCCTTAATGGAGCTTTTTATTTTTTGCATAATATTTTATAACCTTGCTATTTCAATTCTTGACTTGTTGTTTGCTAGTTTATGACAACTTTTGAGTCACCCATCACCTATAATTGGTTCACTTTATTCATTTTTTGCAACATACAACATAGACTATAATGCTAATAGTTATACTTCGGTGTTTGTCCCTTTCATTGTAGCATATTTGACATAAAAAAAATGTGATTGATTTATGCACAAGGTAGCTGCAATGCCACAAATGGATGGGTATCCCCATAAAATTATCCCCATGTAATATTGAGATCTAATTGTGGCACAACTAGATTTCTCGGTTTTGCTTTCTTAGGTTCGAATTTGTATTCCTATCCCCATTTCAGAATAATGGCAGTTGTAACCTTAGAGGGGATAAATTTTCCCTCAGAAATCACTTCGTTACATGCCCACAATAGACTATACAAAAAGATTCATTGTAGAGCTATGTAACGATTAACAAAATGATCTTGATACAACTTCTACATAGATTTTTCCAAGTAAAAATTTGTTTTTGGCTTGTTCTCTTGCAATGAAATTCCATGTTTGACCTACATAAATGTAATCCACAAAGATATACGTAACAATTTCAACATCTTTTTTGAATAAATAACACCAACTTGTTTTGTACCATCCTCGTTTCAATCCTTTGTCCCACATTAAGAGTTTGTTATTCAGTGCTAGCCATAGAACTGTTTTGCATTTTGACAGACCAAGTAGTTTCCATAGTAATTCCCACCACCATTTTTTCTCTAGGGGGATCTGAGTTGATCTGAGTTCAACTTGGGTTTGAAGGATTCCATGACTAGACAAGAGAATCAAAGGCTTCATCACTAAAACATATGAAGTTAGCGCACAACTTATCAACATATCTACCCTATGCCTCCACCTATTCCCATTGCATACCAAGGGTATTTTCCAATTTCTATCCTACTAACCACCTAACCTGGGGAGATTAGGCATGAACATATGCAAGGAAGATCATTTTTTCTCTAGCAACACTCTTCTAATATCTTCTGACAAATCGAACTCGTCATTGGTGCAAAACCAGATATATTTTCCAATTCTTATGCTCTTCACATCTCCTACCTTCCAAATAGTCCATCTTCCAATTAGAGGGGAAGAGTCAACCAGTGATTTCGAAATAATTGATCTATTTTTAGTGCTTTTTCAAGGATTGCAAAACCATTCCACCATCGATTGACCGTCAAGATATTTTGATCTCATGGTTCTTCCCCAAAGAGAATTATTATGAGTTAAGTGCCACAAACTTCTAATAGCTAATGCTTGGCTAAACCAAAAAACAATATTCCCCAACCTCCCATACATTTTGGTTATGCCACTCTGGACCACTTGACCAATGGGATACCTTCTCTTCTCTTTTCATACTTCCTCAGAAGAGAAACTATAATATTTTCTTATAGATTTTGTTTAGGATCCCTATACGGACATGATCTATAGATGTCCAAAACACTGGGATACTATCAAGAACTAGAATTTAACTAGGATACTCTCAAGAACTGCTTTTATTAATACCATATGATCACTTCTAGAAATAAATATATTAACCCAGCAACAAATTCGGGCTTCGATCTTGTTATAGAGAAAAATCCAGTTGATGTATTTGTACCTTTATGGCTTTAAACATAACCCAATGTATTTAAAACTCTCTTGGAGTGTCTTAATGGTAAACTGCAATAAAATTTGGAGACACCCCAATATATCTCTTGACATCCCATTATCAAGGATACAATATTTTTTATCATTTATGATCATACTCGTTGCTTTCCTAAAGAGAGATATGATTCGAAAAAAAAATTTGTTTGGTGTTCTGAAACTTTTACAAGGACATCATCCAAAACCAAGAGGTGTGATAGATAAACCTAGGAAAATATTTGAAAACCATGATCTCTTTGTTTTCTTTTTCATCGAGTACTAAAATGCTTAAGCTTTCTACTACTTGGAGGAGGAGGAAGCGGGATAGGGGACACCCTTGTCTAAGTCCCCTGGAATCTTGGAAGAAGGAAGATGAAGAACCTTTGAATAATAATGCAAATGATGAATATTGAACATACCCCATAACACAATTGATAAATTTGGTGGAAAACCTATCTTTGTAAGGGATAGCCATATGAATGTCCACATTACCTTATCGTAAGCTTTGGAGGGGTTTATTTTTAGAGTGAAGGATTCCTGCTTAGACTTGGAGATAGAATGAAGAGCTTCATGGGATACTTCCTCTGCATTATCAATTTGCCTCTTTTGTAGAATACCATATTTTTCTTCGAATATGACCTCACTTAGAAATCACTTCACTCTTTGCACGATTATCTTGGAAATCAATTTGTATATTACAATATGACAAGAGTGTTAACACCAAAAATTTGCACCCCATGCTCATCCCCTAGTCACATCATCCCACTCTTCATTTTCCTACATCGAACCTTCACTTGCCCAAAATCCTAAGGTTAAAAACCCAAAATTGGCCAACAATTATTATTTCTAAAAATTTCCCTCTCCAAAAATAGGGGAATTTGGCATATTCCCCCCCAAAAAAGAAGGAAACTCCCAAAATAGGGATAAAATCCCCAAAAATACAAAAAAAGGGGGAAAAATATTCAAAAAGTCAAAAAGAAAGGGAAAACTCAAAAATGCCACATAATAACAATGACCAATACTAGGGTCAACTCAATACCACAGGCTATTACCTAGGGTCATTTTCCTATATAATAATGGTGGTGGTCCCTCATTTTGACATGATTTATCCATTTGCTACCTTATCGTCATGCTGCCGAAATTTCTACCGAAACCCTTGAAGCCTCTCTTGTACCTTTTTGTTTCACATGTTGTAGATATTTCCCTACCTCGTGAGATATGATTGGAGAGAAACCAAAGCTACTTGGAGACCAAATATATTCTACTTCAGACAACTGCAAGGGCCCCCATTATCTCTGTTATTTTGGGTCACTCTTGGTCTATAAAAACCCATTTTTTATAATAATAAAAAAATATTCTCTCTTACCCTTTTGTTTTATAAAGAATGCAAAAGAAAATATTAGATTAGAATTGATTTCCATGCATTTGCTTCACGTAGTTTAGATTTTCTTTATTGTTCTTTACAGTTGTTTATTGATTTCCATGCATTTGCTTCATGTAGTTTAGAGTTTTTCATGAATGATTTAGTTCCAAAAGAATATTTAAATATTTAGCAGTTGGGTTCATATGACATGTTGATTGTGTAAGTTTTAAACCTGTGAAAACAAATAAAGCATCTAGATTATTTTAAGAAAAGCATATATTACACCATAGGATTGACACATAATACACACAGATTTACACTGGAAACCCTTGACTAGGAAAAAAAAAACCTTGGAGCCACCAATCCTATTTTTTTCATTATCATTATGAATCACTCACAATAAAATATAGGTATTCCATAGCATCCAATACCCTAATCCGTTAAACCAGATTAGAAAATAGACCCCAATCCCTTAACTAGGATTAAATTACATATTTTTAGAAAATTCCCCAAAATAGCCGAAAAAAACCCAAACAAATTTGGCGCTCATTCTGCTCGCGGGAACGGAAATGGCCTAACTCCACTTCACGGAAGGGGGAGGTCGTCGACACCCCCCCCCCCATCTTACCCCCCTGAGCCAACGCCATGCGCAACACCCAACGCATACAACAGATCACTAGATGGAGTGGATTGATCACTGCATGGTCAAATGTGCACCCCCCCCCCCTCCCCAACACACATGAAAATAATATAACATATAGTCAACATATTAGTATGGATTGGTTAGAAAAACACAAAATGTTATTAAACTGTTTTGAAAAGACTTTAGGCTTGCATTGATGAACAAGGTAATAGTAGGCTTGTTAAAGGTATTCCTAAGAAAGTATTTACTAGAAAAATATATGCTTTACAATTAAATAAGTGTGCTAGAAAAGGATGTCAAAGGTTTGTTGTTCATATCACTACAAATTATGATGAAAAATCCAGGCCTAGATTGGAATACTATCCCATTTTTGTAACATCCCAAAAATTAGCAAAAGTTTAAAATTTTTCAGAGTAGCATTAAGTGCTATAATTTCTATGCGGAAGTATAATAAATGTTTATTTGTTTATCTAAACAAATACTGTAATAACATGTTACCTTGATTATGTAAGTATGTTGTATTATAAAATACGTGAAATGTATTCGTGTCTATATTATGATGTTGTTGGATGTTTTTGCCTCAACCATGTATCCTAGATCACTTATGGTTACTTAATTAGATGTCAATACTTTATAGTTTTAACTTGAATTTGATTTCATTATATGTGCTAACTGTTTACTTTTCTTATTGATGATGAAGGGGTCCTATGGGCACCCCGAGGCTTACTTAGCTATATAGCTAAAGCATTTGAAACTTATGTCGCAGATTGCACGCAAGAGCGATAATGTTTTCAAAGTGTATAAAGAGGTCCTATTTAACTTCAGTTAGTATTCAATGTTAAATGGGAATATAGTAACTTGAAGTCTTCCAGGGTGAGATCTATTCTGGTTTGATCTTTAGTTACATTCAAGTTGTTTATATAATTTTAGTTATATTCGAAACTCAGAACTTGTATTTATTACTATTACCCTTTTGTTATACTAAGTCAAAGTGGAAAGTATTAGAGCTTTGTTTTCAAGGCTAGGTATTTAAATCCTACACCTAGGAATTACACCATGTATTTGATTATATAGTAATAGGATTGTATCCTAAGCTTAAATGCTTATCAATATAATTTTATGCTTCTATGTTTACCTTTGATGTTTACATATTATATGCACAAAGCTTATGTATTATTTTTATTAGGGCAACATTGAATATTTATGGTTGCAAACTATACTATGTAAGTTTGATGTTGAAATTCTAAGGCATTATAACAATAGTTATGCCATAACCTTGATGTGCGCTCTAAGGCTAAGTACAAGGTTTGATAAAAAGGGTGTTCTATGTAAATGGTTCATATGTTAATGGCTATTATACAAAGGTTAGCTAAAGACATAATACGTAACCCTTTTATATTATGGTGGTAAGGTCTCACCATGTTTAATGGCCGAAATATTAACATAGACCATGGTTGTGATGGAAAGCACTACGTAACACTTGGATAATGAGCAATGATAGTTTGACCTTTGATAAAATTAAACCAAGCTATACTATGGTGGAAGACCGAATCATTTAACCGTGAAGCTGATTGTGGTAAAAGACTCCACATATGATGGTAGCTATGATAATTAAAGTGCATTTAAAGGCGAGTTTGGTGGAATGCCTGTTGGCATCCACCGTGGCTGTCTTCACGTGGTGTTTCTTGAGATACCCTAACTACCTTGGGAGCTAATTCGACAACGACATACCTATGCATTCATTTGTTTGCAGTGAGTGGGGTTTGGAGAGGTCGACAGGCCTGTGGATCCTTAGGGTCTGTGATAGGGTTTCGGGAGGCACCTCTCCTGGGTTCGATACCATGACCTGTAGCTTGTATACTTCTAAGAGCCAAGCTCTTCCATTACTGAGTTTGCTAGTGGGTTATATGACTCTGGTTCTCGTCGGTTACAGGAGTGTTCGGTCCAAAAGCAAGGTTTTCTTTTCAATGTAAGTTGTATTATTTTCTTGCTATTCCATGAAAGTTGATAATGTACAGCTGCTTATGTTTTAAGTTTTGAACTTCATTTTTCCACGATTTAGCCATACTGTAAATTGTATTGGTAGGTGAATCCTCGGCTTTGGATTTTTATGTGCTAAGCAACGAGAGATAGAACTTAAAATTGGTAAGCCTCGGTGACTTCCCGTGAGGTGCATTGTGGCAAAATGTTGGTCCTTGTCTCATCTTTTTCTTCCGAATCTTCAATGTTATGGTCTAGCTTTGGATTTTGCCTCCATTGTAATGTTGTAAGCCTTATGGTATGTTCTTAGTGTAGGGAGGATTGAATCCTCAACCTACTTTTGCGTTGGCTCTGCAACATTTATTGTGCAATAATTTGTTTAAAAAGTGTAAACAATTGTTTAAAGGGCCTAACCCTCGACAATTTGATGAAATGAAAATGGTAACTGTTTATGGTATTTGAAACTTAATTTTGTTTATAAGAACCGAGCCTAAAAGAGCAATACTCCTCGCAGTTTGCGTTATTTTATTCGATGTTTGATAAAACAAATGATAAGGGCAGAGCCTGTTCCTGAATGTTTATAATATGTTGAAGTTTGTTTAAAGGCCAAGAGCCGTAATGGATAAATGCATAGTTTGTTGTGGTTTCAAACCGTGAACTCGTTTTGTAAGAAGATAATTTGAAAAGTTATAAATTTGGATTGTGTAGTTGATCTCCTTTAAGTGCCAAGACCTAGTATTGCATGTATCTTTCGTTTTGTCAAAGGATGGATGGTGAACTTAGTTTTGTTTTGAATCGTTCCACTATTTTGCTGTCAAAGGCCTTGAGCCCTTTGTCGAAAGTGGTTTCTGTGTTTAGATTAAGCTTGTAAAGCATGTTGAGGGTTTTGACTCTATAGAGTTTAAAGGTGAAATCCTCAAAGTTGTAATAAATTTAACTCGGCGGAACTAACCCTTACGATTTGGATCCTGGTCTTGTGAGGCAACTTCATTTTGTTCAAAGATGAAGTGTAATTATCATAATAGTTTTGAATAGCTAAGTTGGGGTTGTGACTTGGAACATTTGACAGTTTACTTGTTGCAATTCGTTTAGTTCAGTTAATTTAATGTATAATTATTGTAGTAGGGTAATGGTATAGTATAATACAGTAGTATATAAAAGATATTTGAATACCTAAATTCTTTTCCAAAATGTTGAGACTCGGTTTTGATTTAAAGAGACATGTACTAAGAGTTTTAATCTACTTTTTATTACAGTAATTATAAATCACAGCTAGTTTATAAAGACCTGAACTATGTGTTTGACCTTATTAGGGTTTGTGAAAACACTGTTTAAATTTGAGAGAATGCTCTTTGTAATAGTTTGTAAGTATGGTTCGATACTGAAATAATTTATATTGCTAAACAAGAACCGCGTTGTTTCTTTTCATTGATTTTCTATATTTATTTATGATGATTTACAAAGAGATGAATGCATTTTTTTAGTTTTAAAATCCTAAAACAAATTCTATTTATAAAGAATGCAGGTTTATTGAACTATGAATGAAACTATCTATGAAATATTACAGAACTATGTCCTTTGCATACTGTTTATAAAGTAGATGCTATTGAACATGAATCTTGTACTCTAGAAGCTTATTTAAATAAAAATAAAATGTAGATAGTTCTAATATTAATCTATGTGCATGCATTTAGTCTTTCATCGGAATCTATTTAGAGTGCATCAATATTCAGATCTATTTTTAAACACTCTTCCCTGTACTAGAGTACGACACAAAAACAGTGTGTGGAAAACTGGAGGGAAGCATTTTAATCTATCTTTATCATAATACTTCTTCAACTATTTACAGAGATAACATATAGTTCATAAAATCATTTATTTCAATCTGAATAGTGTTAACTAACAATATTTAGAAAACAATAATCAAGAAAAACAATAAGTTATAATTACTAGGAATGAAATAACAAGTAGAAACTAATAATGTAGATAAGGTGGACAAACACCCAAAGAGGCATGTTCCTCCCAACCCTCTCCAGAAGAAGCAACCAATATCACTTGCTCCTTTGGACCCCTGAGCCTGTTTACTGAACCACTAGGTAGAAGACTATGTGTAGAAGCAAGGCATTAAGGTTGTATTTCCAGCAATCAATGGAGCCTTGCATACACCTCAAAATAAACCTCTGCACTCAGCAGAAGCGAAACAAAATTACAATCCAACTCAAAACATAGCTTCCCCTCATCAAATCTCTTGTGTGCATATAGCATAACCACAAGTTAAATTTTCTCATCAGAAAAAGTGTGAGCCTCTGCTCAAATTCGACGGATTAAAAAGATGCCTAGGTATTTTAGTAGTTAGTTTCCAAATAAATGAACCTCAAGCTTGAGTCCTGTATTCCGGGGAACTTTGACCACAATTCAAGGGAGTTGTCCCATAACAACAACTAGTTATTGAGTTCTTGATGCTGCCACTTGTCCATTGCCTTCTATCCCAGATTCCATTCCACCTAGTGGGTTAGTAAACTCTCTTTCAATAGTCTCTTTGGGTGAGTGTCTCCTATTTTATTTTATTAAATAATAATATTGTGCAATTACACTCATCCTTGGCCATTTGGCCAAATATAAAACTTTACAATAAAAGTTAAGATAATGTTTTTCTCAAATATAAAATGTTTCAAGTAATGGGTATGTTACAAACACCCCCACTTAAGCTCAACATCGTCCTCGATGTTGCTTGTTCTTGCTCAGAGCCTCCCCGAAACAGAATTGGATATGTTGTCTGCATATTAATTTCTAATTTCCAAGTAGCTTCATCAGGGCTAAGGTGCTTCCATTGCACCTTTACCCACCCTATGGTACGATTACGGAGCATAACTTCCCTCCTATCGAGGATACAGTCCAGTTCCACCTGAAAATATCCTTTGGGCTCCACCTGTATATCATTCCAATTCAGCACATGAGTAGCATCGTGCACATACTTCTTTAAAACAGAAATGTGAAAAACATTATGTATTCTTAAGTTAGATGGTAGAGCCAACTGATATGCAACTGGTCTTATCCTTGATAGGACTTCAAATGGTCCACAGTACCTTGGTTCTAGTTTAGTACAACTCCCAAGCTTAAAAGTACTTTTCTTGTGTTTTACCTTTACAAAGACATGATCTCCAACCTGAAATTCTCTTTCAGGTTGTTTCATATCTCCATAACTTTTTTGTCTATCTTGTGCAATTTTTTAATTGCCTTATACCCGTTTCACAGTTAGTTCCATCTCTCTTAACAAATTTGATCCTAGCATTAATCTGTCAACAGGATTATCCCAAGAAATAGGAGTACTACACTTTCTTCCATATAAAATTTCAAATGGAATAAGTCTAGCAGAAGCTTGATAATGATTATTGTAAGCAAATTCAGATAAATGCAAATAATATTCCCATTTAGTTGGTTGATCTTTAAAATACATTATTAAAATGTATTCTAAAATCTGATTAACCCTTTCAATCTGCCCATCAATTTGTGGATGAAAAGAAGTGCTAAAATTCAACTTAGTATTTAGACCTTTAAACAATGTTGTCCAAAAATTTCCAGTAAACTTGGAATCTCGATCAGAAATAATCACCTTTGGAATTCCATGTAAGTGAAAGATTTGCTTCATAAACACATCAGCAATATTAGCAGCTTTAAAAGTAGTCTTAACTAGAATAAAATGGGCATATTTACTAATTTTATCCACAACCACCATTATTGAGTTATTTTGTTTCTGATTCTTAGCTAAACCAGTTATAAAATCAATACTTATAAGTTCCCACTTCCATTTCAGAATTGGCAATGTGTAACGTCCCCAACCATCCAACCAAGGTAAAGGAGGGACCATGAAGCCAATCTATGGGGCTTTTTAAGCAAACTCAACCATTCATTTAGATTCATATTTTTAAAAACCCATCTGTGCAGATGTAAATTCAATAAACATGCACAGCGGAGATAAATTCATCCACACACATAATTTCATGTGCATTCAATATATCAATAACAACCATTTAACTTAACACATTGTAGAATTATATACAAGCAGAGAGTATACTTATCTCAATGTAATGTTGACCCCAACAACTAGCTATGTCGCTGCAACGTTCCACCCAACCGTAGGCTCTTCGACAGCATATACTGAGTCCGTCGTAGCGCCAGTGTCTCCACCAACCGGCACAGATTTTAACCTTAACTTCTGTGCCTTATTGCGGCAGTCCTGGCCTTTTCTTCGCCGCCCATCACAATTTCTAACATTAACTTCACTGTGCGCGCCGTGCGCATCGCAGGTTTTAAAGTTAAAATTTCCACCGCGGCGTGCAAAACTTAACCTTAACTTTTCCTCCAGCACTGCGCAAAACTTACCATTAACTTTACCACCAGCACCGCGCAAAGTTATCCTTAACTTTGCCGCTACGCTCATGTCGCAAAATTTCAAATAAGACACTTAGAAAATTTTTGAATCTCTCTTCCCTTTCAGCGCAGCATTTATGCTAATTTTGGTGCCGTGCATGCAAAGTTATGCTTAACTTTGCCGCCGCGCCTGCGCATGGCGCAAAAGTTAGCGTTAATTTCACCGTCGCCGCGTGCACAGAAATTAGCGTTAATTTCGCCGCTGCAGCAAACACTTAGAAAAAAATTTCAATTTCTCAAAAACAATTAGAATTTCTGGGAATGTATCATTCTTTTCTTTACAGAGTAAGCCACTCACAGATCATACTTGCATAGAACAAAACAGTAAAAGTATTTCAAGAAATTGCACCTCTTCACAGTTTTGCAAATATCCCCAAAACAGTCATGGGAATGATTTCCCATTCTAACAAATAGAAGCCATGAGATCTTCAGGTTTCTTTAATGCATTTTAATTCCAAATACTAAATACATATACACACAATGATGAAGGGCCCAACAGCCGTAGTGTTGAACCTTAAGCTCTGATACCAAATGTAACGTCCCCACCCATCCAACCAAGGCAAAGGAGGGACCAGGAAGCCAATCTATGGGGTTTTTAAAGAAAACTCACCATTCATTAAGATTAAATTTTTAAAAACCCATGTGTGTAGATGTAAATTCAACAAACAGGCATAGTGGAGATAAATTCATCCACAGACATATTTCATATGCATTCAATATATCAATAACATCCATTTAACTTAACACATTGTAGAATTAAATACAAGCAGGGAATATACTTATTTCAATGTAATGTTGCCCCCAACAACTAGCTATGTCGCTGCAATGTTCCACCCAACTGTAGGCTCTTCGACAACATATACTGAGTTCGTCCGAAGGCCACCCCCGAGCTGGGCATGATATCTACAAGGAAAAAGGGGATTTCAACTCATACACAGCCAAATAGCCAAATAGTCATTTGGATCTAAGCCAAGCCAGACCACTGCTGGGTTTATCAGGCTAAATCTGAACCCTCTTCAATTGTGGATGCTTCCACTCAAGTTCAAGCGAAAACAATGGAAACCCATTTCAACCCCAACAACATCCTACACACATAAAAACTCATAAACTGGGCTTGGGTACACATAACAACAAAATCTCAAGTATTGGGTATGAAGGGAAAACGTGGGCAACCCAAAAACGAAATGAGGAATGGGAAAACAACCCTGGAAAGGAAAATTTCATTTTCAGAAAACGTTTGGGGACAACCTAGGAGAAAAAACGAGCTCCATTAAATCCCCAATTCGTGGATCTCTTCTCCCAGCCATTGTGCTAACCAAAACAAGTTTGTAGGCATGGAAAAATGTAGGAAATGGTAAAAACGTGGAGACCCCAACAAACTCCCAAAATACCCAGCAAGCTAAAAACGCCCAGCAGGCTTCAAGAAAAACGTCCAGCAAGCCAAAAACGCCCAGCAAACTCCCAAAATGCCCAGCAAGCTAAAAACGCCCAACAGGCTTCAAGAAAAGCGCACAGCAAGCTCTCAAGATGTGAAAGGGTGAAGTCTGACTATCAAGAATGGCTTGGGAAGGCAATTCGTGGGAGTTTTCTTGCCCAAGAAGGAGAAACACTTTTTTCCATGAGGGTGGCTTGCCCATACTCGAATTTGGACAGCCATACCTCCCCAATCCCCAAGGCATTAACTTCATCACCCACCTCTTGGGAGAAATGAATGATTGGGCACCAAGTCAACATGGGTAGTTGATGGTTCATGGGTTCTCTCATTGACACTTGGCTTGATTTGATTGGCTCAAGGGTTTGAATATTTTCCTCCCAATTCCTTGTAATATCATGCCCCCATCTCTTGTTGCATTGCATAGCTAGTTGTGGGCATTTTTATATTAAAATGCATATTTACAATTCCCATGGTTCACTAGCACATGGGTAGCATAATATATAATACTTGCCTCTTCAAGGTCGAGCGTTCACTAGTGGGGCCTTGGCCTTGAGCTCCATGCTAGGAATCATACAAAATATGCATACAATATTTACATTACAGCTCAAATATCATAAGGGTTAAGAATGGGGACATTAAAATCTGATTAACCCTTTCAGTCTGCCCATCAATTTGCGGATGAAAAGAAGTGCTGAAATTCAACTTAGTATTTAGACCTTTAAACAATGTTGTCCAGAAATTTCCAGTAAACTTGGAATCTTGATCAGAAATAATCACCTTTGGAATTCCATGTAAGCGAAATATTTACTTCATAAACACATCAACAATATTAGCAGATTTAAAAGTAGTCTTAACCAAAATAAAATGAGCATATTTACTAAGTTTATCCACAACCACCATTATTGAGTTATTTTGTTTCTGATTCTCAGGTAAACCAGTTATAAAATCAATACTTATAAGTTCCCACTTCCATTTCGGAATTGGCAATGGCTGCAATAGAACAGCTGGGTGTTGATGCTCAGCTTTAATTGTTTGACATTCAAAACACCTAGCTATGTATTCATCCACCACATTCTTCATGTCGGGCCAAAAGTAATCCTTTCTTAGCATAGTTATCATTTTCTGATAACCAGGGTGTCCCGAATAAGGACTTTTATGAACTTCATCCAAAATTAGCAGTTTAACTTTTGACACATTAGGTACATAAATTTTGTTTTTATAAGTCATTTAACCCTTTTCATTAATGTTGTAATCTATTATTAAATTTTCAGATAAATTTTTAGCAACTTTATCTTGTAATTTCTGATAAGTTTTGTCTTGCTTAATTCCTTTTTCAATCTGGTTTTCCAAATCTGTTTTAAATGTGTTGATTGCTGCTACAAAACATAATTTGGCATTTCTGCTCAAAGCATCAACGACTTTGTTTTCTTTACCCTTAATGTGTTGAATTTCGAAATCGTATTTGCTAAGGAAAGCTAGCCACCTAGCTTGCCTTACGTTAATATTTGTTTGATCCAACAAGTATTTTAAGCCTTTATTATCTGTCATTAGTGAAAACTTTCTTCCAATCAAGTGATGGCGCCACAATTTTAATGCATGTATCACGGCTTCGAGCTCTAGATCATAAGTTGCGTAGTTCTTTTTGTGGATTTTTAACTTCCTAGACTCATAAGAAATAACATGACCTTCTTGAGTTAAGACCTCACCAAGTCCATCATTGCATGCATCAGTGCATACAACGAAGTCCTTATTGGGATCAACAATTTTTAATATAGGTGCTGTTGTTAATAATTCTTTTAACTTCTTAAAACTTTCTTCGCATTTTTGATCCCAGACGAATTTTTTTCACTTCTTCTGCAAAGAAGTTATGGGATTCACAATTCTAGAGAATCCTTCAATAAACTTTCTATAGTAACCTATTATCCCCATAAATGACCGTACGTTAGTTACGTCTTTAGGGACAAACCACTCGTTAATTGCTCTTATTTTATTTGGGTCAACAAAAATTTCGTCTTTAGATATTATGTGACCTAAGTACTGTATTTTATCTTTATAAAAGTCACATTTATTGAACTTAGCATAAAGTTGATGTTCTCTTAAAAGTTGTAGAATTATTCTTAAGTGTTCATCGTGTTCTTCTTTAGTCTTAGAATAAATTAAAATATCATCAATGAATACAATTACAAACTTATCTAGGTACTTATGCAGAACATTATTCATTAAGCACATGAAGACCGTTGATGCGTTAGTTAGCCCAAAAGGCATAACTACGAACTCGTAATGCCCATAATGGGTTTTGAAAGCAGTTTTAAAAATGTCTTCATCCTTTATTCTAACTTGATGCTATCTAGACCTCAAGTCAATTTTAGTGAATATCTCTGCTCTGCGTACCTGATCAAATAGATCGTCAATGCAGGGTAAGGGATATCAATTTTTAATAGTCATTTTATTAAGTTGATGGTAATATATGCATAATCGCAAAGTACCATTCTTCTTTTTAACAAAGATAACTGGTGCTCCCCATGGAGACACACTTGGCCTCATGTAGTTCTTATCAATTAATTCTTTTAGTTGAGATTTCAATTCATTTAATTCCAAAATATTCATTCTGTAAGGAGCCTTTGATTTTGGTACCGCACCTGGAACTAACTCAATGGTGAAATCAAGTTCCCTTTTCGGAAGTAGTCCTGCAATTTCTTCCAGGAATACATCAGAAAATTCCTTAAGAATAGGTATGTCTTCCAAATTTATCTTATCTTCTTTAGATGAATATTCATCATTAATCACATTTACAGTAAACATTTTACAACCATTTCTTGCAGCTTTCTTTACTTGTAAAGTATAAATTTGTCTAATAGATATTTTTCTAGGGATTCCTTTTATTGTTTCAGTGTTTCCTTGATTATTCAAACAAGTAAAAGACTTTTCATATCAGTTAAGTATTACTCTATGCTGTTCAAGCCATCCCATACCAATTAATACATCATATGACCCTAATGGAAAAACATTCAATTTAACTTGCGTCTTCAACTAACTCATAAGTAAATCACAACTTTTAACAAAATTTGTAACTTTTCTTTTGGTGCCTGTTGCTAACTGAACTAACCACGGGTTATCAAATTTTTGTACCTTTAACTTGCAACTTTTCACTAATTCACGTGATATGTAACTCAAAATTTCACCTGGATCTATTAAAATGGAAATAGATTTGTTTTGTATCATACATTCGATCTCGACCATGGAAGTTTGATGGTCTGCTTGTCGATTTTCTAGTGCTACATTTATCCTGGGCATTTTTCTTGCTACATCACCAACTGTCGGTTCCGCTTGTATGTTGTGAATGTTGTTGACTGTCCTTCTTTTGAGTGGGCAGTTTGCTCTGGTATTTGGTCTGTTGCAATCATAACACTTTAAAGGTGGCCTTTGTTCAACATTTTTGGTATTATTATTATTGTTATTATTAGGCACATTCCTTGCAGCTATGAAATTCTTTGGTGCATTACCTCTGTAATTATTATTATTCTGAAAATTTCTGTTATTGAAATTTTTATTATTCCTAGAATTCTTGAAATTAAAAGTTTTCTTCTTATGCTCATAATTACTTGTTTTATTATTCCTCCAACTCGATACGCCTTTTGTTTTCTTATTCTGTTCAAAATAGAAATTAGCCTTCCTCATGGCTCTTCAAGAGTTGAAGGATTATCGTATTCAATTATGTCTTTTATGTTAAAGGGTAAGCAGCTTAGAAACCTTTGTATCTTAGGTTTTTCTTCAGCTAGGTAAGGTACATACCTTAACAAGCTGATAAATTTGCTACTTAATTCCTTCATAGTCATAGAACCCAAATTTAAATCATAGAATTATTTTGACTTATCTTCATAATACTATTCGAATAATTTTTTTTTTCTTAAATGTACTCCATTTTATATTCTTGTTTTTAATGCTTTTAACTCTTTTGATATCCTGCCACCAAATGTCAGATTGTATATGGCCATCTTAGCTTTTAATTGAGATGAGTAATCATAAATCTAAAAATACTTCTTCATTCCGGACAGCCATGCTTCAGCTGTCTCTCCCTTTTCATTTTCGCCATTAAAAGTTGGAGGTTTTATCTTTTTAAATTCCCCTGAAATTTGTTCATAATGTTTATGCTTTTTCTTAGGACCACAGTCACTATCACTACTGTCTTGATCATAATTATATTTTCTGTGATAAGTTTTATCATCAAATTCAAAAGAAGAGTTACTTTCAATTTTATAGTATTTCATTTTCTTATCTCTGTATTTGTAGGAAATTGTTCTAGATTTAGTTTTTACTTCTGTTCTCTTATCTTTTTCATCTTGATGATATTTGTCCAGTAAAGTATGGTTTAATTCTTCTTGTGCTCTTAAAATTCTTTCGTTTTCTTCCTTAACATTTCTTATTTAAGCTTTTAAGTCCTTAACTGTACGCAATCATTCAGATGATTGATCATTCAGTTCTACGTAGATTTCTTCTTTAATATTTTCATGTTCGTTATTATTACGTTCATTATGAGGAGACCTGTCCTCTGCTGATTCTTCCAGTATGTCCATACCTGCAAATTAAATGTCAAGTTGTTCTGTACAGAAACAAATTTAAATAAAAGTTAGTAATGAAGTTTCCTATTTTTTTTCATTTTATGTTTTGCACGCGTGAGCCTATTTCAGATGTAGAGTTTGAACTCGCACTCTGATACCACATGTAACATCCCAAAAATTCACAAAAAATTAAAAATTTTCAAAGTAGCATTAAGTGCTATAATTTCTATGCGGAAGTATAATAAATGTTTATTTGTTTATCTAAACAATTACTGTAATAACCCGTTACCTTGATTATGTAAGTATGTTGTATTATAAAATATGTGAAATGTATTCATGTCTATATTATGATACTTTTGGATGTTTTTGCCTCAACCATGCATCCTAGATCACTTATGATTACTTAATTAGATGTCAATACTTTATAGTTTTAACTTGATTTTGATTTCATTATATGTGCTAACTATTTACTTTTGTTATTGATGATAAAGGGGTCCTATGGGCACCCTGAGGCTTACTTAGCTATATAGCTAAAGAATTTGAAACTTATGTTGCAGATCGCAGGTAAGAGCGATACTGTTTTCGAAGTGTATAAAGAGGTCCTATTTAACTTCAGTTAGTCTTCAATGTTAAAAGGGAATAGAGTAACTTGAAGACTTCCCGAGTGAGATCTATTCTGGTTTGATCTTTAGTTACATTCAAGTTGTTTATATCATTTCAGTTATATTCGAAACTCCGAACTTGTATTTATTACTATTACCCTCTTGTTATACTAAGTCATAGTGGAAAGTATTAGAGCTTTGTTTTCAAGGCTAGGTATTTAAATCCTACACCTAGGAATTACACCATGTATTTGATTATATAGTAATAGGATCATATCCTAAGCTTAAATGCTTATCAATATAATTTTATGCTTCTATGTTTACCTTTGATGTTTACATATTTTATGCACAAAGCTTATGTATTATTTTTATTAGGGAAACCTTGAATATTTATGGTTGCAAACTATACTATGTATGTTTGATGTTGAAATTCTAAGGCATTATAACAATAGTTATGCCATAACCTTGATGTGCGCTCTAAGGCTAAGTACAAGGTTTGATAAAAAGGGTGTTCTATGTAAATGGTTCATATGTTAATGGCTATTATACAAAGGTTAGCTAAAGACATAATACGTAACCCTTTTATATTATGGTGGTAAGGTCTCACCATGTTTGATGGACGAAATATTAACTTAGACTATGGTTGCGATGGCAGGCACTACGTAACACTTGGATAATGAGCAATGATAGTTTGACCTTTGATAAAATTAAACCAAACTATACTATGGTGGAAGACCGAATCATTTAACCGTGAAGCTAATTGTGATGGTTGACTCCACGTATGATGGTAGCTATGATAATTGAAGTGCATTTAAAGGCGAGTTTGGTGGAATTCTTGTTGGAATTCATCGTCGTTGTCTTCGGTGATACCCTAACTTCCTTGAGAGCTACTTCCACAACGGCATACCTATGCATTCATTTGTTTGTAGTGAGTGGGGTTTGGAGAGGCCGACAGGCCTACGGATCCTTAGGGTTTGTAATAGGGTTTCAGGAGGCACCTCTCCTGGGTTCGATACCATGACCTATAGCTTGTATACTTCTAAGAGCCGAGCTCTTCCATTGTTGAGTTTGCTAGTGAGTTATATGACTCTGGTTCTCGTTGGTTACAGAAGTGTTTGGTCAAGAAGCAAGGTTTTCTTTGCAATGTAAGTTGTATTATTTTCTTGCTATTCCATGGAAGTTGATAATATATAGCTGCATATGTTTTAAGTTTTGAAATTCATTTTTCCACGATTTAACCATACTGTAAATTGTATTGGAAGGTGACTCCTCGGCTTTGGATTTTTATGTGCTAAACAACAAGAGACAGAGCTTAAAACTGGTAAGCCTCGGTGACTTCCCGTGAGGTGCATCCTGGAAAAATGTCGGTCCTTGTTTGGTTTTTGCCGAATCTTTGCTCTTATGGTCTAGCTGTGGATTTTGTCACCATTGTAATGTTGTAAGCCTTATGGCATGTTTTTAGTGTAGGGAGGATTGAATCCTCAACCTACTTCTGCGTTAGCTCTGCAACGTTTTACTGTGTACAATTTGTTTAATAAGTGTAACATACCCCTTTACTGAAAACATTTTATGTTTGAAGAAGACATTATCTTAACTTTCATTGTAAATTTTTATATTTGGACAAGTGTCCAAGGATGACTATAATTGCACAATATTATTATTTAAATAAATAAAATAGGAGACACTCACCCAAGCAGAGCTGTTGAAAGAGTGTTTACTAACCCACTAGGTGGAATGGAATCTAGGGTAGAAGGCAATGGACAAGTGGCAGCATCATGAGGAAAGTAACTAGCTGTTGGTATGGGATAGCTCCCTTGAATTGTGGTCATAGTGCCCTGAAAGATGGGACTGGAGCTTGAGGCTCATTTATTGAAAACTGACCACTAAAGACCTAGGCAATATTTTTAAGAGCCATCGAATTTTGGATTGAAGTTCATCACTTTTCCTGACAAGGAAACTTACCTTGTGGTTTTGCTGTATGCACACAAGAGATTCGATGAGGGGAAGTATAGGTTTTTGATCATGGTGTAAGTCTGCCTTGTTACTGCTGAGTGCAGATATTGAGGTTTTAGTAAGTCTCCATTGATTGCTGGTTATACAAGTGGAGTACCTTGCTTCTACACAAAGTCTTCTACCGAGTGGTTCAGTAAACAGGCTCGGGGGTCCAAAGGAGGCAAGTAGTTTGGCTGCTTCTTCTTTAGAAGGTTGGGAGGAACAAGCTTCCTTGGGTGTTTTTCCACCCTATCTATAGTTACAGGTTCTACTTGTTATTTCAGCTTCTAAGTAGTTAAATTAATTTTTGTAATTTCTGATTGAGTATTCATTAACTGAAAACTTATCAGTTATCATTATACAGAAGTAATTGTTTAAATTATGATCTAGTTCTGATTTTGTAGAATGATGATTAAGTATATGAATGATTTAATAAATGAATTCCTTGTATTTTTCCACGTACCGTTTTTTGTACCGTACTCTAGTACAAGGAAGGTAGATTAAAATAGATAGATGACATGCATTGACTAAGTAGTCGAATAATGCTGTTACATCTTTATGGAAATTCTTCTTATATGTTGCATTCTGCAAATTAACTTATCTTATGACTAGTCTCAGAAAATATAACAACATTCTTATTATACAGACATTATAAGCTTCTTATTATTTTAGAATTAAACATTTTACTTTCTGTACGAAACCTAAGGCTTCATTAAAGATCAGTTGTTACCTTACAGTAGAAAAACACTTTATATTATTCTTTTCATTTCTTTTCAAAAACTATAGTATGTGAATTTCATTTTAGACATTGATCCAGGTTTACGAATTTTTAACAGCTGTAAATTGAAACAACCATAGATTCTGGACAACTGTCCCAAAAAACATATATTATTAGATTAAACATACTTCAATAAATAGAATTTTAACTAAGTCAATATGCCATATATTTTATTTATGCAGTCACATTCTGTACTTTGTATCTATAACATAGAAAATTCATTTGACATTAGATCTCAAACCTTTAAGCAAAATAAATAACCATTCATGATAGGACCAGCCTGTGGTTTTAGGCCCATCTCAAAACAAAACCTTTTAGACTTGTCAGTCAATCATTCTTTGATAACATTCTTTAATTTAAACAAAACTGAGTTTGAAACTTGTTGATTCAAACCCAATCAACAGGGGTTCCCATCACTGTCGACACCAACCCACTGTGATCTCCCTGAGCACCGGCCCAAACAGGTTTTACCCCGTCCAGCGACACCTGCAGAGCAGATGAGGTCTCACCCGAGGCGATCAAGGGAGCGTGGATAGAACCATGTTTCTTCCAAATGAAGGAGGATGATTGCAGCACTACTTACTTAACTTATTTATCGTAGCATTCAAAACATATCTATGCATTCAAGACTAACATCATTCGTATTCATAGCATCATTCAACAGAAACATTCATCGCAACAAGTATAACATTAAAGTATGAACTGCAGTAAGAAATCATCGCAACATGCATTAACATAAAAAGTACAAAGGGAATTTCACCAACGGTTCCGTCATGTCATATTACTTCAGAAAAATCTTGATAGAACATCTCCGCAAAACCAGATTTCAGCAATATCTCTTGATCTTACATACAAACTCAAAGATGCGCACAAACAACATCCACACACTGTACCAAGATCAGCGTATCCAACACTTACAACTCATGTCTATATATAGGCTTCTGCCTTTACAATGCTTGTCCACTTACTAACAACTTCCTAACAGATAGTTGGAAAAATGACCCAAAAACCCACCTACTGTGGTACAATTAGCTCAAAATTACATCTCATATGGTCCAATGACCCAAAAACCCGCATTTTGCGGTACAATCGACTAAAAAATACATAAAATAATCTATCCTTCTGCCTTCGGTGACCTCTTATGACGTGTCGCAGCATACGCGATGATGCGATTCTTCCTCACCAAACCGCCTGCCAACAGGCCCCCAACATAATCTTGTGGCTCGCCCTCGAGCCTCATCAATTGGACATGGTGTATTATGTGGTCTTCACTTTGAAGTCCTCATATTGCTGCACGACCGTCGTCACCATTTCCTTAACTTCTGTAGCCGCCACCTGACTATCGACCATATCTTCTGCAGATGGATGCAGAATGAGCTTCGATGTCACCTGTTGATGACCCTTCTATACTGCCTGAAGCGCTTCACCAACCTTAGTCATGAACTGTCCCCCAACCTTCTGAAATTGCTCCAGCTGTGCAGCACGCTTCTTCTGGTGCTCATCAGCCTTGGTGAATCATTGCTGCAATTCCTTTAAGTCCTGAGACTTGGTGACCTATTCCATAGGTGGCATTGTGCGCATGGATGCCTTGAGTGTTTCCAACTGTCCTTCTGTGTCTTGCCGATACTTGATCAACTGGTCAACCTAATCATCCTGGATAATTTGGCTACAGAACTGTATGGTATCAGCTGTGAGCTTCGTCACGACCTTTTCCAACTCCTTCATCTGAGTTGCGACCTCCTCAATCGCCCTTTTTCTATCATCGACTTCAACTTGAGGCATACCAGGATTCACCTGAGCCTTCAACTCGTGATTCTCCTACCGCAACTAGACAATGGTAGCCTCGATTCGTTGACCCGTTTGATCACATCCACCTCTTCAGTGGGATCCGACACATGCTGATAAGATTTCGTGATGGCTCGGTCGACCTGTACACTGTCATCGCACATACCGGCCTTCTCGATGATGAGGTGGTACTGCTCTTTCTTCTATTCTTCGATCTCGCGAGCCTTCTCAACTCGTTCCTTCCTAATATCCTCCTCGAGCTCATCCATATCCTGTCATGATGAAGCAGCCCTGTCATTCAATTCTTCAATGGCACGCTTCGCGTCGACCTCGCTCGCCTGCAATCGCACACACATTCCACTAATCTCCCGCAGTTGGTCTGTTGTCTCCCGGATGGTAGCTTCCTGCATAGTGGTAAACTCTTTTGCTGGCAATGCGTTAACATTAATGGACACTTTCTGTAATTGCTGCATCAAGGCGTTCACAGCCTCATCTTCAGTCACAATCGCAATCAGGGGAATCTCCACATTCCAGACCCGTGGCTCGGTGATAATTGTGCTAACTTGTGGTGATACTGCCTCTTTTGGTGCCCTATGCAAAACCATGTCACACAATGAATCCATATGAGTAGTGAGCGCATGGAAGCCTTCATCTATCTCCCTTGTCATCTTTTGAGCTGCTGTAGTGGATGCATCACCGATTGCTTTTATGAGTTGGCCCAATCTTTCTTTTGTAGATAGGGGCAGCCCGCTGATTCTCGCCGGATCCTGGTGCCCTTTCATTCTGTTCTCCTCCAAGGAATGGTCACTATCGTCATCTGGTGGTGTTTTAATGGACTCTTGATCAGAATCATGATGACTGTGTGGGTCCTGCGTCGATGTGCGATCCTCTTGACCCTTCGCCGACTCTCCAGCCTCAATCTCAGCCAACGCCACAGGTTCACACCATTCTGGTGGCCAATCATTCACAATGGAATCCATTGCTTCCGTCGTTACCTTGTAAGGGGTCATCAACCACTACTGACTGGGGTCACACCTTGCCTGCACATAAATAGCATGTGGCCGAACTGAAAACTCCATGATCGGCTTAAACTTTGCTGTAGTTTCTTCAGATATCCGCGGTACCTTTGTTGCTGCATTGCAAAGCATCTCCCAATAGAGCCAAAATAGCAATTGGAAATCTTGGAGTCGCTCAGGTTCCCATACATACCATAAGTTCTGATAAGGTGCACCCCACTGCTCTTTTGTAGCCGCAACTTTCATGCCCTGGTACACATCGAGCTCCTTCCAAGCAAAAATGCAATCAAGAGTAGCAGCCAGCTATATGTAAACGAGCCCTTGCTGGCCTGAACTTCCACAACATCCTCCACCAATTGATTTAATATAAATAAGGACCAGTTCATTTGAATGGCCTCCGCACATTGTACTGCACATGCGACAATCCCCGAGTTGCATTGGTTAGGTCAACCACCCCTAACCACCTTGTAGGATAAAATCTTGGTGCTGGTGAGTACCGCTTGATCATTAATACTGTCAGTACGATACCCATGGCCATCCGTTTCCAAGCCATATTTATTCACCAGCTATTCTTCCCTCTTTTTATCGTTCACCTTCCCTTGGAAGTACTGCGATGGGTCGACTCCATCTTTAGGCAACCCGGTAATGTGGGAGATCAAATCAATACTAACTAGAATTTTTTTATCTAGCCACAAAGAACCACCATGGAAGCAAGCAAGCAACTGCTTGACACACGCATTAACTTCCGCTAGCCACCCAAAGTGCGGCATGTTTATGATCCCTAACAAGCCGGCCTGCTTCAATCCTCATGCCTAGTCCTGTGGAATCGACGTCGCGGTAAGTTGTGACTTGGGCACATATGGGGCCGATGCAATTTCTCTGTAGGCCACCATATCATGATCATCGTATCGTAGGTGCATCAACGCCGACACAATATCAACAGAGCACTCCATTCTAGCAGGGAGTGCTGGCATCTTCATGCCATACTTCTGCTTCGGGTTCAAGTTGCGTGGGGTTGCATCCGACCAACTGGGAGGGAGATACCCAGGGATGTCAATAGCTGACAGTCCCTCCCATGGGGCAGACTCATCAACGCGGTGGCTGGATTTCCCTACCTACCCCTGAGCTTCTCCTACCACTGCAGTAGATGATATAAGTTGCCTCTTGCTTTGTGGGGACTCAGAATGCTGACCCCCCCAACGCTTTTTGACAATGACTGACACTCCCATCGTCATGTTTGCAACTTCTGCCTCTATATTGACGTCTCCCATAGACGCAACTTCTTCCTCAATTACAATCCTAGTGAAAGGAGACTCAACCTCACTGCTAATCTCAACTGTTTCTAGCTCCCGTGGCATACCTTACGCAATGCTCTCAACTGATAGCTTCTTTGTCCTAACAACACTTTGCAAGTTCAATTGAACCTTTCCCAACACACAACTGCACTCATCCAGCAATAACAATACTCTTCAGCTCTGCACAGGCACTTAACAACTAAAATCTCAGTGCCTTCCAACCAACTTCTACCCGTTTTTATAGCCTCCAGCCGAATCCTCCATAATCATCACTAAATCCTGCATTAACGCAACCGAAATCATGTATTAATGATGCAAATCCACCGTCGATCCTGTCAGCTGAACCACCATTAATGCCCATCATTTGAACAAGCGCCATTAATTAACTGTTTTTACTTTTGGCATTTATTGCTGATTTGAACCGGTCGCGACCCTGCTACTTGTCGTGGACCACTCCTAAAATGTGGCACGAGCCTCCCTGCTTTCACATTCTATTCCTGTCAGTGCGCTAACCTGCCACCGATATACCTGCATTTTTTTTTCCCAATGCGACATAGGCATCGCGCTGTTCCAAGCCCGACTGATAGGGATTCAACCTGCTACCATTAATCAACTTGGGGAGCATTGCTCCATCCAACTGCTGCAACTGTATCGCTCCTCCTGAAGTTATGCTACTGATGCGATACGGACCAAGCCAATGCATCTGCAATTTTCCTGGATGTTTCGTAAACTTGCTGTCATACAACAGCACCAAGTCACCTTGTTGAAACTATTTGTTCTTGATGTGGCGATCATGCCAATCCTTCTAGCAATCCTTCTCCACACCCTGATGGAAACCGGCAATAAAGAGATCTTCCTCCAGCTTCACTAATTGAACTAGACGTTCCTCTAATGCGGCCGCAGAATCCATTCTTGTCATTGCTGCTACGTACAGACTTGGAACAATGTACTCCATTGGCATGATTGCTTCTTGGCCATACACCAACTTAAATGGCATCTGATCCGTCAACCTTTTACATGTGGTGCAAGAGGCCCACAACACTGCTAGGATTTTGAGATCCCAGTCGTCGCAGTTCGCATTGCACACCTTTGTCAGCGCATGTTCCAATATCTTGTTGAAAGCTTCCATCATTCCATTTTCCTGCGGATGATATGGCGTACTCTTCTTATGTTGAATCTGTAGCTCCTCCGTCAGTGTAGTGATGGTGTGGTTGAGAAAGTGGCGGCCTTGATTACTCAGCAAGATCTTAGGGCAGCCAAAACAAGTGATAATGTTATCAAATAAGAACTGCGCAGTCGTGGCCATGGAACAATCAACAACTGGTGCAACTTCCACCCATCTTGTCAAGTAATCTGTTGCCGTGATTATATACCTAGCACTAGTGCGCTTACTTGGTGGATTGATTGGTCCCACAAAATATACTACCCATTTGTCAAATGGCTGTAGTGTCAACTGAGGCATCAACAACATCTCGTCCCTCCTGGATGGTTTCCTAGTTCTCTGACAAATGTCGCAGGACCACGAATAGTCGATCACATCATCATGGAGCGTAGGCCACCAGAGCCCCACCCGAAGCACCTTCCTAGCAGTCGCCCGACCGTGCTAGTGTCCTCCAACTACTTCTCCATGTGCTTCGTCCATTATCTTCACTTTCTCGTGTGGCAAGACACACCGTCGTAATATCTCGTCGGCACCCATCTTGTATAACTCTCCTGCGATGAGCTAGAAGTCGGCAGGTTTAACCACCAACTGCTTCTTCTGATTAGTGGTGAGCTCTTCTGGTGTGGTACCTGTTGCCAAAAATTGGATGATTTCTTCAAAATAGCCATCAGCTACTTCAACCCTAAATAGTTGTGCATCCGTCAACCCGTCTTCAATGTTAGTTGGCTCCTCTCCTATTTCAATCCGCGAGAGATGATCAGGGCCAGAATTCAACCACCCTGGTTTCACAATTACTTCAAAATCCAACTCTTGAAAGAGAAGTAACCAGCGGAATATCTTCCCCCCCAACATAGGATTATTAACTAGGTACTTCAAGGAAGAATGGTCTGTGAACATCTTAAAATGTCTGCCCAATAAGTAGTGTCGAAACTTCTGTAGCACATAGACCATCTCCAATCCTTCCCGCTCGGTAGTGGTGTAGTTCCTTTCTGTAGATGACAGCTTTCGACTGGAGAAAGCAATAGGGTGATCAATATCCCCCTCTTCTGGTTGCACTAGCACCACACCGAGTGCAATTGACGATGCATCAACATGGACATGGAATTCCTTACTCCAGTCCGGGAATACTAGCATCAGTGCCAAAGCCATCTTAGCCTTGAGCTGCTCAAAACTATCCTGACATTTAGGGCTCCATTGAAAGACAACATCTTCTTCAATAACTTCTCCATAGGGGCAGTGATCGCTGCATATTCCCTGATGAACTTGCGATAATACCTAGTATGTCCTAAAGTCGCGCTCAGCTGCTTCACAGTGGTCGGCGGTGTCAAAATCAAAATGAGCGCAACCTTTGCTAGATCGACCAACAACCCTTGTTTGCATAAGATGTGACCCAGCAATATCCCAAACGGGGCACAAAAAATGCACTTCTTCAAATTCAACAATATTTGGTGTTGTCGACAGCGTTTCAGCATCAACTGCAGATTGGCCAGATGATCACGAATCAAACCATAAACTGTCCAATCATCCATGTATACCTACAAGAACTTTTGGATGAAATCCTTGAATGCAGCAACAACAACCCGCGAAAATATCGCAAGTGCATTCTTCAGTCCGAGCAGCATGACAGTATACTGAAAACATCCCCATTCTATCACAAAATTCATCTTGTGGCGGTCTCCCTTGGAAATATGGATCTGATGATAGCCTAAGAACTAATCCATGAAAGAATACATCTCTTGGCCACCTACCCCCTCAAGCACTTCATCAGTAAATGGGGTCGGAAAGGGGTCATCCAAGCAGGCATCATTCAACTTCCGCAGATCAACACAGATGCGCACCTCGCCAGTCTTCTTGTCCTACACTACCATAGGATTGATCCATTATGACTCTTTGACTGGTTCAATGATACCAGCATCCAGCATGCGATCAAGTTCTGCCTTGACCTTCTCCTTATGTCGCAGATTGAGCCAATAAGGTCGGTGCCTTATCGGTTTCACATCTGGTTTCAAGGGAATCTTCATCTCTCCTAGATCACCCAAAATACCTTGGAACTCATGTAACAACCTCAGTGACTTTTCCCATCATCTAATCATCCCAATAATCTCCAACATTCGGGAACTTGGGAGTGGCCTCCATCCCAATATTGATCTTGCGAAGCTTCAAGGGTTGACTGAACGGATCACTTGGCACACCAGGTGGTACCACATCGTGACTTCCTTCAAACTCTGGAATGTTGACATTAAGCGTATCATCACCATCTTCGGTCCCACCAGTGACATTGTAACATTCCATAATGGATTGCACCTAGCAGTGGATATGCGGATCTGCTGGGTACTCCACAGGAACAACCTGTAGAACCACATCACGAATGATCTGTAGAGCGTTATGGACATCCGGGTTGGGATCAACAAAACTGAACGTATCAGTAAAATAGATGGTCAACTCCAACCAAGTAGTGATTTCACCCCGTAATTTAGCGGTTGTATACCATGACCGCAGCATTTCATCCAAAGTATGGATAAATGTGTGGACCCACTCATCTCTTGGTCGCGATGCCCATAATGTCTAACACTCCATCAAATGGCTTCCAGGATCGTTTTGACCATCATACTTCCCTACATGGTAGACCTTGGTGTCGCCGAAATGTACCGTCATCAATCTTCTGCATTTCGACCATCCATCAATTGATGCTTTGTGTGTTGACCACCAGCATGCTGGAGTAGCCTTCAGTGCTTCGTCCAATGCCAGCAATCGTTATGGTTCTGAAACTCTTTCATCGAACTCTGTCAGAAAGGAAGACAAGCTAGGAAGTCCTTCATATATTGGTAGTGTGACCATTTCAGTCGCGACACGGCATAGTGACTGTGTGATAAATCCACACTTATGGAGTGACACCTTGTGCAAGCGGTTCTACCAGTGTTCTAGCGCGTCATCAGATTCAGAAGACGTAGAGCTGTCACTGTGCCATCCAAGCTCACCGTTGTCAATTGGATGAATGCAATCTTCTAAAATATTGAATGCATGGTCCCATCTGCTGGGATCTTCATCTTTCACTGGTTCAAGGTATCTGTGTCCTTCAGCTGGATCCAACAGGGCAATAACTCTGAGATTGTGATTTTCAAAATTCATCATCAGTCGCTTGAAGTTGATTACCGCTCCACTGTCGTTATCCCATCTGAACCCCAACAACGTGGGATAAGATCTTCCTCCTTCAACCACCTTGATGACATCGAATTCAACGTAGTTCTTCATGCCCTCAATGTCCACCACCAACTGGGGGACTCTCCCAATTGGCGTCAGTTTAGCATGATTAGCTAACTGGAGCTGTACAGGAGACCATCTCAATGGGGGGATCCCCATTTTCTGCCATGCCTGCTTGGTTAAGATGTTGACATCCGAACCCAGATCCAAAATAACTGATTCGACATCATAATCACCAATTTGAATATTCATCAACATCTATTTGCCCGTCTTCCTCCATTGTAAGGAATTCACCGCGGATTCCTGGCATCCCCTTGGCAATCACTGCAACAACCCCTCAATCTCGGCAAGCGTAGTAGGATCCCTTTCTAACAACAAACAACTTTCCAGGAATTACTGCAAAGTTCCAAACTGCGTTGCTGGACCAGCATCTGATGTGTCATCAAAGACAGGGGGCATGTCACAGACGATAGCCTTTCCTTTATCCAATGCCCATTGTGCCTGGTGGAACGTATTGCGCTCCGAATTAATGTCAAATGACACCTTCTTCTACCCGACCGACCGGATCAGCGGATGTGAGGTGTCTTCTCCTATTTTTCTACCTCCCTGAGTGATCACCGCAACAGCTGCATCATGTGGCCTGGGCTTTGCTGAGATTGTTGAAACATTCACACCCTGATTTTGGTTCAGCGGTGGATTCCCCGGTTGGTTCACATTTTGACTAGCATTCTGAATTGGTCGCTGGTTCTGGTTCTCAACTGATTGCTACACTACATTTTCTATTGGCTACTGTGCCGAGTTCTGATTCTCCAACTGTGGAACATTCCCTTCCTACCATTGTGCAATCAGCTGCGGGGCAGTTCTCTACTGTATGGTCTGCAACGAAGCAAAATGTACACTGCGGCTACAACAATGGGCAATCATGCTGATAGTGTCCCCATACCGCACAGTGATAGCACTACACAGGTCCGTGACCTCCTCGTCCTCCTCCATGACCAAATCCTCCACCTTGTCCACCCCTGAATCCTCCATGGAATCCACCCTGTTGTCGGTATTGCTGTTGATTGTACTGTTGCTGCATCGGAGCTGGTTGCATGCCTTTCCCTTGATGCGCATACTGCAGTTGCTGAACATACTGTGGCTACTGTGGATCCATTTTCATCGGATCATATTGCGGCACAAACTGTTGCTGCTATGGCTGCGGTACAAACTGCACCTGCGGTTGAGGTAGCGGCTGGGCTATCTGCGGCTGCAGTGGTGGTTGTTGTACGTCATGCTGGTCATCCCTTACATAGAATGCATCGTACGTTCTCTCATGAAGCAACCCATATGCCCAGCAATCTTTGTCATCATGTGCCACCGATTTGCAGAAAGTGCAATATAGATTCATTGGCTTGGTGACCATCTTTTGCATATATGGACATTCTTCATGGTGGTGCCAAAATACCTGAAAAACACAACAATACAACATGCCAACACCATTTAACGGGTTTGGCGCCCCCGAAATCAAATAGTTGCGGAAGTCGGGGCAATTGTCCTTCGTGTGCCCTTCTCCTTTCGGCTCTTAACACCATGACCATTTTTCAAACACCTTAATCACATACTAAACCTAAGGCACAAGGCCGTAAACATTTACTCAAACAGTATCAAAACACTTAACCATTCGATGTTGAAAGTATCCAAACCACATTTTATTTCAATTGCAAGCTCAGCCCCTTTTCTTTATAAAATAGTTCTCATTTAAGAACAACACGACAGAGTCATAACATTAATCTATGGGTTTTAGTTATCCATGCAAAGGAAAACATTTATCATTTTAACCTTTACACAAAACATGGAATCATTTCCGAAAAACTAACGTAGATAGTAACATACATTTGTTAGGGTTAGTAACCCCAAACTCTTAAACAAAAACACAAGTTCTTGAAACAATTCACAATGTTATATTATCCAAAAATATAGGGAGTAAAACCTCGTAGTAAACACCAATTTTCTGTACAGTTTTGACGAAGAAAGAATACAGAGTAAGCCGAGGATTCAACCCTCATTACAATCCATATGGCCACCAAACTCCACAACTACCATACAAAACAATGTCCAATCCCCATAACGAAAGTCTCATCCAAGTCAGACAAAGAACCAACAGAGTCATCCATAGGAAAACCTCCGAGGCTTACCATTTTTTATGAGCGTTTGTCCCACTGTTGCTACAAATGAAGGAAGCTAAAACCTTTGTTCACCTGCCACACCAAAAACACCATCTCATTAAAACAATACGAAGAACATAAGGTTTGAAAGAAAATGCATACAATTTATACACTTTAAATAACTGTGTGGATTCCAAAGGTGAAGCAATGACTTACCCTTTAAATGTAGGCAATAAGCCAAAATAAAAAACCCTCTCACAACTAAAAAGAACCAGGAACAAAAACTGTACCAACAACAACAATAGAGCAGCTCGACTCTTAAACCCCGGAACTAATAATCTCTCCTTATAGGTCAAGGTATCGAATCTGAGGAAGGAGTCCTCAGAAAAACTGCGAACAAACCCTACATTTGTGCAGGTTGGTCGGCCTCTCCACCAAGCCAACACTAACAAATTGAATGCCAAGTGAACAACCTCGATGAAGACATATTGAAATAATAGGGTTTAAGTCCCAAACCCAAGGCATTACAAGATCAACAGGAGAGATATTGCTACCGAGGCACAACAAATTTCGAAGCACCAACTGCATTTAAGGCACCTTAATCACCATATCCACCACGGAGTCCAGCTCAACAAAACAATATGGTAGGGTTGCACAGCTCAACGATGATGGCACATTTCTTAGGAAGCCTTCACGTGACACTATCCACGATAGCAACCACCCGGGACACCCACCGAGAAGGTAGATGGGAGAATTTAATGCCAAGACTAGACACGACAGCCTGCCAGCGTATAAACCACTAAAACATTAATACCTTGTCCTTACTAGGTGTTGGTACGAAGGATACTTTGCAACCTGTTATAATATATTAATGTAAGTCATAGTCTACCACCTTGATGTCGTATTAACTAGGCATTAAACTTATGTTTAAAGTTTTCCAAATAATGACCATATTTTCATAGTGTTTTACACTTGGACCAGTGCTTAATCTGTACGCATATTGAATTAACATGATAATTACATATAGATTCCATGCTATATGTATCGTTTGATATTTTCATATAGTTTAAATGCTATAGGAATTGCATGATACCTTGTATAGGGTTTATGTTTTTACCAATACATACATTTATCCATATAGGTTGTTACATTATACCAAAACATTACTACACTCTAATGTGGAAAGATTTAGCAACATAGTTTACAAACCACATTATTAATATACCCTTGGAAACTAATCTTATGATAAACACACAAGTGACTTAATTTAGGATATAATGGAAGAAAATTTCTAGAGTAGAACTCCCCTTGTGGTGGCAGATGTAGAGTCCTGAGCAACTTTTGACATTTGTGACATATACAAATTCAATCATAGCTTCAAGTAGTACTTACAAAATTAAAATTGAAATAGCTCTTCCCATGGATTACTTTATAACTATCACTAAAACATTGATGGTTAACTGCAATGCATTTAAGTCTTTTTAAAAATACTCAAGTAATACTTGAGTTGTTGGGTCACGCTTACCTGCAAATCTGCGAAAAGGAAGGTTCGAATGCTTTAGCATAAATGTTAAGTAAACCTCGAGGTACCCCGTAGGACCTCTTCATCAGCATCCAAAAGCAAACTGTCAGTACATATTAAGAAAAGTTGTATCCCAAGTGAACTTAAATACATTACGTAGTTCCAGAGTTTAGCATAAGCAAAAGTATTTGTTTATTATGTTCCAAAAATTATGAAGTCTCGTTATCATTAATAGTTATTACTTAAAGAGATCTACATTTATTTTATTTCCGCATAGCAAGTACAATATTTAATGCTACATAAAAAAAATTTAAATTTTTTGAAATTTTGGGATGTTACATGTGGTATCAGAGCGCGAGTTCAAACTCTAGGCCTGAAATAGGCTCACGCGCGCAAAACAGAAAATGAAAACAAAAAAATTTAGTTACTGACTTTTATTTAAATTTTGTTTCTGTACAGAACAACTTGATATTTAATTTGCAAGTATGGATATACCAGAGGAATCAACAGAGGACATATCTCCTCATAATGAGCATAATAACAATGCACATAATAATGGTAATGAAAGAATTTACGTAGAGTTAAATAATCAATCTTCTGAACTACTACGTAATGTAAAAGATTTAAAATCTGAAATAAGAACTGTTAAAGAGGAGAATGAATGAATTTTGAAGGCACAAGAAGAGTTAAATCAGATTTTAATGGCAAACTACCAAAATGAGGAAAGAGGAAGGAAATTAGAAGTAAATTCTGATTCTGGTACAATGTCCCCCAAACATAAGAAAAAGAAAGCAAACAATGGTAAAAGCAATAATTACTCTTCAGCTGAATCTAATCGAAGTAACTATAATTCTGATCAGAACATCAGTGACAATGATTGTTGTTCTAAGAATAGGAAGCATAAGCATCATGAACAAATTACTGGAGAATTTAAAAAGATAAAGCCGCCAACTTTTAATGGCGAAAATGAAAAGGGAGAGGCAGCTAAAGCATGGCTGTCTGGAATGAATAAGTACTTTCAGATTTATGACTACTCATCGCAATTAAAAGCTAATATGGCCATATACAATCTGACCGGAAGGGCAGACATTTGGTGGAAAGATGTCAAAAGAGTTAAAAATCTTAAGGATAAGGACATAAAATGGAGAACATTTAAAGACATGTTTAAGAAAAAAAAATTATCCGAACAGTACTACGAAGATAAGTCAAAATAATTTTATGATTTAAAGATGGGTTCAATGACCATGAAGGAGTTTGCAGCAAGTTTCTCAACTTGTTAAGGTATGTACCTTACCTAGCTGGAGAAAAACCTAAGATACAAAGGTTTCGAAGTTGTTTACCCTTCCACATAAAGGACATAATTGAGTATGATAACCCTTCAACTCTTGAAGAAGCCATAAGGAAGGCTAATTTCTGTTTTGAATAGAACAAGAGAAGAGAAGGTGTATCGAACTGGATAAGTAATAAATCTAATAATTTTGAACATAAAAAGAAAAGTTTTAATCAGAATTCTAGAAGTTTTAAGAAAAAATTTAATAACAAAAATTTTCCAAGTAATAATAATTACAGGGGAAATGCACCACAGAATTATACTACTGCAAGGAATGTGCCTAATAATAATAACAACAATAATAATAACAACACCAGAAATGTTGAACAGAGGGCACCTATAAAGTATTATGATTGTGGTGGACCCCATACTAGAGCTCAATGCCCACGCAACAGAAAGACAGTCAACAACATTCACACCATACAAGCGGAGCCTACAGTTGGTGATGTAGCAAGAGAAATGCCCAAGATAAATGCAGTGCTGGAGAATCGTCAAGCAGACCATCAAACGTCTATGGTCGAAATCGAAGGTATGATACATAACAAATCTATTTCCATTCTAATAGATCCAGGTGCAATTTTGAGTTACATTTCACCTAATTTAGTGAAAATTTGCAAGTTAAAAGTAGAAAAATTTGATAATTCATGGTTAGTTCAGCTAGCAACAGGCACTAAAAGAAAGATTACATAAATTGTCAAAAGTTGTAATGTACTTATGAGTCAGCTGAAAACGCAAGTTAATTTGAATTTTTTGTCATTAGGGTCATATGATTTGTTAATTGGCATGGACTGGCTTGAATAGCATAGAATGGTACTTAACTGTTATGAAAAGTATTTTACTTGTTTGAATAATGAAGGTATTACTGAAACGGTAAAAAGGAATTCCTAGGAAAACATCGGTAAGACAAATTTCTACTTTACAAGTAAAGAGAGCTGCAAGAAAAGGATGTAAAATGTTTGTTGTTAATGTTATTAATGATGAATGTTCATCTAAAGAAGATAATATAAGACTAGAAGAAATACCTATTCTTAGGGACTTTTCTGATGTATTCCCGAAAGAAATTCCAGGACTACCTCCGAAAAGAGAACTTGATTTCACCATTGAGTTAGTACTGGGTGCAGTACCAAACTCAAAGGCTCCCTATAGAATGAATATTCTGGAGTTAAATGAACTAAAATCTCAACTGAAGGAATTAATAGATAAAAACTACATAAGGCCTAGTGTGTCTCCTACAGTCAACAACATTCATACCATACAAGCGGAGCCTATAGTTGGTGATGTAGCAAGAGAAATGCCCATGATACATGCAGCACTGGAGAATCGTCAAGCAGACCATCAAATGTCTATGGTTGAAATCGAAGGTATGATACAAAACAAATCTATTTCCATGCTAATAGATCCAGGTGCAAGTTTGAGTTACATTTTACCTGATTTAGTGAAAAGTCGCAAGTTAAAAGTAGAAAAATTTGATAATTCATGGTTAGTTCAGCTAGCAACAGGCACTAAAAGAAAGGTTACATAAATTGTCAAAAGTTGTAATGTACTTATGAGTCAGCTGAAAATGCAAGTTAATTTGAATGTTTTTTCGTTAGGGTCATATGATTTGTTAATTGGCATGGACTGGCTTGAACAGCATAGAGTAGTACTTAACTGTTATGAAAAGTATTTTACTTGTTTGAATAATGAAGGTATTACTGAAACGGTAAAAAGGAATTCCTAGGAAAACATCTGTAAGACAAATTTATGCTTTACAAGTAAAGAGAGCTACAAGAAAAGGCTGTAAAATGTTTGTTGTTAATGTTATTAATGATGAATGTTCATCTAAAGAAGATAAGATAAAACTAGAAGACATACCTATTCTTAGGGACTTTTCTGATGTATTCCCGAAAGAAATTCCAGGACTACCTCCAAAAAGAGAACTTGATTTCACCATTGAGTTAGTACCGGGTGCGGTACCAAACTCAAAGGCTCCCTACAGAATGAATATTTTGGAGTTAAATGAACTAAAATCTCAACTGAAGGAATTAATAGATAAAAACTACATAAGGCCTAGTGTGTCTCCTTGGGAAGCACTAGTTATCTTTGTTAAAAAGAAGGACGATACCATGCGACTGTGCATAGATTACCGTCAGCTTAATAAAATGACAATTAAAAATCGACATCCCTTACCCCGCATCGATGATCTACTCGATCAGGTATGCAGAGCATAGATATTCACTAAAATTGATTTAAGGTCTGGATATCATCAAGTTAGAATAAAGGTGAAGACATTTTCAAAACTGCTTTCAAAACTCGTTATGGGCACTACGAGTTCGTAGTGATGCCATTTGGGCTAACTAACGCATCGACAGTGTTCATGTGCTTAATGAATAATGTTCTGCATAAGTACTTAGATAAGTTTGTAATCGTGTTCATTGATGATATTCTAATCTATTAAAAAACTAAAGAAGAGCACGACGAACATTTAAGAATAATTCTGCAAGTGTTAAGAGAACATCATCTTTATGCTAAGTTCAGTAAATGTGACTTTTATAAAGATAAAATACAGTACTTAGGTCACATAATCTCTAAAGACAGAATTTCTGTCGACCCAGATAAAATAAGAGCAATTAATGAGTGGCCTATCGCTAAAGACGCAACTGATGTACGATCATTTATGGGAATAATAGGTTACTACAGAAAGTTTATTGAAGGATTCTCTAGAATTGTGAATCCCATAACTTGCTTGTAGAAGAAAGGGAAGAAATCCATCTGGGATAAGAAATGCGAAGAAAGTTTTAAGAAGTTAAAAGCGTTATTAACAACAACACCTATACTAAAAATTACTGATCCTAATAAGGACTTTGTTGTATGCACTGATGCATGTAATGAAGGACTTGGAGGGTTCTTAACTCAAGAAGGTCATGCTATTGCTTTTGACTCTAGAAAGTTAAAAATTCATGAAAAGAACTACGCAACTTATGATCTAGAGTTGGCAGCCATGATACATGCACTAAAAATGTGGCACCATCACTTGATTGGAAGAAAGTTTATACTAATGACAGATAATAAGGGTTTAAAATACTTGTTGGACCAAACAAATCTTAATGCAAGGCAAGCTAGGTGATTAGCTTTCCTTAGCAAGTATGATTTCAAAATTCAATACATTAAGGGTAAAGAAAACAAAGTTGTTGATGCCTTGAGCAGAAATGCCAAATTAAGTTTTGTGGCAGCAATCAACACGTTTAAGACAGATATGGAAAATCAGATCGAAGAAGGAATTAAGCAAGATGAAAATTATCAAAAATTGCATGATAAAGTTGCTGAAAATTTATCGGAAAATTTAATAACAGATTATAGCATTAATGAAAGGGGCTTAGTGACATATAAAAACAGAATTTATGTACCTAATGTGTCAATAGTTAAATTACTGATTTTGGATGAAGTGCATAAAAGTCCTTATTCGGGACATCCTGGTTATCAGAAAATGATAACTAATGTGTCAACAATGGTTGAAATTGAGGGTGAGATCTCAAACACAACCGTTTCAGTTTTAATAGATCCTAGCGCATGCCAAATTTATATCTCCCCTAAGATAGTGGACACTTGTAAGTTAAACCGAGAGCAACACAAGAAATCGTGGCTAGTACAACTAGCCACTGGTACCAAATGAAAGGTCTCTGAGTTAGTTAAAACTTGTGAGATAGATTTGAATAGTTTCCCAACTAGGCTAGAATTAAACATTCTACCCCTAGGATCGTATGATATACTTCTTGGCATGGATTGGTTAGAAGAACACCATGTCCTATTTGACTACTTAAACAAGTCCTGACTCTGCAAGGATGACCAAGGGAATCAAAAGACGATTCAGGGTATCCCTAAGAAAGTGTTTATAAGACAGATCTCCGCCTTACAAGCAAAGAAATGTATCAGAAAGGGTTGTAAACTCTTTGCCATCAATATACAAAACATAGAAACTAATAGGGAACAGAAGATCGAAGACTTCCCAGTCCTTGTAGAGTTCAAAAACGTATTTCCCAAGCAAATACTGGGATTACCACCCAAACGATACTTAGACTTTTCCATTGAACTAACACCTGGGTCAGTACCAGCTTCCAAATCTCCTTACCACATGAGCACACCATAATTGGTGGAACTCAAGATTCAGTTACAAGAACTGATCAACAAAGGGTACACCCGATCGAGTGTGTCCCCTTGGGGAGCACCGATACTCTTCGTCAAAAATAAAGATGGAATGATGTGAATGTGCATCGAATACCGCCAACTCAATAAAATGACCATTAAAAATTGTTACCCACTCCCTAGAATCGATGACTTGTTTGACCAATTTGGAGGAGCGAAGATCTTCTCAAAGATCGACTTACGATCCGGATACCATCAGGTGAGAATCCCTGATGAAGATATCAACAAAACTGCCTTTCAGACCCGTTACAGCCACTACGAGTTCATAGTGATGCCCTTTGGGTTGACGAATGCACCGGCCAACTTTATGTGTATGATGAACAACATCTTTAGTAAATACCTCGATAAGTTTGTTCTAGTCTTTATTGATGACATTTTAATCTACTCCAAGAACGAAGTAGAACATGAGGATCACCTCCGAATTGTTTTACAAATATTACAGGAACACCAATTGTACGCCAAGTTTAGTAAGTGTGATTTCTACAAACCCCATATTCAATACCTAGGACATATCATTTCCGAAAAGGGAATAGTGGTTGACGTCGAAAAGGTCAAAGCTATCGAGGAATGGCCCACACCTATGTGTGTATTCGACATAAGATCATTTTTAGGTTTAGCTGGCTACTACTGAAATTTTATTGAGAAATTCTCATGGATTGCATGTCCCATGACTGCCTTGCAGAAGAAGGAAAACAATTTTATCTGGACAGCTAAGTGTGAAGAAAGCTTTCAAAAGCTGAAGCAATTATTGACTAGTGCACCAATCTTACGAATTGTAGACCCCAATGGGTACTTCGTTGTATGCACGGACACAAGAAAGGAAGGACTCGGGGGAGTCCTTATGCAAGATAACCTCGCCATCTACTACGAATCAAGGAAATTGAAAGAACATGAGCAGAACTACCCTAGCATGACCTCGAACTAACCGCCATCATCCACGAGTTAAAAATGTGGCATTGACACTACCTCATGGGAAATAAATTCCTACTAATGACAGACAACATGAGTTTGAAATATATTTTCAACCAACTCGACCTAAACGCTAGACATGCCAGGTGGTTAGCCTTCCTTAGAGAGTACCATTTCGAACTAATGCACATTAAAGGCAAGGAAGACAAGATTGTGGACACCTTGAGCCATTGAGCACATATTCCTTATGAGGTCACGGTCATTCAAACTAACTCAGACTTGCACAACGAGATTCGAACGGCATGTAAGAGTGACCATTATTACACTAAAATGCTTGCAAAGACCCAAGAAGACAGGTTATTCCAACAACAAAAGGAGTATAAGCTATATGAGTCGGGACTACTGTGGTTAAAGGAGAAGCTTTACGTCCCAGAGAGTGGGGACATTAGATCAAACATTCTCACAGAATTTCATCAAAAACCCTATTCAGGGCATCCCACATATCAAAAGATGATATTGGCAGTAAAGAAAAATTACTTTTGGCCTAAAATGAAAGTTGACATTGCCATGTTCATCGTGAAATGTCAGGAGTGCCAACTGGTCAAAGGAGAACACCAACACCCCTCTGGTTTACTACAACCTTTTCCCATTCCGGAATGGAAGTGGGAAGTAATAAGTATGGACTTCATTATGGGCTTACACAAGAGTAAGAGGCAGAACGATTCCATTTTTGTAGTGGTAGACAAGCTGTCGAAAGCAGCCCATTTCATAGCGGTAAAATCTACCAACAAAGCAGTCCACATTGCGGACATCTTTCTGAAAGAGATCTTTCAATTACATGGGATACCCAAGGCAATCATTTTCGATCGAGACACGAAGTTCACTAACAACTTCTGGAGAGCATTGTTCTCTGGTTTGGAGACACAGTTACTGTTCAGTACCGTGTACCATCGCCAGACTGATGGACAGATGGAACGAGTAAACCAAATCCTTGAGGACATGCTGAGGATGTATGTCATGAAAAACCCCACGAAGTGGGAAGATTATTTGCACCTTGCAGAGTTTTCTTATAACAATGAGTATCAAACCTTGGCCAAAATGAGCCCTTTCGAAGTACTCTATGGCAGGAAATGTCGGACACTCGTGACTTGGGACAGTCTGGTAGACCGACTTATGTTGGGACCCGACCTACTAAAAGACTTGGAACAACTAGTCTCCAAGGTACAACTAAACTTGAAAGAAGCACAGGATTGCCAAAAGCGTTATGCAGACAAGAAATGAAAAGACAAATACTATCAAGTCGGAGAGCATGTTTTCCTAAAAGTAAAGGTAAAACGAAGCTCTTTGAGTTAGGTTGATGCGGGAAACTAGCCCCCAGGTTTTGTGGACCTTTTGAGAGATTGGCCAAGAAAGGCCCAATGGCATATGAGTTATCCTTACCAACTCATGTAAAAGTTCAAAAAAAATTTCATGCTTCATTATTAAAGAAATATGTATACGATACTAAACATATTATTGATTGGTCCTTGTTACAGGTGGAGCTCGAAGGGGAGTTCAGGCCAGAACCACTCCACATTCTAGACAAGAGAGAGGTGCAACTTAGGAGAAGGACCATTACCTAGCTGAAAGTGCAATGGAGGCACTTCAGTCTAGATGAGGCTACTTGGGAGAATGAGACCACCATGAAAGAGGCATACCTCGCCTTGTTTCATGACCTCATTCCTAGTCCCTATAAATCACTGGGACAACGTTGTTTCTAACCGGGGAGGGATGTAATATCCTGAATTTTGGACTAACTATTTATATTGTTATATTGGGCCACGGCCCCAACACATATGTTTTATTTGGAGTATTGGGCATGAGCCCTAGAACCCGTGATTTTTTATTTTATATATTGACATACAGGGCATTTACCCTGACTGACTTCTTTATTGAGTGTATATTAGGAAAGGAGGCCCTAATGTGTGGTTATGTTCTTTAGCATATGATATGGATACAAACCCTAATATATTGAGATGATCTTTTGTTACTTACTTTGCAGAGCTATTATTTTACATGATTGACTTATGAGTGTGTTGAGTGTGGACTCAGAAACACACATATAACCTACGTACTGGGCATAAGCCCCAATGTACCTAGAAGAATGTTTATGTACTGGGAGTAATCCCTGAGGTACATTGAGTGTTGGGCATAATCCTTGGAGCACTCCAAGATTGAATAATGAATACCGGATCTGAGGCCACTTGAATATTCTAGATGTGCCTCACAACAACATTCTAGCACTAGTGTTGAGCAGGAAGCTTTGGAATTGTACTAGCGTAGCGCCCATGTGAAAGTGTTGAGTTTAAAGGCTCTAAAGAGCACTCGGGGTTACTAAAATATCAAAGTGTTGAGTTGGAAAGACTCTGAATAGCACTTCTACTTTCATCACATTTATTTAATTTGGTTAAATGATTAATCTTTTATCTATCATCAAATACTGCGGGAACTACCATGTTAAACGAGGGAATCCAACATGCAAGAGAGAGACTAGAGGTGCCTATCCAAGCTGACCGAAAGACCGTCCAAAGAATTGGACCATATCCTTAATGTTTAAAAGAAGTATCATGTGAAGACACATAATTAAATAAAATATAATTTCCATAATTTGAAGTATGGATTGACTAAGAATAGTCTTATGTGAACAAAATGCTTAAAGGCCTCAAGGCTAAATATTATGATTAAGAGCTTTAATAATAATGTTGTTATTATTTATTTATAAAGTATATTCTTTTATATATAGTTATGCATAAGTGGGCTTCCACATTATTAAATATTATTAATAAGGTATTAATATTTAGGTTGAAAAATAATTATTGTTATTATTATTATTATGAAAAGATTAAAGTTAAAATCACTTATAGTTAAAACGAGTGAGAAGTCCTAGTTCAAGAGGACTAGATATTTTAGTAAATAATATCTTTTAAATATTAAAATATTTAATTTAAAGAAACTAAATATTCAACGGTATTAATTCAAGACTCCCCTACATAATGAGGGAAGACCCCAAGAGTGGGGATTCCTTCTTTTTCATTATCATTCTCTTATGGTAATCAGAGAGAATTCTCTACTCCAAGAACTGAAGCAGTCCCATAAATTTTCCAGATCTGAACCAGCAGTGAACCTAGGACCTCTATGTCTTATTGCATGTTGGAACTAGCTCGGGGAGATCCAATTAGTATCAAGAATGGTCTAAGGGTCATGGTTGGGAGGAGCATGGTAGCCCCAAAGTTATCCAGCTAAGAAATCAATCTAACAGGTCAGCTAAACTTAGAAGAATCTACATTAATAATTGTTTGAGTGTGCAGGATACTATAGGAGAGGAGAAAGTCACAAAGGAAACTAGGTATGAACTAATAAACTCCCTTTTCAAGTTATAATAGAAGCTAGGCATTAGTATAAATTTTGATATTACAGCACTGTATTGTTTTCATCCTAGTTATTTAAAATATTAGTACTTATAGGAACCAAAACCCTGTAACTAGAACTGTATAAAAAATTTGAGATTCAATTTAGAACCCAGCAGAATGTCTAGCAGGTCTAGCCAAGCTAGCATGTGCTAGACATCTAAGCTCATCAAAAACCTTGAATCCACCCTTAATTAAATTAGATGATAGAGATGTTCTTATCAGTATTAATATATATATAATTAAATGCTGAAATCGTATGATATGTTTTGGATCTATGTATAACTAGGGTTATATTTCTATCATCCATTGATGTTCTTGTAATTATCTCTAAACCCTCACTCAGCTATTTTTTTTAAACCCCAACATTTCAAAAATCTGGCTTAAACTCTCTTGAAAACTACTAACTCTTTTATAGGAAAACGAGCCAGAATTCGAACTCTTCACGGCATCACTTATCAAAATTTGCAGACTCAAAATAATCGTAATTTCTAACTTCTATCCATTCAAACCAAAATGCAGAACTTATCACATTATAAACTGACCATATCATTACATTTTCTTTCCACATTTGAGACCTTTATTTTATTTTCCAAACACATCTTCTCGCAGACAGTAAACATGAGATCTGGGGTGGAGTCAATGTTCCATTATATAGACTTCCAGACAAACATAATTTAAACACAAACAGATAATGCAGGATGGGACAACCAATTGTTTTGTTGTGTCTAGTTTAAACCTAGACTAATTTCACCATTATGACTTATAGTCAAACCCTGGCGAGTATCAATTCTTCAACCAACTAGTCAACCCACTACCTACCACAACGAAAACATGACAGGATCGAATCCCATAGCAAAACAAAGCATTAAAACCATTTAGCTACATATCTATTATTAACATTCAAAGCACCGGTCAGAAGGTCGAATCCCATTAACGGATCCATGAAGACTTTCTTTTACAAAGTTCCCAATGCTTGGCATTAAAACACAGACCTCTTTTCAAGCAAATAGATAAACTATAGCTAAGGTTCATTTTATCATTCAAACGCAGGATTTTTACCAAACCTTATTGTCAACCATTCACCCTATGAACAAAGCATTCAACTTCCCTTATAAAGTAAAGGATTAACCCAGGTCACGTGATCAAGTCTCGGGGACAACTCAACTGCCCAGGCTACTATTTATAATCTAGATCTTAGACAGAAGAACCATAGACTTCAATGAACACAGAAGTTTCATTTCAAAACACAAATCAGTCACCTTGGGATAGAAAACAACGATAGTCCATACAAAATATGTAAACCCACATTACTTCTCATACTCCTTAAGAAATTGCAAAGATGAGACAAAATGCAAGCCATACATTGAAATTCGTAGAGAACCCATATCGCTACTTATTATTATTACATATACAGGGTTCATTTAGAAAAACGTAAACCTAGGTTTTATACTATGAGCATCATATCCAGTTACACAAGCTTAAAAATACTCATAAAGACAAATGACCAAACTGATACATTAACCAGAGAAACCCTCCAGGGTTGAGTCATTTCCCAATACTATTAGTCACACTTAACATTGGTCTAGCCAACGACGACCTCCAGGAACCCAAAACTTGTTGCAATGAACCCAAACTGGGCTCACGAAGTTCCTCATAACAAATACAAATAGTACTACTCCACAAAGGTGAGAGGAAGGGATAAGGGATGGTGAACCCTGAACTTACCCCTATGCATTGCCAATGTAGTTGATAGTACTGGCCACCAACTAATAAGCCACACAAGGAGGAACGCCATCCATTATCTGCCAAGCCATCAAGTGACACGAGGTTAAACCCTGAGAATGTAACGAGTGCTAGATAAATGTAGCAGAAAACATTGTATGGAAGAGAGAACTAGCCATTACCTAAAGCAGGTTGATTTGCACTTCACCCCTACCCATAAAACCCCAAATGGTGCACTGAACATGAGCACGGCTCAGGTTATGGCATGAAAATCTCACATACACAACGATGGTCTGTCCGAAGCCAAGTGAAGTGAAGAAACAAGCATTTGTTAGGGTATCAACCCTGTATTGAAGCCCTTTCCAGTTGGTCACCACTTTCAAATTCGCCATCATATGTGTGGTATTCAATGCTCCACTTAACACTATGTATTAAGTTTAATTTTTATCTAAAGCACTATGGTATGGTGTTATTAAATGTCACGAATTGGTAGAAACAAGTGTCTCCATACCCCAAGGTTCCTTTTTAGACCTTAGCCTTACACTCTTCACTTAGGAACTCTTCAATACATGGTGGTAGTGTTATTCATTGGAGGAACCCCTTGTAAAGGTACCTACATGCACACATAGGACGAGCCTCTAGCAATTACTAAGTAAGAACAAGAACCCCAAGACTTACCCTTACCTTTCGACGGCACTACGAGGGTACATCTCTTCATGGAACACCAGGTTCCTCTCATAGGCCTCAACTCCTGTCAACAAAGGCCATCATGCCTGAAGAGACCAGCTTAATCATTTGTAATGAAACTCAACATACAAAAGTAAATGAAGGACCTTAAGTTTTATTCTATCATATATAAACTTGCTATCAGGATACATTTACATCAACTACTTTACTTCATCACCTTCGGCAAAAAACATAATTGATGAAACTAACTTGTTTTACTTTAAAAATTCTCATCGTCTCAAACAAAGTACCGACACAACTTCCCAGTACTGAAGTTAATTTACAATACATGATCTATGTTAGAATTTTTAGTAGTAAGAGAAAAATTTTAAATTTTTACTATTTTTTTTGGGACATTACATTTCCTATTAATGGCTTATCTAATATTCCAGGTGTTCTGGTAATATTCATTGTGTGAAAGAATAATTATTCGCTTCATTTGGTATTAGAGCCTCGTGCTTGATTCTAGCCTTTGGCTACGCTTTGGCTTTTAGCCTGTATTATAGGGTTTCCCTGAATTTATGGTCATTGACCACACATATCCTACCACCACCACCGCTCATTCACTGCTCTCCACACCTATGTTCCCCCACTCAATTACACTCCTCTGGCCCTCTATTCCATGCCTGCGCCTGCTTTGGACACCATTCCCCCACGCCCTTCACTGTTTCTCCACCAACACGCCCTCCCACTCATCTCCCCCACTATTTTCTACCCAAACCACCTTCGTTGTCCAACTTTGAGCATCACTCTGCTGTCCTTCCCTCACTGCCATCTCTGCCGCGTACAAGCTTCAACCACCACCTCCATCACCTCCCAGTGCCCACCTCTCCATTTTCTTCCACGTCCCATCTACTACCTTTTCTCCTCTACCACATCTTCCCTCCACTCCACACACTTCACAACCTGCCATCCCACACGCCACTTTCCCCACGTCCCTCCTCCCATGTACTCCACATCCCTGTGCCTCCTTCTTCCCGCAAACGCCATCCACCTCCCTGATCAGAGCACCTGCTCTCCCACCCCCGTCCACCACCGTCAGACTTCTCTGCACGCAATTATGTGCTCCCTTCTCCTGCACACTTCATTACTCCCTCTCACACCACGCCACGCTCCGTCCCACTCTTGCGTCCACCACCCTTGACCACCATATCCTGCTCAACCTTCACCTCCCTTACTCCTACGCCCTTGTCTCACACTCCTCCACTTGCACGCCCCTCGCAGACATCAAACAACTCCTCTCCCACGCCCTCTCCAACTCCTCCCGGGCCACGCCTTCAGCCAACCACGGCCTACACAGCCTCCCTCCATCCTCCTCCACCCTCTTGTCATCCCTCCCTCCTCTCCCCATCTTCATTCCCTCCCACGCTCCTCCCTGCATGCCCTCCGGTTGCACCCTCGCAGACCTCCCTCCACCTCCAAGCCTTCGCGGCCACCTCGTCAACACCCCTCCACCATCCCTGCTGCTCCACGCCATCTCCATCGCTCCTCCACTAGCATATCCCCACGATTAGGTTTAAAACCCTATATTACAACCATTTCAAAAAATATTATAATAATAATATTATTATAATAGTTAAAAGTTCAAAAAAAAATTATTATAATATAATAATTATTATAATACAACCATTTAAATTGTATTATTATAATATATAATAATTGTTATTATTATTAAAAAACAATTATTATTATTGAAAAAAATCATTATTATTATCTCAATTAATAATTGTGTAAATCATTACAATTATTAATTAAAACAAAAAAAGGGAAAAAGAGAAATAATATTATTATTTTATTAAAGTAATAATTTTTTTTTGAAAAAAAAAAAAGAGAAGAAAGATCGAAGAAGACAAAATCAAGAAAAAGTCAAATAAGACAAGTCAAAGAAAAGAAGTGAAGATCTAGCACAGATTATCCATCGTTGGAGAAGTCAAGTCAAAGGAAGACTAGTTAAAGAAGTCAAAGACTCTCTATCATTGAAAAAAAGTCGAGGACTATTTATCGCTGAAGAAATCAAAGAAAGACCATGTTAGGAACCCATGTCAACCCTTCTGTCTACTTTGTTAGTATATTGTTGTTGGACGCATATGCTTTGTAAGTTGTCCCGTAGTATTTGTTGATCCATAGTTTGTATTATTGTTGTTGGACGCATATGCTTTGTAATTCGTCCCGTAGTAAATGTTGATCCATATTTTGTATTGGCCCATGGTTTGTATTGACACATGGTATTGACCCATGGTATTGGTGCCTAGACTTAGTATATAAGTTTGTGTTGAGACCAATGAAGGCACCGTGAAGTTATTTGTATTGAGCTTGCTCAAAGGAGGTTGCCCCATCGAAGTGGCCTACGATCAATATAAAAGTGATTATGAGTTCTGTTATTTATGCTATCTTGTGTTTTCATTAATTAAATATTGCAAGTTCTTCACATCTGGTATTAGAGCACTTTCTTGGGCACGTTGGGTGGAATTTCTGCTATTTTTTTTTTTCGCATCTGTTGCAAGTTCGGATCTGGGAATAATCCCTATCCGCTTAATTGTGGGAAGTACTTGCGCATAATCCCTAAAACTCATTGTGAGGAGTACCACAAGAACCCCAAAGTAGATAGCCCATTGAGAGGACTTGCCAGCGAAAAGGGAAACAACCCCTACTTGATTGACTAGTTCCCACCCGTGAGGTAAACCAAGAGCTGTCATTTGTGGCAAAGCGGTTATCAGTTTTACCTGAGCCGTGGAGTGAGGGGTACTGCCCCAATATGCAAGTCGTCAGACATCATTGGTGGCTGAGTGAAAACCCTGAACTGTTAGGGAGCTGCACATACCTGGGGTCCATATCTATTTTCAGCTGAACTGTTTCCGATCACTGCTGTTCCGTTTCAGATCCAGCCATTCAAATCCATTCTGAAAGTCATTCCAGATCCAGCCATTCCAGATCCAGCCATTTCATATCCATCCATTTCAGAGCTATTTCAGATCCAGCCTTTTTCGAATCATTTGGCGCCGTTTCAGATCCCTCTGTTTCCGATCACTTCCGTGCCATTGCAAATCTATCTGTTTCAGATCCCTTCCACGCCGTATCCGCTCTATTCTGAAGAAAAAAAATCAGTTTTTTCTCCATATCTCCCTTGTTTTCACTTCGTTTCCATTGAAACTTCCCTAGAACCCTTGTAATCCTATTTTGCATATTTCATTCCTGAGGACCCTATACCAAATTCCACTTCCCAAATTCTGAAATCCCACATTTTTCTATTTTTAGGGTTTTCCATAACTTCCTCATATTTTACCCAATCACCTTCAAATTTTACCATAGAGTTCCTTTCCTACTTCTGCTTCTTTGTCCCTCTCTGCCAAATTTTCCCATTCTTTCACCGCGCTTCTGAAATCCTCATTTTCTGCTTCTATATCCATAAGAAAGTGTCCAAAACCTATTCAAACCCCAATTACCCATCCGAGTTTTTCCCAAATCCAAATTTCTCTTTATTAAATAATCCTTTGTTTGTGTTTTTCTATCCATTCGTGAACAAAAAAAAAAAACCTACTTATGGTTGTCACCCGCACAGGAGCAAAAACCATGGAGGTAGCACTTGTAGCCATCCAAACCAAACTCCAAGATCTGGATGAAAAATTTCTCAGCCTCCATCTTCAGCATTCAGCCATGAGCAATAACCCACAACAAGAATCTTCTGTAGCCAATGGGTTCTCTTCCTCCAGCAATTTCCGTGGTTTGAAGCTTGCATTTCCTTGCCTCAATGGTACTGATCCGACTGGATGGATATATCGTGCAGAACAGTATTTCAGTCTGCATAATACTTTTGATGTCCAAAAATTTCCACTTGCATCCTTTCATTTGGAATAGGAATCCCTTCAATGGTACCGTTGGTACATCAAGGCGCATGACGAGCCAAAATGGACATATTTTCGCCAACTCCTTTTGCAACGATTTGGTCCTAGTGCTTTTGATGACTTCACCGGAGCACTCACTAAACTTCGTCAAAGTGGCACTGTGAGAGAGTATCAGACCGAATTTGAGAAACTAGCCAATCACACAGAAGGATTGTCTAATGAATTCTATAGGAGTTGTTTTATCAGTGGTCTTAAGGATGAAATCCAGTCAGAGGTTAAAATTTTTTGTCCCAACACAATGATGGAAGTCCTAGGGTTTCCTAAGTTGGCAGAAGACAAGATTGCAACCCAACAATGCTCCAAACCCACTTTTGTTCCCTTCCGAAATATGGGTTCTCAACGACCTCCCATTCCGCCAGCTCCTTAACCAACTCCTATCAAGCATTTGTCTGAAACAGAGATGGAGGAATGTAGGGAAAAAGGGATTTGTTATAATTGTGATGAAAAATTCACTCGGGGACATAGATGCGTTCAACAAAATCTCTATCTCTTGGATATGGATTCTCCACCTGCCTCTAAAATTGGTGAAGAAGCTCTAGATATAATGGATGATCAGGTCGACATTCAGGAGCCGCCCATTGACCCCCCATCTCAGGATGAACAACCAGAGATATCTCTCCATGCTTTATCCAACGTCAACACCCCTCAAACAATGCGGCTTAGGGGTTACTTCAAGAAGCTTCCTCTTACAATACTCATTGATTCTGGTAGCACTCATAACTTCATTGACCCTCGGATCGCCAAACATGCTGATTGTTTTGTCCATCCTTGCTCAAACTTTGAAGCCATGGTTGTCAATGGGGGCACCTTACCTTGCAAGGGGAAGTGTCACAATGTGCGTCTCTCTCTAGAAGATTATAACCTCCACTCTGACATGTTTTCCTTGTCCCTAGGCGGATGTGATGTGGTTTTGGGCCTTCAATGGTTACACACACTTGGCCCCATCTTATGGGATTTTGCTAAACTTTGGATGCAGTTTTCAGTCAATGGGAAACAACACAAATTAAAGGGCTTACAACAAGGGTCTCTCTGCATAATCAGTTCACATCACCTGGAAAAGATCCTTAAGAAAAATTCACATGTTGTCATCGCTCATATCCATTCCATTCAGATGCACCCATCAACGGTCTCCCCTACTTCCTTGGATAGACATGCAAGTGTCCTTACTAAACCAGTGGGCTTGTCTCCTTCAAGAGACCTTTCCGGTAAGAATTTAGCCGCATATACATCTCAGCAGGAAATGATGGATATTTTGCTTGTAGTACCGAAGTGGCAGCCAACCCTATTAGGAAATTATTTCTGCATCAAGACTGATCTCCAGAGTCTGGAACAATTTCTGGAACAACGGGTCCCCTCACCAGCACATCAGAAATGGGTTATCCAACTCATGGGCTATGATTATGCGATCACTTACAAGACGGGTAAGGATAATATGGTGGTAGATGCTCCTTCTCGCCAATTTGATGACCCAGTTTCTCTTACAGCTATTTCTCTGCTTGTTCCAAATTGGTTGCAATCTATTCAACAAGGCTATCTCTTCTATGAACTCCATGCTTCTTCATCGGCAGGGTACTCTGGGTTCCTCAAAACCTATGACCGGGAACAATGTAACTTCTTTTGGCAGGGACTGAAAATGAAAATTCACCAGATGGTGGTTGAGTGTGATACTTTCCAGGTCAACAAGGGTGAAACGACACTCCTTTCGGGACTGCTCGAACCCTTTCCCATCCCTACACAAATGTGGACAGCTATTTCTATGGATTTCCAAGAAGTGCTCCAGTGGCACAATACCATATCTAAAAGGACACCATATGAAGCAGTTTATGGACAGGCACCACCAGTTCTTCTTCCATACACGCTCAGCATCTCCCCAGTTCAGGAAATTGACTCAGTTCTTCAAAACCACGATCAAATTCTTCTCATTCTGCAGGAAAATCTTCACATGGCAAGAATTCGACTGAAACAACAAGCTGATCAGCACTGTTCTGAGCGCATTTATCATGCAGTTGATATGCTTGTCCTTCTTCATCTACAGGCTTCCAAGCAATCCTCCCTGAAACTCAAAAGGCGTCAGTGGGCCGAAATGCAACCCGAGGATGCTACAGGGGAACCACTCCTTCAAATTCTGCATCAATTTCCACATCTAGAACTTTGAGGACAAAGCTTTTTCTAAGGGAGAGGGGATGTTAAGAACCCATGTCAACCCTTCTATCTACTTTGTTAGTATATTGTTGTTGGACGCATATGCTTTGTAAGTCGTCCCATAGTATTTGCTAATCCATAGTTTGTATTATTGTTGTTGGACGCATATGCTTTGTAAGTCATCTCGTAGTAATTGTTGATCCATATTTTGTATTGGCCCATGGTTTGTATTGACACATGGTATTGACCCATGGTATTGTGTTAGGAACCCATGTCTTTACTTTGTTAGTATATTGTTGTTGGACGCATATGCTTTGTAAGTCGTCCCGTAGTATTTGTTGATCAATAGTTTATGTTATTGTTGTTGGCGCATATGCTTTGTAAGTCGTCCGTAGTATTGTTGATCCATAGTTTGTAGTGGCCCATGGTTTTGACCCATAGTATTGGCGCCTAGACTTAGTATATAAGTGTGTGTTGAGACCTATGAAGACACCGGGAAGTTATTTGTATTGAGCTTTCTCATAGGAGGTTGCCCCCTCGAAGTGGCCTGTGATCAATATAAAAGTGATTCTGAGTTCTGTCATTTCTGCTGTCACATATTTTTATTAATTAATTGTTGTAGGTGCATCACATCTGGTATCAGAGCACTTTCTTGGGCTCGCTGGGTGAAATTTCTGCCAAATTTTTTTTTGCATCTGTTGCAGGTTCGAATTTGGAAATAATCCCTCTCCGCTTAACTGTGGGAAGTACTTGGGCATAAGCCCTAAAACTCATTGTGAGGAGTACCACAGGAACCCCGAAGTAGCTGTCCCATTGAGAGGACCTGCCAGCAAAAAGGGCAACGACCCCTACCTAATTGACTAGTTCCCACCCGTGAGGTAAACCAAGAGCTGTCGTTTGTGGCAAAGCGGTTATCAGTTTTACCTGAGCCATGGAGTGAGGGGTACTGCCCCAATACGCAAGCCGTTAGACAGCATTGGTGGCCGAGTGAAACCCTTGAACTATTAGGAAGCCGCACAGACCTGGGGTCCATATCTATTTTCAGCTGAACTGTTGTCGATCGTTGCTACGCTGTTTTAAGATCCAGCCATTTTCAATCCATTCGGCGCCGTTTCAGATCCCTTCCGAGTCGTAGCCGCTCCATTCTGGAAAAAAAAAAACCAGTTTTTTCTCCATATCTCCCTTGTTTTCACTATGTTTCCCTTGAAATTTTTGGGGAACCCCTGTTATCCCATTCTGCATATTTCATTCCTGAGGACCCTATCCCCAATTCCCCTTCCCAAAGCCCGAAATCCCACATTTTTCTATTTTTAGGGTTTGCCATAACTTCCTCAGATTTCACCCAATCACCTTCAAATTTTACCACATAGTTCCTTTTTGAATTCTGCTTCTTTGTTCTCCTCTACCAAATTTTTCCGTTCTTTCACCCCACTTCTGAAATCCTCATTTTTGCTTCCCTGTCTATTCAACAGTGTCCAAAACCTAGTCAAACCCCAATTACCCTTCAGATTTTTTCCCAAGTCCAGATTTTCCTTTATTGAAGTAGTTTCTGTTTCGTTTTCCTACCCAGTCAACCGAAAAAAAAAAAACTCCTGGTTATGGTTGTCACCTGTGTAGGAGCAAAAGCCATGGAGGACACACTTGCAGCCATCCAAGCCAAACTCCAGGATCTGGATGAAAAATTTCTCGACCTCCATCTTGAACATTCAGCTATGAGCAACAAACGGCAGTCCGAGTCTTCATCAGACAATGGGTTCTCTTCTTCCAGCAATTTCCGTGGTCCGAAGCTTGATTTTCCTCGCTTCAATGGTACCAATCCAACTGGATGGATCTATCGTGCAGAACAGTATTTCAGTCTGCATAATACTTTTGATGTCAACAAAGTTCCGCTGGCATCCTTTCATTTGGAACAGGACGCTCTTCAATGGTACCGTTGGTACATCAAGGCTCATCCAGAGCCCAAATGGCCAGACTTTTGCCAGCTCCTTTTGCAACGATTTGGTCCTAGTGCTTTTGATGACTTCACAGGAGCCCTCACTAAACTTCGCCAAATTGGCACTGTGAGAGACTATCAAACCGACTTTGAGAATCTAGCCAACCACACCGAAGGATTGTCTGATGACTTTTACCAGAGTTGTTTTATCAGTGGTTTAAAGGATGCCATCCACTCTGAGGTCAAAATGTTCTGTCCCAACACAATGATGGAAGCCCTAAGGTTGGCTAAGTTGGCAGAATACAATATTGCAGCCCAACAACGCTCCAAGCCCACTTTTGTTCCCTTCCGAAATATGGGTTCTCAACGACCACCTATACCACAGGCTCCTCGACCAACTCCTATCAAGCGTTTGTCTGAAACAGAGATGCAAGCACGCAGAGAAAAGGGGCTTTGCTATAATTGTGATGAGAAATTCACTCGGGGACATAGATGTGTTCAGCAAAAGCTCTATCTCTTGGATGTGGATTCTCCGCCTGCCTCTGAAATTGGTGACGAAGATCCAGAAACACTGGATGCTCTGGTCGACATTCAAGAACCGCCTATTGACCCTCCGTCTCAGGATGACCCTCCAGAGATATCTCTCCATGCTTTAGTTGGAATCACCACCCCCCAAACAATGCGGGTCAGGGGTTACTTCAAGAAGCTTCCTCTTACAATACTCATTGATTCTGGTAGCACTCATAATTTCATTGACCCCTGGATCTCCAAACAAGCTGATTGTTTTATCCATCCTTGCTCCAACTTTGAAGTCATGGTTGCCAATGGGGGCACCATACCTTGCAAAGGGAAGTGTCGAAATGTGCATATATCTATGGGAGATCACACCTTGCGCTCTAACATGTTTTCCTTAACCTTAGGTGGATGTGATGTGGTTTTGGGCACTCAATGGCTACGCACACTTGGCCCTATCTTATGGGATTTTGCTAAACTTCGGATGCAGTTTTCCCTCAATGGCCAAAAACACACCTTGACAGGATTGCAACCAGGTTCTCTCAGCATCATCAGTTCACATCGCATTAAAAAACTCCTCAAGAAGAATTCACATGGTGTCATCGCTCAGCTCCATTCCATTCAGATGCAACCTTCAGCGATCTCCACTACTTCTTTGGATATACAACAAATTTTGGATCGATATACAGGTGTTTTTGCTGAACCAGTGGGATTGCCACCTTCCAGGCCAGAAGACCATCGTATTCAACTCCTTCCTGGCAGTGTTCCTCCCAACATCAGGCCCTATCGCTACCCATTTCACCAAAAAACGAAGATTGAAATGCTCGTTCGGGACTTATTAAAGCAAGGTATTATTCGCCCAAGCACTAGTTCCTTTTCTTCTCCAGTTATTCTTGTCTGCAAAAAATATGGGTCATGGCGCCTCTACATTTACTTCCAAGCACTTAATCACCTCACCATCAAGGATAAGTTTACAATTCCTATTGTTGATGAGCTTCATGGGGCTCACTTTTTCTCCAAGTTGGATCTTCATTCTGGGTATCATCAAATTCGGGTTCATGAGGATGATATCCCTAAAATAGCTTTCCGTACACATGATGGCCATTATGAGTTTTTGGTCATGCCCTTTGGCCTCACTAATGCTCCTTCCACATTCCAGGCATTAATGAATAAAATATTTCGACCCTACTTGCAGGAATTCATTCTGGTATTCTTTGATGATATCCTCATCTATAGTAAAACATGGGATAAACATCTCTAGCATTTGGATCTTGTCATGCAACTTTTCTCTGACCATCATCTCCATGCCAAGCAGTCTAAATGTGTTTTTGGATAGAAGGAAGTTGAGTATCTCGGGCACATTATCTCAGCACAAGGGGTTCATGTGGATCCTGCCACAATCGATGCCATGAACAATTGGCTGCATCCTCAGACACTCAAGAGCCTTCGTGGTTTTTTGGGGTTGACTAGCTACTACCACAAGTTTGTCAAGGATTATGGGAAGATTGTAGCTCCATTAACTGCTCTATTGAAAAAGGATGCTTTTACATGGACACATGCTGCTCATTGTGCATTTGACAAACTAAAACAAGCTATGTGTACTACACCTATTCTAGCTATGCCCGATTTTTCCAAGCCCTTCACTATTGAGAGTGATGCTTGCGGCAATGGAATGGGTGTTGTTCTCCTTCAAGATGAACACCCCATTGCATTCACCAGCAAAGCCCTTTCAGGTAAGAATTTAACTGCCTCTACCTATGAGAAGGAAATGATGGCTATTTTGCATGCAGTATAGAAGTGGCTCCCATAGCTATTAGGGAATGATTTCTGCATCAAGACTGATCACCAGAGTCTGAAATATTTTTTGGAACAACGTGTCTCCTCCCCGGCACAATAGAAATGGGTTAGAAAACTCATGGGTTATGACTATGAGATCACTTACAAGAAGGGTAAAGACAATATTGTGGCAGATGCTCTTTCTCGCACATTTGATTCCCAAGGTTCTCTTTCAGCTATTTCTATGCTTGTTCCAAATTGGTTGCAATATGTTCAACAGGGTTATGTCAATGACTCTTCCTTATCTCAAATTATCCAACGCTTGACCAACAACCCTTTTGCTGTACCACATTACTCTTGGGATGGTGCTTCTTTGAGATACAAGGGTCTTCTGGTGCTTCCCCAGAGCACAGATCTTCAACAGGATGTCTTCTATGAACCCCATTCTTCTCCATTGGCAGGGCACTCTGGGTTCCTCAAAACGTATGAATGGGCACGGCGTAACTTCTTTTGGCAGGGCATGAAAATGACAATTCAACAGATGGTGGCCGAATGTGATACCTGCCAGTGCAATAAGGGTGAAACAACACTCCTTCCAGGATTGCTCGAACCCTTTCCCATACCTACACGGATTTGGACAGATATTTCTATGGATTTCATTGAAGGGCTCCCTAAATCTGGCGGGAAGACAGTGATTCTCGTTGTGGTTGATCACCTCTCCAAATATAGTCATTTTTGTGCTCTCAACCATCCCTATACAGCCTCTTCAGTCGCTCAAATTTTCCTGGACCAGATCTTTCGTCTTCATGGCATCCCTTCTTCCATTGTCTCGGATCGTGATGCAACTTTCACCAATCATTTTTGGACTGAACTATTTCACCACACTGGCACCAAACTGAAGATGAGTTCAGGGTATCACCCACAAACAGATTGTTAGACTGAAATTATCAATAAATGCTTGGAAACTTATTTTCGTTGCTTCACCTCTGAACAACAACATCAGTGGGAAAAGTGGCTCCCTCTCGCTGAATGGTGGTACAATACCTCTTACCACACTGCCTCTAAAATGACCCCATATGAAGCAGTCTATGGTCAGGCACCTCCAGTTCTTCTTCCATACACCCCCACCAATTCACTAGTTCAGGAAGTTGACACGGTCCTTCGAAACCATGATCAGATTCTTCGCATTTTGCGGGACAATCTTCACATGGAAAGAAATCACATGAAGCAACAAGCTGATCAACACCGTTCTGAGTGCACTTTTCAAGTCGGCGATATGGTTTTTCTTCGTCTCCAGCCTTACAAGCAGTCTTCCCTGAAACTCAAAGGGCATCATAAGCTCGCTCCAAAGTTCTATGGGCCTTATCGGATTCTTCAGAAGATTGGGTCCATTGCTTATAAATTGGAACTTCCTCCTTCTTCCCACATTCATCCAATCTTTCATGTCTCTTGTCTGAAGAAAGTTCTTGGCACCAACATCAATGGACAAACGATTTTACCCGAACTGGATAATGAAGGATCCATCCTTTTGGAGCCAGAGGCCATCCTCAATCAACACACTCGTCAGCTTCGCTCTCGCTCTATCACAGAGGTCTTAATTCAGTGGCACGGCATGCAACCAGAGGATGCTACATGGGAACCACTCCTTCATATTCAACAACAATTTCCACATCTAAAGCTTTGAGGACAAAGATTTTTTTAAGGGGGAGGAGATGTTAGGAACCCATGTCTTTACTTTGTTAGTATATTGTTGTTGGACGCATATGCTTTGTAAGTCATCCATTAGTATTTGTTGATCAATAGTTTATGTTATTGTTGTTGGCGCATATGCTTTGTAAGTCGCCCGTAGTATTGTTGATCCATAGTTTGTAGTGGCCCATGGTTTTGACCCATAGTATTGACTCCTAGACTTAGTATATAAGTGTGTGTTGAGACCTAAGAAGACACTGGGAAGTTATTTGTATCTGGAGCACAGCAAGGGCAAAACAAAGAACAGCAACATAAAAACACCAAACCCACATCCAGCAACCAATTTGAAAAAATTCCGCTAGAAGAAGGAGAAATTCCCAACCAAGTAGAACACTCGAACGAGGAAAACGCTAAAATTGGAGAAAATACAGACTCTCCCCTAGAAACCCAACATACTCCTGTTATCGAGCATATTCTAGAAAAATCAACCCTGTATCCACCTTCACCAAAGGAAACCTGGGCAGATATGGCAGCCGTAGAAGAGAACATCAAGCATCAAACTTCTCCAGGAGGAACCTGGGATGAAATGGTTAAAATAAGCAGGCCGAACCTGCTATCCTCATCCTCGGGACAAACCTCTTCTAAAGAAACATAGTTTACTCAGGACTCAGAGGTAGAAGACATTGGTCCCCCTGTCTAGCAGAGGAAGAAGATCACAATGGCAACATCATGAACAAGAGGCAGAGGGAGAACTGAATCTAGGAAGGAAATTAAGTATTAAAGATACCAAGCTTTTACAAAACACCAAAACCACTGGAAACAAGGAAACACGATCCCAAGCAGGATACCAAGCACTCAAGAAATAATGAAGCTTGTCTCTTGGAACTGTAGAGGGCTTGGTGGCATCCATAAAATTGCAGCACTCAAAAATATGTTGAAGTTTGAAAAAGCCAACGTCCTCCTCATCCAAGAGACTAAGATGAATAAAGAAGATATTTTGGGTCTTTCGAATCTCTTTTGGAAAAATAGTTCAGGTATGGAAATCAGTTCCAAAGGAGCTACAGGAGGCATAGCAACCTTTTTCAACTCAAACAATTACACCATCAATTTGGTTAAAGAAAATACCCATTGGCCACTAACTGAAATAACCAGCAATAGCAGTCCAGACTCTCTCTTATTATGCAATGTCTATGGCCCAACTCATTACAGAGACAAGCAGATCTTCTGGAACTCCCTTCGTTCCATTTGTGAAGAACATTCTGGCAAAAACCTCATTATTGCCGAAGACTTCAATACAACAATATCTAGCTCTGAGAAAAGGGGAGGCTCTCTCATTAGAGACCCTTTTGGAGAAATGATGCAAGACCTTTTGGCAGACTTCGACCTTTTGGATCCAAACCCCAACAATGGAATATTCACTTGGAGCAACAAACGTATTGGCCCAGGACACATCGCAGCTCGGCTGGACCGCTTTCTGGGAAGTACCTCCATCCTCCATCTCGACTTTTTAGTCTCATCATATCTAATTTCCTTGGCTTCCTCAGATCATAGACCGATAGCACTCTCCCTCTCCCCTTCCTCCAATATTGGCCCCATTCCCTTCAGATTCAATCCCCTTTGGCTCCAATACAACTCAACATTGGATTTAATTCACTCCGTGTGGATCAAACCTTTCTTTGGCTCTCCATGCTACATCTGGGAATCCAAGCTTAGAGCAGTTCGTCAAGCCTTAAAATCTTGGGCTATCTCCTCCTTTCTAGATCCCTCCTCTCATAAAATCAATCTTCAAGATAACCTCTCAAACCTACAAAATCGCATGGAATAGGATGAAATCACCCAGCAAACTCTTTTGCTTGAAAAGGCTCTCAATACTGAAATCCTCATAGTTGCCAAAAGAGAGGAAGAAACCTGGAGACTAAAATCCAGGCAACTTTGGCTCAAAGGGGGAGACAAAAACACCAAGTACTTCCACAATCAAGAAAAAGTCAGGCTTAGTCGGAACTTCATCAGAGAAATCAAAGATACCAATAACCAAGTGGTTAAAGGTCATGAAGCCATCAAGAAAACAACCCATCAACACTTCAAAAATCTATTCACAGATAGTGGAGACACGGATGCAAGCTCCCAGGCAAACCTCCTATCTGGAATCAATCCTTCAATTTCTGGCAAAGATAATGAAAAACTTGAAAATCCTATCTCTGAGAATGAAGTAATCTCGGCAATATGGACGGCCTTCACTAACATCTCGAGGTTTTGGTGTAATGGTTCATCACATCTGGTATCAGAGCACTTTCCTTGGCACAAGTGGGAATTTTTTTTTTTTCTTTTTTTGGGCGGTGACTTTCAGATCAATTTTTGAAACTTTATGCACAAAATAAAAAGAAACCGATTGCATATCTGAATTCCTCTTTCAAAAATACGCAGTTTCAAAAAAAAAATCATCTCATTTGGAGTTCTAAAAGTGGAGATATCGCGGATTTAAAATCAACAATTTTTCAGAATTTCGGTGACGGCCGCAGAAATTGCGGAGAGAAAATATTTTGACCGAGTGCCCAGATTTCTATTCCGCTTTCATGGGTAGAAGCAGAGTGGTTGTTTCAGTTCTGGAAACATGCTATAATAGCGATTCTGAGCAATATAGATCCGGTTTTTGAACATTGGGTGGAATTTCTGCCCAAATTTTTTTTGTTGCAGGTTCGGATTTGGGAATCATCCCTATCCGCTTAACTGTGGGAAGTACTTGGGAATAATCCCTAAAAATCATTGTGAGGAGTACCATAGGAACCCCAAAGTAGTTGGCCCATTGAGAGGACCTGCCAGCGAAAAGGGCAACGACCCCTACCTGATTGACTAGTTCCCACCCATGAGGTAAACCAAGAGCTGTCGTTTGTGGCAAAGCGGTTATCCGTTTTACCTGAGCCGTGGAGTGAGGGGTACTGCCCCAATACGCAAGCCGTCAGACAACATTGGTGGCCGAGTGAAACCCCTGAACTGTTAGGAAGCCGCACATACCTGGGGTCCATATATACTTTCAGCTGAACTATTGTTGATCACTGCTGCGCCGTTTTAGATCCATTTGCAAGCCGTTCCAGATTCAACTGTTTTCAATCCATTCGGCATTGTTCCAGATCCCTTTCGAGCCGTAGCTGCTCCAGTCTGAAAAAAAAATTAAAAAAAAAAAAAAAAAAACTGGTTATGGTTGTCACCCGTGCAGGAGCAAACACCATGGAGGAAGCACTTGCAGCCATCCAAACCAAACTCCAAGATCTGGATGAAAAATTTCTTTGTGTCCATCTTCAGCATTCAGCCATGAACAATAACCGACAGCCAGAATCTTTTGCAGCCACCGGGTTCTCTTCTTCCAACAATTTTCGTGGGCCAAAGCTTGATTTTCCTCGCTTCAATGGTACTGATCCGACTGGATGGATATACTGAGCAGAACAATATTTCAGTCTACATAATACTTTTGATGTCTAGAAAGTTCCACTTGCATCCTTTCATTTGGAACAGGAATCCCTTCAATGGTACCGTTGGTACATCAAAGCTCATCCCGAGCCAGACTGGACAGATTTTTGCCAACTCATTTTGCCACGATTTGGCCCTATTGCTTTTGATGATTTCACAGGAGCACTCACTAAACTTCACCAAATTGGCACAGTGCGAGAGTATCAGACAGAATTTGAGAAATTGGCCAATCACACAGAAGGATTGTCTGATGAATTCTACAGGAATTGTTTTATAAGTGGTCTCAAGGATGAAATTCGCTCAGAGGTCAAAATGTTTTGTCCCAACACAATGATGGAAGTCCTAGGGTTGACTAAGCTGGCTGAGGACAAGATTGCAGCTCAACAACGCTCCAAACCCACCCTTGTTCCCTTCAGAAATATGGGTTCCCAACAACCTCCCATCACGCCTTCTCCTCAACCAACTCCTATCAAGCATTTGTCTGAAATAGAAATGCATGCACGCCGAGAAAAAGGGCTTTGCTATAATTGTGATGAGAAATTCACTCAGGGACATAGATGTGTTCAACAAAAGCTCTATCTCTTGGATGTGGATTCTCCGCCTGCCTTAGAACTTGGTGAAGTAGCTACAGATACAGTGGATGATCAGATCGACATTCAACACCCACCTATTGACACCCCATTTCAGGACGACCCCCCTGAGATCTCTCTCCATGCTGTAACCGGCGTCACCACCCCACAAACAATGCGGGTCAGGGGATACTTCAAGAAGCTCCCTCTTACCATACTCATTGATTCTGGTAGCACTCATAACTTCATTGACCCTCGGATTGCCAAACAGGCTGATTGTTTTGTCCATCCTTGCTCCAGCTTTGAAGTCATGGTTGCCAATGGGGGCACCTTACCTTGCAAGGGGAAGTGTCACAATGTGCGTATCTCTATGGAAGATTATAACCTACTCTCTGACATGTTTTCCTTGCCCTTAGGCGGATGTGATGTGGTTTTGGGCGTTCAATGGTTACGCACACTTGGCCCCATCTTATGGGATTTTGCTGAACTTTGGATGCAGTTTAAAGTCAATGGGGCACAACACAAATTTATGGGCTTACAACTAGGGTCTCTCTGCATCATCAGTTCACATCGCCTAGAAAAACTCCTTAAGAAGAATTCACATGGTGTCATCGCTCAGCTCAATTCCATTCAGATGCACCCATCAACAGTCTCCACTACTTCCTTGGATAGATATGCAGGTATCTTTGCTGAACCAATGCACTTGCTACCTTCACGAGACCTTTCCGGTAAGAATTTAGCCACATCTACCTCTCAGCAGGAAATGATGGCTATTTTGCATGCAATACAGAAGTGGCAGCCATACCTATTAGGGAATTATTTCTGCATCAAGACTGATCTCCCGAGTCTGGAAAATTTTCTGAAACAATGGGTCTCCTCCCCAACACACCTGAAATGGGTTATCGACCTCATGGGTTATCCCTATGTGATCACTTACAAGAAGGGTAAGGACAATATGGTGGAAGATGCTCCTTCTTGCACAATTGATGACCCAGTTTCTCTTACAACTCTTTCTCTGCTTGTTCCAAATTGGGTGCAATATGTTCAACAGGGCTCTCTCTTCTATGAACTCCATGCTTCTTCATCAACAGGGCACTCTGGGTTCTGCAACAGGTATGACCAAGAACAATGTAACTTCTTTTGACAGGGACTAAAAATGACAATTCAACAAATGGTGACTGACGATGATACTTTCCAAGTCAACAATGGTGAAACGACACTCCTTTCGAGATTGCTCAAACCCTTGCCCATCCCTAAACAGCTTTGGCCAACTATTTCTATGGATTTCCTAGCAGCGCTCTGGTGGTACAATACGACATCTCACAGAACACCATATGAAGCGGTCTATGGAGAAACACCGCCAGTTCTTCTTCCATACACCCTTAGCAGCTCCCCAGTTCAGGCAATTGACTTAGTTCTTCGAAACCGCAATCAGATTCTTCTCATTCTGCAGGACAATCTTCACATGGCCAGAATTCGCTTGAATCAACAAGCCGATCAGCACCGTTCTGAGCGCATTTTCCATGCAGCTGACAGGGTTCTTCTTCATCTACAGCCTTCCAAGCAATCCTCCTTGACACTCCAAAGGCGTCAGTGGCCTAAAATGCAACCCGATGATGCTACCGGGGAACCACTCCTTCAGCTTCTGCAGCAATTTCTCCAACCAAAGCTTTGAGGACAAAGATTTTTCTAAGGGAGAGGGGATGTTAGGAACCTATGTAAACCCTTCTCTTTACTATGTTAGTATATTGTTATTGGACGCATATGCTTTGTAAGTCGTCCCGTAGTATTTGTTGATCTGTAGTTTATATTAGCCCATAGTATTGACCCATAGTATTGGACGCATATGCTTTGTAAGTCGTCCCGTAGTATTATATGTCCCATGGTTTTGACTCATGGTATTGGGCATAGACTTAGTATATAAGTGTGTGTTAAGGTCATTGAAGACACCGTGAAGTTAATTGTATTGAGCTTGCTCAAAGGAGGTTGCCCCCTCGAAGTGGCCCGTGATCAATATAAAAGCGATTATGTTCTATTATTTCTGATATCTCGTGTATTTGCATTAATTAATTATTGCAGGTACATCTCATCTGATGTTAGGAACCTATGTAAACCCTTCTCTTTACTATGTTAGTATATTGTTATTGGACGCATATGCTTTGTAAGTCGTCCCGTAGTATTTGTTGATCTGTAGTTTATATTAGCCCATAGTATTGACCCATAGTATTGGATGCATATGCTTTGTAAGTCATCCCGTAGTATTATATGTCCCATGGTTTTGACTCATGGTATTGGGCATAGACTTAGTATATAAGTGTGTGTTAAGGTCATTGATGGCACCGTGAAGTTAATTGTATTGAGCTTGCTCAAAGGAGGTTGCCCCCTCGAAGTGGCCCGTGATCAATATAAAAGCGATTCTGTTCTATTATTTCTGATATCTCGTGTATTTCCATTAATTAATTATTGCAGGTACATCTCATCTGGTATCAGAGCCTCCACCTAGGTTCAAGTCATAGAGTGGGTGGCAACGCCGGCATTGCAGTGTTCGCCCGGGGCTCGTACGGCGCAAAGGGGACACCACCGTATGGGCGCACATCCAGCCAAGAGTCTGGACTACGGAGCGTGGTGGGATGTTAAGATCCTGGTGGGCGGCCTTCACTAACATCTCGAGGTTTTGGTGTAACAGTTCGTATCATCTGGTATCAGAGCCTCCACCCAGGTTCAAGTCATAGAGCGGGTGGCAACGCCGGCATTGCAGTGTTCGCCCGGGGCTCGTACGACGCAAAGGGGACACCACTGTATGGGCGCACATCCAGCCCAGAGTTTGGACTGCGGAGCATGGTGGGATGTTAAGATCCTAATGGACGGCCTTCACTAACATCTCGAGGTTTTGGTGTAATGGTTCGTATCACACCCGGATAAAGCCCCAGGTCCCGATGGCTTAACTATTAATTTTTACCGAGCTGCCTGGCACATTATCAAAGAAGTTCTAGTCAAGATGTTGAACTGGACAAGGAACAAAGAAAAAATAGGAGGTGCTACAAACTCTACTTTTCTAGCTCTCATCCCAAAGAAAACTCTCTTTCCTTGGATAGATTCAGGCCCATTTCCTTATGCAACACCTCCTACAAAATCCTCACTAAAATTCTTGCAAATCGAATGAAACAAATGATGAACAAAATCATCTCGGACACCCAAGGTGGCTTTATTGCTGGCAAGAAAATCATGGACAACATAGTTATCGTTCAAGAAGCTATGCACTCCAGCCTGAAGGATAAGCAGCAAGGAATGGCTATAAAACTTGATATGGCCAATGCCTTTGACAGAGTCAACCATTTCTTTCTATTTAAAATTATGCAGAAAATGGGATTCTCCTGGAACTTCATCCGATGTATCAAAGCTTGCATCTCCAGTCCCTGGATCACACCTCTGATCAATGGTAGGTCGGCAGGTTTCTTCAAAGCTTCTTGTGGGCTCAGACAAGGGTGTCCACTATCACCCTTCCTCTACATCATATTAGCAAAATCTCTTAGCAGGAAACTATCCACCCTTCAAGAAAGAGGAGAGTTGAAAGGCATTAAAATAGTTCAGGGAGTAAAAGCTGCAAAACATGCTCAATTTGCAGATGACACCATTCTTCTTGGTGGTGCATCCACTACTATAGCAGAAAGATTCAAAGGAGCCCTCACCACCTTTGTAAAATCTTCAGATGGGAAAATCAACGACCTGAAATCTAAAATTTATGGTTGGAATTGCCATGAGAGAACCATATCTAGGATTGCCAGAATTCTTGGCTATGAAGGAACAACAAATTGGAACTCTTTCAACTACTTGGGCATTCTCATCCATAAAGGGAAAAAGAAATCCTAATACTGGAACATATTGATTGAGAAAATCAAGAAGAAAATCCAAGCTTGGGGAGTCCAATGGATAAACCCAGCCGGCAAATTAGTCCTTATCTCCTCAGTCCTTGTTGCCTATCCCATTTACACTTGTTCAATAGCTTTGGAACCCAGCTCCATTATTCAAGGCATTCTCGAAGAAATCAGAGCCTTCCTATTGCAAGGGGGGAAAACAAATGGGAGCAAAAAATTCAATCTCATCAGCTGGGAAACGGTATGCACTCCAAAATGCAGTGGAGGAGCAGGAATAAGAGATCTTGGAAAAATGAATCTTTCTCTGGGAGCCAAAATACTTTGTAGGGTGCTATCTGGGAAGCTAACTTGGTGGAAGGACATTCTCAGAAAGAAATATCTAAAAGGAACAAGAAATAGATGCTTGCAAGAAATTTCACCTATGGTCGACGACTCCCCAATTTGGAAACTTTGCAGGAAGGTGGCCCCTATCATTAGAAAGATCTTCGATGGTTTCCCGGCAATGGAAAGTAGATTCAAATCCAGGAAGACCAAATAAGCCCCTCATCTCCAGCCAAAAAACCTCTCTTCTTTGCCGAATTAAAAATCTGGATGGAGCAGCAAAATATCTACACTTTGTATGGCCTCTCCCTCTAGTCAAGCTCCGACAATTGGAAAGGTTGGAAGACCCTTGAAATCCCCGACCATCTCAGCTTGGAGCACTCCACCATGATCTCATCCCTGCAGGGCTTCAGCCCGATCCACTTAAATCTTCGCGACTCTAGAAACTGGGAAAATCAAGGCAACTACACAGTCAAAGATGGATACTCCTCCCTATTCAGTAATCAACACAAAGATCAGAAATGGAAAGGCATATGGAACAACGATGGTCTCCCCAAATTGAACTTTTTCTTCTGGAATTTGGCTCTCAAAAAGATTCTAACCGCTGAAAACTTGAGGAAAAGAGGTATTTTCAGCCCATCCATCTACACCCTCTGTAAAAACTCGGAGGAAACCATTGATCACCTCTTTCTAGACTGCCCTTATACCATGGAAGTTTGAAATTTGGCTACCCAAGAATTCCAAGCTACACTCATCCTACCTACTTCTCTTTCTGATTTCTTCACCTGCTAGAAAGATTACTACCCTGGATCTCTCTATCAGAAACCTGACTTATCCAAGGCTTAGACAGCCCTGCCTAAATACATCTACTGGAAGATTTGGAATATAAGAAACAAAGGGATCTTTGAAAACCAAACCCACCCTCCCTATCGAATCTCCATCACAACCAAAGCCCTATGGGCTGAGACGCTCCTCTCAAAAGGTCTCAACCACATTCATCAGGAACCTCTTAGTGTTGAAGAAAAAATTTGGGCCTCTGATCTTCTGCTTCCTCCAAGAACAACTCTCAAAATCCTGGATCCCAAGCCCTACTCCACCGGATGGCAAATTCGAATCCATCCAAATGATTTTGAAGATTGGAAAGCCCATATGGGCAAGTATTCTCTCTTTTTTAATGGTGCCTCTAAAGCGCGGGAGGGGTCATCTTCGACCTCGTAGGAAACAAAATGAAAATCTATGCATGGGGGATTGGAATAAAGACCAATAATGACGCTGAATAGCTTGCCTTACTTAAAGGCCTGGAAGTAGCCACCACGGCCAGGATAAAAGAGCTGACAGCCATTGGGGATTCCCTTCTCATAATCCGTGAAGCCCGTAACCTTGTCAGAAAACGCACCACCCCATCCAATAAATATCACCACATCCTTAAATACATCAGTAGATATTTTCACATCCTAAGTTTCCTCCATGTGTTACGCTCTAATAATCATCATGCCGATACAAAGGAAAAAAAAGGAGTGCTTCATTCCCCTGGTTTACTATCCTATGATGGTGAAGAACCTATCGAAAGTTGGATCCCCTAACCTTTTCGATCCTTGGGGCTCTCATCCCACACCCCGACTTATACCTCTCCTACCTCCCGTCACCTTAGGCCTCGGCCACCCCAACTCCTGTATGAAAACACTTGTCACACCGTACAAGGGCCAATGGAGGCATTTAATTCCTTCACATGGCCTCACTCCATCTACCCCCACTACTTTGCACGCTCTGATTTACCTCCTCTTCATACGCTTCCAGACTCTTGCATTGTTAAACCTCGCCCTGAGGATGGATACCTGCTCCACTGCCTGCTTTGTTCCTTCCCTGGGCACGAGCTCTGCATTATCCTTGCCTCTGCTTTCTTACAAGCTCTACGACAAGCCCCTGCTCCCCCCCGGCTTCTCCCTCCCTAAAGAAAATCTTCGACAGCCTCTCTGCTCGCTCCTCATGGACCTCACGTCCCTTAGTCTGTGTGATGACGAGCTTAAAGCCCTTGAATCCCATTCGAACCCCCAAAACTCAGAGGCAGAAACCATGGAAGCACAGGTGAAAAGGATTCGAATTGAGGTGGCAGATATAAAATAGAATATGACAAGAGTCTTCACCCTACTGCACTCTCTCAGCATCGAGGTCAAGCACAACAATGATTTGATGAATCGTCGAATCTCCTCCATGTCAGAAGCGGTGGACTATATAGCCAACAACATCTCCAATGTGGAATCCAATGTGGATGACAATTACAGGAATATAGCAGATGTTGAATGAAAGGTGGATAGGCTCAGAGAAGATCTGGTTCATTGCGTCCCAGGGTTTCATGATACTGCGGGCTCCAGCTCCAATCCAGATGATTCCATGGAAAGCCCAGAACCTCCCCATCCTCGTCAGAAATAATGCAGTAAGCCGGCTCTTCATTTTGCGGGTTATATTTTACTTTCTGCATTAGCTTAGAATTTTCTCTGGTTATTAACTGTTTAAATATGGGTATCTATCAGCTTTTAATGGATTCCACATCCAAATTTTGTAATGTATTGCTTCTGCAAGTTTTTCTATCCATTCCTGAAAAAACAAAACAAAACAAAAACTCCTGGTTATGGTTGTCACCCGCACAGGAGCAAAAACCATGGAGGTATCACTTGCAGCCATCCAAACCAAAGTCCAAGATCTGGATGAAAAATTTCTCAGCCTCCATCTTCAGCATTCAGCCATGAGCAATAACTGACAACAAGAATCTTCTGCAGCCAATGGGTTCTCTTCTTCCAGCAATTTCCGTGGTCCGAAGCTTGAATTTCCTTGCTTCAATGGTACTGATCCGACTAGATGGATATATCATGCAAAACAATATTTCAGTCTACATAATACTTTTGATGTCCAAAAAGTTCCACTTGCATCCTTTCATTTGGAACAGGAAGCCCTTCAATGGTACCGTTGGTACATCAAGTCGCATGACAAGCCAAAATGGACAGATTTTCACCAACTCCTTTTGCAACGATTTGGTCCTAGTGCTTTTTATGACTTCACTAGAGCACTCACTAAACTTCGTCAAAGCGGCACTGTGAGAGAGTATCAGACAGAATTTGAGAAACTAGCCAATCACACAGAAGGATTGTCTGATGAATTCTATAGGAGTTGTTTTATCAGTGGTCTTAAGGATGAAATCCAGTCAGAGGTTAAAATGTTCTGTCCCAACACAATGATGGAAGTCCTAGGGTTGGCTAAGTTGGAAGAAGACAACATTGCAGCCCAACAATGCTCCAAACCCACTTTTGTTCCCTTTCGAAATATGGGTTCTCAACGACCTCCCATTCTGCCAGCTCCTCAACCAACTCCTATCAAGCATTTCTCTGAAACAGAGATGCAGGCACGCAGGGAAAAAGGGCTTTGTTATAATTGTGATGAGAAATTCACTCGAGGACATAGATGTGTTCAACAAAATCTCTATCTCTTAGATATGGATTCTCCGCCTACCTCTAAAATTGGTGAAGAAGCTCCAGATACAATGGATTATTAGGTCGACATTCAGGAGCCGCCGATTGACCCCCCACCTCAGGCTGAACAACCAAAGATATCTCTCCATGCTTTATCCAGCATCAACACCCCCCAAACAATGTGGGTTAGGGGTTATTTCAATAAGCTTCCTCTTACAATACTCATTGATTATGGTAGCACTCATAACTTCATTGACCCTCGGATCGCCAAACATGCTGATTGTTTTGTCCATCCTTGCTCAAAATTTGAAGTCATGGTTGCCAATGGGGGCACCTTACCTTGCAAGGGGACGTGTCACAATGTGTGTCTCTCTCTAGAAGATTATAACCTACGCTTTAACATGTTTTCCTTGTCCCTAGGCGGATGTGATGTGGTTTTGGGCGTTCAATGGTTACGCACACTTGGCCCCATCTTATGGGATTTTGCTGAACTTTGGATGCAGTTTTCAGTCAATGGGAAACAACACAATTTAAGGGCTTACAACAAGGGTCTCTCCACATCATTAGTTCACATCACTTGGAAAATATCCTTAAGAAGAATTCACATGTTGTCATCGCTCAACTCCATTCCATTCATATGCACCCATCAATGGTCTCCCCTACTTCCTTGGATAGACATGCAGGTGTCCTTGCTGAACCAGTGGGCTTGTCTCCTTCAAGAGACCTTTCCGATAGGAATTTAGCCACATCTACATCTCAACAGGAAATGATGGCTATTTTGCATGCAGTATCGAAGTGGTAGCTATCCCTATTAGGAAATTATTTCTGCATCAAGACTGATCTCCAGAGTCTGGAACAACGGGTCCCCTCACTAACACACCGAAAATGGGTTATCCAACTCATGGGTTATGACTATGCGATCACTTACAAGACGGGTAAGGATAATCTGGTGGAAGATGCTCCTTCTCGCCAATTTAATGACCCAATTTCTCTTACAGCTATTTCTCTGCTTGTTCCAAATTGGTTGCAATCTGTTCAACGAGGCTATCTCTTCTATGAACTCCATGCTTCTTCATCGGCAGGGTACTCTAGGTTCCTCAAAACCTATGACCGGAAACAATGTAACTTCTTTTGGCATGGACTGAAAATGAAAATTCACCAGATGGTGGTTGAGTGTGATACTTTCCATGTCAACAAGGGTGAAACGACACTTCTTTTGGGACTGCTCGAACCCTTTCCCATCCCTACACAGATATGGACAGCTATTTCTATGGATTTCCAAGAAGTGCTCCAGTGGCACAATACCACATCTAAAAGGACACCATCAAGGATGATTTTAAGAACCCCCCCTATATTTATATATATAATAATTGGGCGAATCCCCATGATACAAAATAAATGTTGAGGGCTATTTTATCAAGAATATAATATGTATATATAATTTTTTGGCGATTTTTTCCATAAATTTGTGTAATCCTGTAAAATATTGGTGAATCTTTCATTAAGTTCTAAAATCTTGTAAAATCTTGGCGAATCTTTCTTTGAATTATAAAACCTTGTAAAATGTTGGCGAATCTTTCATAAAATTAAAAAATCTTGGCGAACCTGTCATTAAATTATAAAGCCTTGTAATGTCTTGGTGAATCTTTCATAAAATTCTAAAATCTTGGAGAATCTTCATTCAATTCTATACTTTGTGCCTCTCTTGTAGTGCTTATGTGTTACTCAAATGGAAATGCTACTCAATAAATACTATATATTAGAGACATTCTAGTATTCCTATACCATCTAGTTTGCATGGATCACTATATAATACCTTATAAACATAATTTCACCCACCTCGGCCTTCCTTTCATTTTCTTTTAGCTAGATAAGCAGTTTACTTGTTAGCATCGATCTAAGGGATTGTTTTTTTTTTAAATTATAGGAGGTAGTGCGTTTGTAAATTGTGTGCTACGCCTTATCAGTCAAGAGTGAAGCTAATTAGGGAGAGTGCTTCTTCAAAAGTCAATGATACACTCTATCAACAACTTGTTAGTAGTATTATGTATTGAATTCATAGTCAACCTAATATTTCCTTTGTTATTAATGTGGTTTCTCAATTTATGAAGGATTTACAAGAAAGTCACCTTGAAGCTAGAAAGAGAATTGTTCATTATATATAAAGGATCTTACAACTTGTTATAAAGTATTGATATTATATGAGAAAGTGAACCAACTAGTTAGTTATAACAATTTAGATTAGGCAAAATATGGAGATAACAACAAGATGACATTTGGTTATTTTATTGACTTGGCTCCCAACCCATTGTCTAGTCTTGTAAAAAATAGAAGGTGCTTTTTTTATTGACCACAAAAGTAGAGTATTGTGGTGTAGTATATGCTAGAACAAAATATGTATGGATTCAACATCTCATGGGTGAACTTGGATTTCCTATGAAGACATTTCCTATGGTGTATTGTGATAATCAAAGTGTGATACATGTTTAAAAAAAAATTGTTGCACACAATAAAATGAATCATGCGAATCTTCATGCTCACTACTTGAAACAACTAATATAATACAATGTTGTAAATATTTTTTATCACAAGACAAATGAACAAGCTTATGAGATCTATATGAAGGCCCTCTTTGAATATAAATTTCTTAAAATTTGTGTTATAATTGGGATTTAGGAAGTTGTAATTATGGGGGAGGGGGTGTAGATGTAAGTTCACCTCCTAAATCTCTAGAGTTTTGTGTTGATAGGAGGGTGTTGGAACAAAATTATTTGTAGGTTTATAAAATTTTGATATCTTCTGGAGACAATCAATCAACCATTGTCATTCAACTAGAAGAGTTAATCAGGTGGTGAACTATGAGTTTGATTGAGGATCCAACTAGGAGACTAACTAAAGCATTGGCTAAGCATTCAAATGGTTGGTAAATCATAATAAAATGGTCGGAAAAACAAGGTATAAATGAGGGATTTTGTTATGCATGCTAATCAATCTATGTGGAACTCATCTTCCTCACTTCAAGGGACCTTATTACATCTTGGTTCTATATAAGATGGACATATGCATCAATCTAAAAATTTAAGGTATTGCAATGTGTGCATGTGTGTATGTGGAAATATGTTGGTTTCTCACTTCTTTTTTGAACTATGCCCAATGGTGATTAAGTATTGTATTGATGTCTTTAGAAAACATTGTCTCTCTCTTGGAATACTAGCTATCTACTCTACCCAATCCTCTATTTCTCCAACATATCATAAAGATGATTGAACTCAACCATTAAGGAATAAAAATAGAGAATAAAGGTTTCCTTTTCATAAAATGATTATAGATAATTAACGAGTTAAAACCATTGGATACTTTTTTAAAACTTTACTTTGAGTTTTGATCCATTTTTCATAATGTTGTATAGTTTTAAGGTGATCAATTGTTTGAGGAATAAAGGAAAATTGATATCAACAATAAGATAATAAAAGGTTGAGAGTAAGTAAATGGGGATGATCACACAAAACATGATTTAAGTCTATCATTAAAGTACATAAATGTGCTCTATAAACTAACAGTCATACAAAGACAATGATTTTCTTCTACCATTCAATCCCAAGAGATATTTTCCTAATAACTTCAAATTATATGGAAAATACAAAAACGTATTGTAAAAAATATCTTGATTGAGTACCTGAAAACAAGAAAGGAATACCATGCAATGACAAAGAGATAAAAAAAAAAAAATCCAACATCAACCCTAATAAACAATGTAAACATGTTTTTGAACGAAACAATAGGGTGTCCATTACATACACATGTAGAAACAACTATTTCAAAAAAAAGAGAGCAAGACCTGGTTGGAAGTTAGAAAAACATTACTGGATCTTTATCAGACATTAGGTATGACCCTAGATCGCAACATGTACATGATGGTACTTCCAGTTTTGGAATTGATAAATTTATCCCCATTCATGTTCCAGGACAAAAAATATAGGGCAGAAGGAGTTCTTGCAAAATTTCCAGGGCCATTACCAAATATGGGGTCCCATTTCTCTGATAGAGAAACTTCAGATATCAATGGCTTATTTAGTCATTCTCTTGACATTCAGTATTCTTTTTGTGATCACTCTATGAATCAAGATACACCTTTTCCAACACCTGAAAATATGGAACCCAGGGTTCATAAAAAATGTTGTTTAAGAGAATTTATAATGTCCCCTCTTTTCCTTTTGAAGCATGAGGAGAAGATACACAGGGGACCAACCTCTATGCACTGAAAACTTATAAAGGATTCTGCATAATAAAATAAAATCCCAGAAGTGTTCACCCTTTTAAAATATAGAGGGTTGGCTCTTCTAATCTACTCTAGAGGTGCATATCACAATTCAGGGGCAATCTTATTAACTGAGGTGGTTTGTAACTCTAAAGTAACCTACTGTGTGGGTGCCTCTAGCATAGTTTGATTATCTTGTCCTTCTGGGATTCGAATGACTAGTTGCTTTGTACAAATTCAAAAAGTAGCTATAACCATAAGAAGTAAAAGAAACCACTCCTAAAAATTCCACATTTGTCCAACACACATTTTCAAAATATAAAGCAATTTTGTTCTCATTTCCAATCCCTAGATCTGAGATGGTTGCCTCTTTCCAGTCTAGCAACCATGGATCAAATTGAATAGTGTCGATATGTAATTAAGGGACTTATATCCCACTTAACTTATCAACATAGATACTTTTGAAAAAAAACTTATTCTTAGTCTTTGTTCTCTACCTCTGATGTGAATAACTCATTCAATGATTAAACATTTGTAATCCTCAAATTTGAATATAAGAAACAATGATCTTAACTTGAAAATGATGGGGTTAAGCCGAAATACCAACAAACCAACTCTAATAAAAAAATTAATGTGATTATGTATCCGCGTGAGGAAAGATATGTAGCTACACTAAGTGGCCCCCCTTTAATCATCAATCAGTGGAGAGAAAGGTTATTTATTTCCCTACTCAAATTTAGGGTTTTTGTTCAATCTCTAATTACCTGTGAACAACCAATTAAGTAGACAATCCCACACTCTTATCCTTTCACGTAGATGGGTTTTAAATATTGACTGGGCATGTATAATACTCTTGTTCTCTTTGCGTATTCCCTCCCCCAATTGTTTTAAGGACCTTCCACTCCTAGAATGGCCTTCCTCCCAATATTTATGCCCACATTCCTTTCCTCAGCAAGGCACTCGCAACAAAACACACTCACCCAATGTCCATAGGAAATACAAGGAGAAGGGATCACCCATGTACTAGGAAAATTTGCAGTGGCAATTGGCCATGTAATGTTTTTGAATATTTCCACTTATAATGCTGGTTTCCTATGTATTTCATAACAAATAAATGGCCTGAAAGGAACCTAGTGGTGATTAAAATCACCAAGGCAAGGGAGAAAAATGCTCAACAATTATATAATCATCCAAGCAATCACAAAAACGCCTCAAGCCACACAAATTGGCCCCATCAAGTGATAAATTTACCCATCACTGTTTTAAAATGCTCCAACATTATTAAAGCATCCATAATCCAAGCAATCACAAAAACGCCTCAAGCCACACAAATTGGCCCCATCAAGTGATAAATTTACCCATCACTGTTTTAAAATGCTCCAACATTATTAAAGCATCCATATATTGATAAATAACAACCTTGAGCACTTATAAATTCACCCATTGATGATAAAAACTCCCCAAGCACTTCAATACTTGCCTTAAGCACTTCAAATTCTCTCAATGATGATAAAAATGCCCCAAGCACTTCAATATTTTCCCTGACACTTCAAAATTCTCCCAACGATGATAAAAATGCCCCAAGCACTTCAATATCTGCCCGAGCCACTTAAAAATTCACCCCAGGCACTTCAATATCTGCCTGAGGCACTTAAAAATTCACCCCAGGCACTTCTTAAATCACCCATTGATGATAAAATTTCCCCAAGCACTTCAATACTTACTATAGGTACTTCAAAATTATCCCAATGATGATTAAAAAACCCCAGGCACTTCAATATTTTCTCCAGGCACTTCAATATTTGCTCCAGGCACTTTAAAAGTATCCCAACGATAATATAAACGCCTCGGGCACTTCAATATTTTCCCCAGACACTTCAATACTTTCCCCAGGCACTTCAAAATTTGTCTAATGATGATAAAGACACCCTAGTCACTTCAATTTCCCCCAACAACCAATCAACTCGTCTCTAGCAAAAGAAAATTTCCCAGTTATGGTTAAAATTATCGAGGCAAAAAGATAACAGCCCAGTGATGTAGGCAAAAATCTCAAGTAATCACATAACAACTCAGGCAATGAAAAAATGTCCCAAGTAATGGAAAAAAACACCCAAACAAGAGAATAATTCACCCAATGAGTGAGAAACATGCCCAGGAATTCAAATATATTTAGAAATTTCAATTTAGAAACTACCTATAAAATTGCAACAGCTCTTAGATTAGAGCCATTGATTTCAAGATTCATATTGGAACGAGTGGTAGTTTAAGAGACTTTCCATAATTTATGGACTTAGGGTAGAGCCTTGCCTTGGAAGGCATATTTCATGGACTTCTTATCTTGTTGACTCATTCTTTCAACTAAATGTAACCTAGTGTCGTCTTCTTGGAGCTTGTGTGGGTCACACAATTTAGATTCCAACCCTCATTTCTTGGATTGGTTCAACTTGGAGCCTTGTGCCACCCTTGTGAAGAGTACCTTGTGGATTATTCAACCCTCTTCATGGATTTCCAGCCACACATGCGACATGACAACCTCCTTCCTTGAGATCAGAACCACCTATTGATGAACTGGAGCTAGTGCTTAATATGGGGAGCCTTGTTTCATGGATCTATTACTCGCATTTGGAGGATTTTCATGAGGACACTTCACCTTCTTGTTGACATGGAGCTAGCACCCTCCTTATTTGGTGGATCTAGCCTTGTTTGAGAGGCCTTTTCATGTTGTCCTTTCATCTTCTTTGTTCATGAGTTGGAGATAGCACCCTCTTGGAAAAGGCTTGTTTCATGTGTATTGGTGTTTGACCATGTACTTTTTTTAATTGTATGAAGGAATTTAGGATCATCTATTTATCTCTATGGTTAATCTTTGAATTCACTTGCTTTACCATACTGTATGCGCCTATGTGTTTAAGAGGGAAAGATTTTGCTCATTGGAAGTTGTTTATCCATGTCTATTATAGAGACAATAATCTTGCTTGATTCATAAACTTCTCAAGCTTCCTTCACGGAGTTGGCATCTTATGACCAAGTGTAACTTATAGAAATAATAGTGGCTTATGTAATGAATCTATATTGCACTGGAATACAACTATTGAAACTACTATTATCTTGTCTATATTGGGTTGTGTCAAACATGCTTCAAATTTATTAGATTGGCTTGTTTTAGATTGTGCAATGAATGATATTTTGTTGTAATATTTTATTCTTCATGTTAGTTAATTATTTCTAGTAGAGCCGTTGTACTTAAAATTTGGGTTCAATGCTTCTTTGTGTGCTCTGTTTTAGGGTGTTCTACTATCCTTGAACCAAGAAGTATCACACCAATGTTGATGCCTACATACTACACAGTGGAGTTTTGTGTTAAGATTGATTTCAATGTCTGTGCCTTGTTTGGTTGGTTGAGGATGTAGAATTTTGCAAAAGCAGTTGTAGATGATACTATAGTGTGAGCTACAGTATGGCACAAAGAGGAGGATTGTTTGTGTGAAGAGGTCAAAGAAGAAGAGCACCCAAAAACCACAATCAAGATGCAAATGGAGATATTGCAGAAGCTTTAAGAATGATATATGTCAGTCTGGATTCCCATGAAAGCTTTCTAGAGAAGGGGATTTACTACAGAAATATATGATGAGAATTATGAGAGAAGTGACACAGATGAAGAATAGGTTCCTAAAAAAGAAGCTCAAAACGTAGAAGAAACGTTGATAAAAACAATGAAGAGTTTGAAGAGTGGACCCATCTACTTATTCAAAAATTTGAATCCAGAAGCTTTGATTCACTAGATTAGTGAAATAGAGAAATTATTTGACCTGGAAGGATTTGAAAACCCCAAGAGAGTAAAATTTTCATGTACCAAGCTCAAGAGGCACACATCCTTGTGCTAAGATAACCTACAGTTGGATAGACAAAATAAAGGTAAGGAAAATATCAAACATCAGAGAGGATGGTGGTCAAGATGAAGGCCAGATTTTTTCTTGCGGATTTCTCTTTGAACCCACTAAAAAAGTTTCAGAACTTGAGATAGGCTTTATGAAATCATTAAGGGGTTTCCTCAGACTTAAAACTAACAATCAAGTAGAAAATCCAGGATATTGATTACCCATGTAACTTCAAATAATCGGATGCTCTAATATGGGGTATGAATGACTGCTTGAAAATTGGCTTGAAAAGAGTTATTTTCATAGGGGGTTCTAGATTAGTCATTGATCTCACAACAATGGGAAAAACTAAAACACATCGTGCGAAACAACTAGAAAATCACATGGATCAAGATGGCCCTTGAAAACCTTGAAGATTACAAGTTCATTCCAATATAAGAATCTACTAACAAACTAGCAGTCTAGTAAGAGAACAAGGTGATCTTTGGAAAATCAGAAAAGACCATGATGTTTGGGGACCACAACCCCATAGAACAACCCAGTTGGAAGACTACTTTGGACTTGATATCTACTAGGAAATGAGATGGCCCTTCTCAATGCTTAAGGTCACACAGACCAACGATCTTTATGACTCTTCCTACCTTTCTTAAATTCAACTTTGTCTAATTCATACCCAATGTGTGTGGGGATTTAGGATATATTTTCTCCAGCAGATTGACAGTACAATAGAATTGGAATTACCTCCTAACAACAATGCACAATTGAATGCACCAACCCCTTCATATTCATGGGAGCAGCTTCAGCTCGCCACCTTTCATTTCTACTTTGTTAGTGCTAATTCATTGTTTCCAGGCAATCAAAGATGAAGGAACCATTCCTCCATCTGGTTAGAGAGGAAAGGGCCAAAAATAGAGCATAGGTAGAAGATTCCACTCATGCAAAATCATATTTCCACCCAACTGATCCCTTTAATACCCAAGGATAGATGAACAATTTCATGGATAAGCACAACCAAGAATTAAAAATCAACACTCCATAGAGAAGACCCTATAAAGGAATCTCACATGATCAGATTCTTGAAACTGTGCATCAACATGAAAGCCTTGTCCGAGAAAAGGATGAGCTTTAGGCATAGGGATGAGCTTCTAGCAAAAGGTTTTCATATCTCTGAACTACTGAAAACAATCAAGTGCCTGGATAACAATTCCATTCTTGGAATAACGAGGAGAATTTCAAGCAAACAGTTCTCTGGTGTCTAGAAACCATGGTTGAGGACATTTGGGGCCAACATATACCATCATTAAGGAGGAGCCACCAAAAACACAAGAGAAGAACTCCCTAAAGTAGAAGATTCCATAGAGAATAGGTAGAAGATTCCACTCATGCAAAATCATATTGCCACCCAACTAATCCTTTTAATACCCAAGGATGGATAAACAATTTCATGGAGCAACACATCCCATAATTAAAAATCAACACTCCAGAGAGAAGAGCCTATAGAGGAATCTCATATGAACATACTCTTGAAACTGTGCATCATCTTGAAATACTTGTCCGAGAAAAGGATGAGCTTTAGGCATAGGGATGAGCTTCTAGCAAAAGTTTTTCATCTCTCTGAACTACTGAAAACAATCAAGTGCCTGGATAACACTAATATTCTTGGCATAACAAGGAGACTTTCAAGCAAACAGTTCTCTAGTGTCTAGAAACCATGGTTGAGGACATTTGGGGCCAACATATACCATCATTAAGGGGGAGCCACCAAAAACACAAGAGCAGAACTCCCTAAAGTGCAAGTGACACTTCAGTGCAAAATACTTACTGTCCTCTAGGAATCAGTAGTATGCCTCCAAAAACTTAAGTTGTTTTATATACTTTGATATAACTGTTTGGTTGCATCACTTAGTTTATCTATTGATAAAATGTATCCTTTCGGGAAACTTGTTCAACAGGTTTTACACCAAGGAACCTAAGAAAAATCATAATTTTACCGACATTAGTTGTTTGAACAATGTAGTTGCAAGTTTAAATGCAACTCAAGTGATGCATCCTCATTGAAATTCACTTCCACAAATTGCCTCAACAACTAAACACCTAAAATACAAAACCAAATACAACGGGTGTAAGTATGTCTAAAAACTTGATGACATGCATTTAACATTAAACTCAATTTCTGAAAGCCACACAAGGAAGGTAGACTCCATTATAAGAGAGATCATTGCACTTACTGGAGTTAATTCATGCAACTAAGACATTAATTCATGGAAATACATAAGACAAATATAAGACAAAAATATCTAAAAATATTAAAGGAACAAGTTAACTAGATATGAGAACTAATGACAACCTTAACTTTGTAATTACCTTTGCAAGAGAAATATCCCTGTCTTTTACACAAAAAGAAATGTCATCACATAACTTTTTCCTTGCATCCTTCAAAACTTGCCAACGTTATAAAAATAAGTATATAATAGAACATTAACTGGGACCATAAATTATATTTTATTACTTCCAATGTATTGATGTTGCCACTGAAAAAGGTAATTCCTTTCAAACAACTGAAATGGAAAATCCAAGAAAATGCTTTCATGCAATGATAGTGACAGCTGAAATGCCAAATCCAAACTTCAAAACCCATACATATTAAATTGTAGGAAGACAGTCAATGGAAAAAAATCCAAACCAAGATTCCTATATATATCAAATAGTTGGAAATCAGTCAAGGACAAAACCTGCTCAATAAGATCAACCAGAATAATAATTTCATAAAAGATGACTGCAAAAAGAATAGATGGTATATTAACTGGGGTTACAATTATCTAGAAAGAATTTCAAAGCAGTCTGCTAGAAACAATGGTTCTTGTCTTGAAATGGGGTTCAAAAATATTTAAATAAATAATTGTGACAGAAATAAGCATAGACATTGTAAGACAAATTACTTCAGCAAATTGAGATCACTGATACCCATTAGAACTAGACACAGTAAGACTAGTTCCTTTAGCAATTGAGATCACTGAAAACCATTAATTAAATTTATACACAGAGATATATTTTGTAATAGCTTATTGGGTTTAAAAGGAGGCAGGTGCAGGGGGTTCCTCATCGACCTTGGAGGAAATTAAGAATTAAATTTCACTTGGGGAAATGAAGAATTAAATTTCACTTGGAAAATTGGCCTTAGCAATGTGGAATAGAATCCAGTTGGAAACCAAATGAGGGATCAGAGTCCTTACTGTAGTAGGTAACACAACTATCCTTATCAGGCATATGGTGAATTGGATCCTCCCTAAATAACCCCAACTATGAAGGATGATCGAATGCACTCAAAGCGTTGCCAACAGAATGGATACAATTCATTTCTTCCATACGCTTCAATCTGAGAACAAAAAGGCAGACAATTTGGAAAACCATGCAACTCTTTTGCCTAATAAAATTTTATTAAAAATGGGGAGGGGTGATCATGATAAGCCTAATTTGACAATATCTCTCATGACAAGCATGTTTCTCATGATCCCCAGGCTTAATTTTCTAACACAAAGATTTTTGCAGCTTGGAAGAGAACACGTCATCTTACACATATCTTGAGGTGAATTACACCTATGAAGACCTTCATGTCCAACCTTCAAGCAACAAGAATGCTGCATGGATGATTTGTCAAATAAAGAACAGATCTCCATACACGTATGATTTTTCTTTTTGCAATCATGATTCTCATCAAGACCTTCCAAATTCCAACAATCATCCACATCAGTTCCTTGGTGCGATTCAAGAGAGCAATATGTGCACTTCTCATCAAAACATGGTTACCCATACAAGAGCATCAGAGGAATGGCCTTCTCCAGAACACATTGCCAAAAAGTTGTCAAAAGCATATAGAACATTTACAACCACATAAAGAGTGTCTTTGCTTTCGTTCTGCAAGGGCTAGAACTGCCTCCAGTTGCAATTTTTGTACACAATTATTCCCAGAAAATTCTTCAATGTTGAACGGAAGCCACCTTTCAACGCAATCACACTGTACATCAGCCAATGCCACTAAAGAGTCCTGAAATTTAGTGTGCCAAAAATCACCATTTCTACCTCTTCTTTCCAAGATACTTGTATAATTGATCTGACATAACACAAAGTTCTATCATGTAATATAGATTCATCTAGAGCTGCAAGCTCCAGGCATGTCCTGCAAATTGATGAGGATATCCCCAAGTTATATTGGAGAATCTCCTACTTCCTATGAGTCAAAATTCATAAGCACCTTGTTGGAACCTGCCTTAACAACACAAACCAAGTTCATGTGAAGGATCTTCACCTTCATAGCAAAACGTTTCAAGTCTACAACCATCCAATCCTTTGCTTCTATCTGAGCACTAACAAGCTTCAAATTCCCCCAAAAGGCACGACTACACTCATAATAATGTCCCAACACTTCTTCTACAGTCAAATCAATATAAGATAAGCTTTCCTGATGATTTTCCCATCGAGTGAAAGGAGACATTGCAACAAGTTCAACAATTCCTCCATACCTTAGTCAGAAGTATAAATTTGTAGAAGTTTTACACAGAATTCATCTTTTAATCATCCACGTCGGAGACATCAACATCCTTGATATCTCTGTAGAATAATCCCTGTAACAAATTTTCATCATTCTTCACCAAGCTCACCCCACTTTGGAAACGCTGGAAGATAACTTCTGTCTCTTTGTGAAAATGAATCCTGATTAAAAAGCCAAGTGTCACAACTTTTAAATTTACCTTTGAGCAGCAACATTAATATAAAGGTAAAGGTTAAGAAACTCAAATATGAGAAATTCAAGGTTCAAAGATCAAACCAGTAAAACCTAACTAATAAGACAGTCCTCAAAACAAACCTTCTTGTTGAATATTGTCAAATTACTCAAGGCATTATTGCTCACAAGGAAAGCCAAGACAAGTTGTTTTTCAATGAACTATCCCTCTGTTGGTTATGGCTTCTTCAGGAGATTCTCTGCATCCAGTTCTTGTATCAAAAATTCCTCAATAATAAGCTAACAAAATCTCATCAGTTGCTCTAAAATGCCATCGCTCAAGGAAACCCCAAAAAACAATATTTTGTGTTGGTAAACATTTTAGGAACTATTAGGTTTTATCCATTCATGGAGTGCATTGTCTGAAACTCGGATGACTTGAGTGGACCCTGATAACTTTTTGTTGCTTCCAAATTTTAGAATAAGCTGCTCAACTGGCACTACAGGGCATTTTTTTCCAGATCCATCTTTTCCAAGCAAAATTCATGCCTTTTGATCCGTCTTGTCATGGTTTCCTGTGTCCTTCAACATAATCTCTTCTTCAAACAAAATTGGGTGAGCAGAATTTCAAGACATTTCAATAATCAATGTGACCTGCACCCCATTCATGATATGAAATTTAATCTCCAAGGAAGATAAAAGTAGTTTCTCAGCATAATTATTAGATATTGTGACCCAACATAAAAGGAAAATTGAGAAGCTAGAAGCTAAATGTGATATTCTTTACCAATTGGTCCTGGGCCTATCTAGTAGTTCCCAGTCTGTGGATTATTATCCAAGGATGTCAAATAGGTCTACCCCAGTTATTGCAAAAGATGAAGAAACAATTCAGCGAGCTCTAGGGGATTTGGAAATGGAACATGTGGACTAAGATCTCTAGTTACCACCTAATGTCAAGTAAGAAGACCATAGTGAGCATGTCTGTTTCTGATTCAAGGTTTAGCTATATCTTGTAAGTTAGTTTTGATACTAGGCAAGTTTCTTAGGATCTAGATTCTATATCAGTACATCTTTAAGCTATATCTTTTTGAAAGTTAGAATAGTTCAAACTATAGGAAACAATTTTGAATTTTGGACAACTTATGAAAGACTAGCTTATGGAAAGCCCCTTTTTGTTTGTGTTATACTTATTATGATGTACGGTGCAGCCATAGCAACTTTTTAATACAAAATATAACCATTTCAGTTTTTAAAAAAAGAATTACATCTGCACGTGGAATTTGGCTAGCATATTAATAATAACACCTCTACCTATGTTTGACCAGTCTAAAATTGAAACATCACTTGGAGTTTTCAAGATGCTATCTTTGGCATTGTACCCATGTAACATGGAGAAAAGAAGGGGTTAAGACCTGCAGAAAATATCATATTTGATTTGTAAAACATTGAAACATCACCTGGAGCTTTCCAAGATTCCACGTTCCACAAATACAGACAACTTCAAGCACCTTATCATGCATGACCTGTGGATCAAAGTCATCCTCACGGTCCTCTTCATTCTGCCACAAATCTACGCCTCACATGTATCTCCCAATGTTTGTTACAAGGACACCTTCTGCATCCTGCAATGTTACACAATATACTTAAAATCAAAACTATATATGTACATGGTTTCAGATAGATAAGTTGTAGATGTTTTAGCACCCACCTCAGGAACTTCAATATCCACACCATCCACTTCTAGTCGAATTTGCCAAGGAAAATCGACACATGTTCTATCCATAATGTCCTTGGCACCTTCTTTTGCATACAAAAGTTTATTCAGAAACTGCAGAATAATACAGATGCAAAACATTGATTAACCCATATTCATTCACAATTTGCAACAATGGCAATCACAAGCAAAATAAATCATTTTCCTAAGAAAAGCAGTAATGTAAAATTATGGCAGTTATATGACTAACAACCTGGAAGAATACCCAAATCACTCAATAACACAAACAATTGCTTATCTTGCAATAAACCACCAAAGCATAAAACATGCCATCATTGTCTCTTTTGAAGTCATGCATTAACATTGTATGATACCACCAATTCCAAGCAGTCTTTTACAAAACATGCATGAGGAAAGGCTGCTATTGATATTTCTATAAAGGGAGTCAAAATCTACGGCCATTTGGAGAAGACCCAACTCGCAAGATATACTTGCCAAGATGACATAAGAACAAAATGTTAATCAACACCATTAAATGTGCCTCTGGTAGACTCAACATTGAACAATCAATATAATAAACAATTAAATATGACCACAAAAAGAAACAAATCCCCAATTCTCAAATGGCACCATAGTGCATAAGAAGCATATAAAAATGTGCCATTATTGAACAAGACATTTTGCACACCAATAACATGAGCATTTGTTTACTTTCAGATGCCCTGCTCTAGATCAAAATTTAGTGGCAGAGTTTTTTAGAGGTCATTCACTTAATAGAAGTAGAAAAATAACAATAACTTACAAAACCTGACCCGAGGAAAGTCGTTGGCATTTGACATCTAAATTAACATTCTAAGATATAAATTTCATTCTCCAATAGCCATGCATCCTAAGTCATGCTCAATTTAATGACTATAGAAAAACATTTTCATTCTCTTGCATATAAAATGGACGTCAAGGCTATAATTAACTAATAACAAAGCAGATAAATCTCTAAATCGTTTTGACAGTGCTGCTTGAATATTTGGCATAATTCCTTAATGCAAACACCTGGAAATCACAAGTAACTTGCATGGTTTCGACAACATAAAATGTTAACATCCATCAAACCATTTTCTTATACACTTTAAAGTTTAAACAAGCATTACATGGTTATAAAACTTTTCAGGGCTTTCTTCTCTAAGGATATGAATGTCTAATGCAACCTTTGCATCACATCCAATTCCTGTTAAAAGGCCGAAAATATTTATAATCCACTTCAGAAAACTGGATAAATTGGATCGAGTTTGAAGACTTGAAACAAAAGAATGTAGGCAGAACAAAAGCATACCAAGATAATTGTTCAAAACTTTCACTGTGTCATCGTTCTTCTAATAATCTTTGGGGACCGAATTCAACCAAAAACCTCGAATCCAGGGTGAAATAACCAGCGAAAATTCCCTATGGTCCATAAATCGGGGCGAACAAAATAGCAATCCCCTCTATGAATGAAAACCATGGGTGAACGAGCTGCTCATGCCTCCATGAATGAAAATTTACTCGCGAACCAACTACCTTTGGACTCCATTAAGAGAATGATGGGGGCGAACCGACCATTTCCTCCATCTTTCACTAGACTAAATCAAATTTTCCCTCTCTCGCTGGGTGGGCTATCTGATTTTTCACATTGTGGCCATTCATAAAATGTGGGCTAATTTATTAAATTTCAAAAAAATGATTTAATATTAAAAATTCGCCCAGGGTTTCTTAGTGACCCCTATAATTTCGCCCATGGGCTATAATTCGCCCCTAAAATTTTCCCTGGACACCATATGAAGTAGTTTATGGACAGGCACCGCTAGTTCTTCTTCCATACATGCTCAACAGCTCCCGAGTTTAGGAAATTGACTCGGTTCTTCGAAACCACGATCAGATTCTTCTCATTCTGCAGGACAATCTTCACATGGCAAGAATTCGACTGAAACAACAAGCTGATCAGCACCATTCTGAGCGCACTTTTCATGCAGTTGATATGCTGGTCCTTATTCATCTACATCCTTCCAAGCAATCCTCCTTGAAACTCAAAAGACATCAGTGGGCCAGAATGCAACCCGAGGATGCTACAGGGGAACCACTCCTTCAGATTCTGCATTAATTTCCACATCTAGAGCTTTGAGGACAAAGCTTTTTCTAAGGGAGAGGGGATGTTAGGAACCCATGTCAACCCTTCTATCTACTTTGTTAGTATATTGTTGTTGGACGCATATGCTTTGTAAGTCGTCCTGTAGTATTTGCTGATCCATAGTTTGTATTATTGTTATTGGACGCATATGCTTTGTAAGTCGTCCCGTAGTAATTGTTGATCCATATTTTGTATTGGCCCATGGTTTGTATTGACACATGGTATTAACCCATGGTATTGGCGCCTAGACTTAGTATATAAGTTTGTGTTGAGACCAATGAAGGCACCATGAAGTTATTTGTATTAAGTTTGCTCAAAGGAGGTTGCCCCCTCGAAGTGGCCTGTGATCAATATAAAAGTGATTCTGAGTTCTGTTATTTTTGCCATCTTGTGTTTTCATTAATTAAATATTGCAAGTTCTTCATAGACCATCTATCAACGAAGAAGTTAAGACCACGGAAGCTGGTTTGCGACACAAATAGAGAAATTAGAAGCCAAGTTAAAGTGTTATCGAAGAGACAATGAAGATTTATGTGGTAGGAATTCAAAATTGGAAGTAATACTTAAAATACATCAGATGGAAGAAAAGTACAAGGAAAAAAAAATTTCCGACCAGAAAAATCATATAGAAAAATTATGTGCACAAATTGAGGAATTATAAGATGAAAACAATTTTAATCAGAGATTGAAAAATCAAGATATAAAGAAAAAAAAATGATTACGAAGCAAAAATAACACGGTTGAACAAAATTGTTACCGACAAGGATGAAGAACTAACGCAGATACGACATAAATTAGAAAGTCAAGAATCAGAGGTTGGCCAATGTCGACAACAGATAAAAGTTCTTCAACAACAAAATGACGACTCTAAAAAATCACACAAGCTGGAGATCGCAAAAAGTAATAAAACATTATCCAACAATTCCAAAGAAATTTTCAGATTAAGAAATCATAACAAGACACTAATCACAAAAATTAAGAAGTTGAAAAATAGTTGGAAGACGGAAAATCTGCGGAAGACATGGAAGGAAATATTCTAGACAAGTAGAAAGAAAATAGTTGCATCAGAAGTCATAATGAAGATCTTAAGGAACAACTTAAGAAGTTTGAAGATGATAGAAAATCGCAAGTAGAAGTGATTAAGAAGTTTCAAAATGATAACATGCAGTTACAAAGCAAGTTGGAAAAGATACAGAACAAAACCTTAAAACCTCAAGGGACAAAAATACAACTTCCAACTCAAATTAGTACTCAAAAGATGACACTCGTAAAAGAAAATGGCATTGTGAAAATTCCCTATCGACACCCCAACCATAAAAACCGATATTTTGAAAAGTGGGAAATGTCGAAAGATAATGGTACTAATGTGATCAAATCTCCCGACGACAGATCAGTAGGGAATCCCAGCAGTCAGCAACAAATCAATTTGGGATGGATTGACCCATCCACATATCGAAAGTTATGCTCTACACTTAGCAGTTCGTATAGACATGTTTCGTCGGCCGCGACATCGCAAAGAACAAATTGACACAATTATAAGGCTTTGAGGACAAAGCCTTTCTAAGAGAGTGGCAATGCTACGAATATAAATAGGATAATAATAAAATAATAATTGTTAATTATTATAGTAGTTAGCTATTAATGTGAAGGGACATAACCCTTCATTATGAATGCTCAAGCCATATAAAAGGTGATCCATGTTGTAATATTCAATCATCTTCTTATCGATTAAAATATCAATATATATTTGCCTATTAATGACTTATCTAATATTCCAGGTGTCCTGGTAATATTCATTGTGTGAATGAATAATTATTCGATTCAAACTCACACATGGAAGCACTAATGTAGTGAAGGAGGCTCAATGGAGGTCGCATGGGGAGTTGACTGGAGTCAAATAGACAATCTAGTCTCACTGGGGTCCCAACGGAGTGTTTCAGTTAGTTAACAAGTCAATCAATCCTCACATCAAGGAGAAATCCACAAATAACTCAAATAACTGAAGTGTAACTGAGTAGTAGGTGAAGAAGGGCGCCTTTCACAAGTGGTAGGTGAAAGGTGGGCGCATCACTGACTAGGAGGGCTAAAAATGAGTGGAAAGACGCTCTCGGGGCTAGCAAACTGGGGACTAGGTGCTAGAGGACACCGACCTGATGACTAGGATGCATGCAATTGCATGCCTGATTGCAATTGCATGACTGCATGCATGAATGAAATGCAAAATAATGAAAAATGTTGGTAGGACTAGGATGGAGTATAGGAATATCCTAACAAAAATAAGGGGGGTGAGAAATATAATACCTCTAAGAATTTTGAATTATTTGATTAAATTTTTTATTTGAGAAATATTCTCCAAACAATTATTTTGTAAAAGGGTTATAAAACACTATAGTCACACTCATGTGGGTGAATATTATGCAAAAAAAATATTATTTTATTATTAATAATAAAAATAGACACTTGGAGGAACCAATTGAAAGAGGGGAAACCATCATGAGATAATGAACAAGTGGATAGAAAACAAGATATTTTGTATCAACCAAATCCAAGTCAAAATCTGAGCAAGCCCACGAGATCCACAATTATAGGGATCAAGATATTTGCTTGAGATTTGATTGAGATGACACAATACCTGGGAAAAAATTATATATAATGGTGTACTCAAAAGACACAAGACACGGGATGTTGTGTGGTGCACAGAGAGAAGTTGTTTTTATGTTGAGGGAATGTTGTTGAGTACTCTGTCTCTATTTGAAGGTCCATCCTTTGAGTCTATTACAGGCTCTTGGGAATAGTGCTTTGTTTAGATTGTCTTAGATAAGTTCATTGGTCTATGGTTGTGATCCATATCGTGGTGAAGTTGGGAAAGTAGAGTGGTTTTCCTCTTCTATGATTGGGAGGAACTGGGGAGCTCCAAGTGTTTTTCCCCTTCAAATTCTTAAAACGATAAGATCATATATATTCGAATGGTATGGAAAGGCCTTGCTTACGGGCAGACGCACGAAGATGGTTCCCATTTTCGTTGCAATGGGGGCGCGCTAGCGGAAAAAAAAGTGGCACCTATGCACCTAAGGAAGCGCGCACACACCGCTAAGTTCGGTACCGAACCGAGGCGTGTGCGCGCAATAGTGACACACACGCGCCTCTGTTAAAAAAAAAAAACAATGCCCAATTTCCGCATTGTTCAATTGGCCGGCCGAGCGCGACTTGCATCTCCCTGTACGCGTGACTTGAACCACCAAAGTTGCCCAAATCAACTTCAAAACCACCCCACAACACCCACTAACTCATCAATAGGGCGATTGATAGGTAAATATCAAGTTTTGTTTTCATTTTATTCATTCTTTGTATCAATTTTTTTTATTTTTTTTGTTTATTTAATTGTAAATAATTCTCAAATTTTGAAAACAATGAACCAATTTTCTATTGCAGATTGTAAACTAAGACAATGAGTGAACAATATGTTAACCCCGAGTCCGGTGGAACACAAGAAAACCCAAACCTTGGACCCAATGCCGAAGAAAACCGTGAACACAATCCAAATGCCGAACAAAACCAAAACCCACAACCTAATTTTGAACAAGATGACATTAACCACTATGTAATTGAAATACGAGTGCACACTTGCGAACTTAAAAACTTGGGTGAACCATCTCGATTGTCTCTTGCCACGTCAATTGAGAACTCAATCGACTCCCTCATACATGCACACCAGCAATTGACATACATGACTCAATTTAGAGCTAGGATGCGGGAGTACTACTCCACGGGCATCTCCAAGGAAGCAATAAAAGATTTGAACATTTCAAAAGCCCAATTATATAGTATGTTCACTGAGCCGAAAACAGGCCAACCACCAAACATTACAAAGCCACGTGTCTGCATGGATTGGTGTCATTACCGACCGTGGAGGGACAATTGGATGCAGAGGTGGTTCATGGTGTACGATAAACCTCCCTGCAATAATAGGGAGGTTCCACAGTACTTCCTTTGCCAACTGTGGGCTGAGTTTTGTCTCAGTTTACATGTCAACTATTTTGACATAACCGAGTTCTAGGGTGTTGGGCGTGGCTCTACCCAAGATCGACCTGCTGCCAGGAGGAACCCACTGAGAGGGCCACCACCTACGAGGCGTGACCCCAACCCTTCTCCCTAGCCACCTCAGTTGCCCCATAAACTTGATCAGATCGAGGTGGCAATGAGGAATGTTGCACGTGGTCTCCTCAGACACACCTCCTTGGTAGCAATGACCACAGTGGAGAGGTCAGGTGACCTTGATAGAGATCCAGGTGCAGGGCCTTCACGACAGGGCCAGGATAGACCCATGATCGATGGTAGCCATGCTGGGCATTCCAGTTCGATGGGGACAATGGCACATCTTTGTCCCCATTGAGGGCACACTTGCCCTGGCTCGATCGAGGGTTGTTATATGGATCAAGTCAGCAATTTTTTTAATGTGTTTTCAATCATCACTTTATAACTTGTAAAGTATTTTGAAAGTATTTTTGTTTGACTTAAACTATTATTTCAATGTACAGTTATTTAGAGCTAATACACCAAGATGAGAAAACGTAGAATCTCCCAACCTAGATGCAACAATGGTAGCTGCAAATGAAATTGCGGCACCCCACACGGAGGTATTTTCAGTACCTGACACAATTTTGTTATTACTTATGTCATTTATATTACTCAAGTATTTATATTTATGGCATACACGTTGATAGTTCATACAATGTTTTTAAATATCTTGATTTCCTAGATAATGACTTGTTTAACATGTTCATAACATGCATGCATTTTGTTGTCCACAGGTGTTTTGTGACTACAGTGATCAGCCACCCCCTCCAGGGACTGACACATCACCATATACACAGGTACAATGTGTAGTTATAAGCATGCTTTTAATTTGATTTGTTACGACTTACTATGGTTTAATTTATTGTTTGTTTACTAAATTGTGATATTACAAATGTATATGTAGGTTCCACCAGTAGCTGTGTCTCCACATTTTAGTCCTGCATATCCACCCTCTCCCATGAGTCCCCCCCCCTCGCTTTCATCTAGACCCCTCCGTACGTCCACCCCCTCCCTTCCGTCCGTCCCCCCTTCTCCGACCATACTCCCCCCTCCATCCATCCTCCCCCACTTGCCCACCCCTCTACGTCCATACATCCCCCCCAATTTATCCATGCCCCCATGTCTATCCATCCTCCCCCATTCATCCACGCCCCCCCTTCCTTCCACCTTCCACTCTTCGTCCACAACCTCCCATTTGTCCATCCTCCTCCCTCCATGCAGGACTGACCTCCCATGCACCATCCCTCAACACCGTCCGTAGCCCTTTCCGTTCGATACCCTCTATCCTACAACCGACAGGGGTTCACAGTCCACATGGTCCTCCTCCACCCCATACCACCGTGTCTTCTCCCACTATATCATCCCCACTTCCCACCACTATTGTGGCATTTACTCTTCCAATATACTCATCAGTATCTCTAGTGGTTGCACCTGTAGTGGCTGCCACTACATCTACCCCCCCCCCCATCACTGCATTGGAGTTGGTTATCCGGTCATCTGCTCCACTTGCTAGCCCAGAAGGCTAGCCATGTCCATCGTCGGAGGTGTTCACGGTGAGAATCAAGTTAATTTATGAAAATATTTTGATGCATTAACAAAAATTAATTTAAGCAATTATGACTTTTCAATTAAATGATTGTTTTAAATGTTGTAGGCTGGAATTGCTGAGAGGCTCTGCAGATCCAGGACACCTGCCCAACATTTCCCACTCATGTCAGAGGTGATTTATTTAAGATTCGAATTCTACATTTTTTTTATAAATGTGGTAAATGTTGCAAATGCTTGAAAATGACGGTATCTTATATCATTTGTTCTAGAGCTCGGAGAGATGGTCTACTCCTAGACGGACCAAAACCTGAGGCACTGGTAGCTCGAAGAGTAGGAAGATCGACTTTGGATCTGCACCTAGGAGTGACGGCGGTGGTCACAATGCTTGACACGCCACGTGTTATGTACATTAGCCACGATGTGGCACTTTTGTGCACCAGTTTTGATGTACTTTGTATCTACGGCACGAGTTGCTATGTATTTTGTATCTACGGCATGAGTTGTCGCATTTTGTGTAGGGCACGAGTTTCCATTGTACATACATTGGGAACCATGTTCCACTATTTGCTAGAAATTGGATATGTTTGGATGCGTTTTGTAGCCTCGATGTACATGGATTTTCAGTTATGTGATTTATATATCTCGTTGTCTAATGTGGTTGTCTCATGTTGTGTGTATCATGATGTGATGTTGTGTAAATTTGGGTTTTACCTAGATCTTAGAAGAAAATTCGGATATCGTAGTTCAGCTTGGTTTATCTTTCTACATGTAAAAGCTTCTAATGGTATCTGTGTTAAGAGAACATTGCAAACATAGGCTAACTCAAACAAAATCATGTGTGAGAATTAATCTAAAAACAAACGGAATAAATGGATGGACAAATCACACCTCATGGCACATAAGATATATATTGGGAACTTGAGTACTAGGAAAAGAACACTTAAAAATAGAAAATGTCCATTGTCGTCAAAAGGTTAAAATGAGATCCAACATGATTTTTAATAGCTCTACATAATGAGATCCAAAAAGGCCACACTCTACATAATGAAATGTCGTCACTAGTATTTATTTTGACCATTTTGTCCACATAAGATCATGCAACAAATTAATAACCAAGTTATGGAATCATTTCTTAATCAATTGTCACCATACAAATAGGACAACCTTGAGCACGATGTATAGCTAGCTCATTAATTCTCACTCACAGATATAGCCACCTTTGATTTGATGACCATCACATCCACTACCATTTACAATTAGGACTTCCTTAATTTATCATTATGTGATAGCGATCTAATTTTATGTATGCATATATGTGTATAGTGGTTTGGATTCAAACGTATGCAGATGAATATATATGTACAATGAAAATGATATAATATTTACATGCATTATAATTTAGGGCTAGATCTTAGGATACATAATAGGGTTTCATTGTGATTAGAATACAAACTAGGGTTTATGCTACCAACTAGGGTTTTTAGGCTAGGCTCTCGTGTTTCTAGGATAGGATCAAAGCTCCAGGGTCACCATATTAATGTTTAATTCCACTATCATGTCACCATTCTCACCAATACCATGCCCACTACTACAATCACCATCAAGCCTCTCAATCCCGCTTTGAACATTTCCCATACTTTCAAGTTAAAATTGATAGGTCTTGTTGCTAAAATCTTTTCACTTATCTATTCACATAGACAAATCCACTCCTATGAAAGATTTGTTGTAGCTTGGTGCGTGCAAGTTCACATGCTAATAATACTTGAGAGATCATTTTACCCCATGATCCATGGAAGATTCATTAGAGTCATATGAACCTCATTTTCATCACCCCAACCATGGTCAAGATGCCAAGATCCATCCTTAGTAGACAAAACCTCATGTTGGCACCCATACCACACTCAAAGATAAAAAATTCTTTGAAAGGGCATGTTTGGGGGTTGAGGGAATCTTGATTTTTTTATAATCACATGAGAGATTCTTAGAGTCAAATACATTGGATATAAATAAATTCCCCAATGCCTTCATCATCTTCATCATCATCGCCATCATCATCAACGCCTTCATCATCATCACCATCTTCATCATCATCACCATCACCATGACCATCAACCTCACCACCATCACCATCATCATCAACTTCACCATCTTCATCATCATCACCATCTTCGTCACCATCAACATCTCCATCTTTTGGATGCGAGACGGAAACATCACCATCAACCTCACCACCATCACCATCATCATCAACGTCACCATCTTCATCATCATCACCATCTTCATCACCATCACCATCTCCATCTTTTGGATGCAAGATGGAACCATCACCATCTTCATCATCACCATCACCATCACCATCAACCTCACCACCATCACCATCATCATCAACGTCACCATCTTCATCATCATCACCATCTTCATCACCATCACCATATCCATCTTTTAGATGCGAGACGGAACCATCACCATCTTCATCATCACCATCACCATCACCATCACCATCAACCTCACCATCATCACCATCATCATCAACATCACCATCTTCATCATCATCATTGACCTTGTCATCATCACCATCTCCATCTTTTGGATGCGAGACGGAAGTTGGATGCTTCACTCAATAAAATGAACAGAGGGTCACATCTCCCTACTGCTAGCAAGGGATACATCTCTCAAGTACCAGAATTTGCTCAAGAAAAATCTCAATAAGATTCAAACAAAATACTATCCAACCTCATGAAATGCACTAGTTTCTATTTATATAGCTTCAGATAAACCCCAAAACCACTTGCAAATACCATGGGACCTAAAAACCATGTAGAAAAACCATGGGGAGTAACATAACCCTTGATTTATTCCACATTGGCCACATTCAATGTACCATTTGACCACTTCCTCATGTAATTCACCCTACAAAATCCTCTTGGACCTTTTCTAACCAACATCGATCATTTCCACAACCCAAGGTGTCGTCCTAACCACTTTTGATCATTTCTCTCCCTTCAAATTTGAATTTGGTCCAACCTTCATTATTCCTTCATTAGTGATCTCCACTAGCTTCCCCTATCTTAAGGAAACACTCTTTTACATGGGAGAACACTTCTATTTGCCCCCCAAACGTCCCTTATACTTGGTAAAACATTAATGCACCTCCCTTAATCATCATTTGGTCCCATTCACACCTTGGACCAACTTTTACATCAATTTAAATAATTTTCCTTAGGAAATTTCAACCCATTTTAATACAAAGGAAAACTTATGATAAATCTAAATTCCCAAATAAATTTACTTATATCCATTTGAACTTTGGATTGGGAATTTACTCTTCATGTGACCCACCTTGTCCATTTGGATCTAATTTTGCATTATTACTAACTGGGACGTCATGCTTTAGAAATTATTTGACCCTTAGCACCAATTTGACAAACTATCATGAACATGGCCAAGTGGTTCTAAAAGGCCAGTGTGATCCAATGCAAAATTTGGGGACATGAAAATTCCTCCCCTCCTAATTTTCTTGTCCTCAAGAAACCATAACAAAAATGAGGGAGTACCATCACATCACTAATTGCCTCCAACCTTAGTGATGAACGAAGTCAGCACTATGTGGACCACACATGAACTCCATAAGATCCGACGTATGGGAAATCACAAGTGAACATTGAAGTGTGCATCAACTGTATCTCTGAAATTTACCCAACTACACCTTGAGAATCATCCTCTCAAAGCATCGCCCCATCTGTTCCACCATCATACCATGCATATAGTGAAGACTAAATAAATATGCTAGGATCCCAAGTGATCCTCAAGAATACAAAGTGCAATATATATTCTCCTATGTAATGCATAAGAGTCACATGGAATTCATCATAACACCCTGCAAGAAAAACATACGTCCATCCAAAAATATGTTTCCCATGTAGGAAACCATCACCATCTGATGCAAATATGAACCCGTGGGGAAGAGAAGAGGCTTGCTTGGACTCAATCCAACCAACCAAAATGTGCTCCCAATGAGCTTCCAATGATCAACAATTCCTTGGTCCCACTGCTTGCGCACTCTCCTAGTGCGCATTGTCATCAAGAACCAATCTAGCAAGTATGGGATGCCAGGGTACCAACACTTGTGCACCCGATCAATACATGGTGTATCATCAAGAAATAACAAAGGATGTTGCTGCCAATAAGAATTTTCTCCAATCATGTATCTCTTCACCCAAGTATTGGATGAAGTTGGACTCCAACATCAAATGAACTAAGCAAGGAGCAAGGAAAATCAAGAGTCTTCAAGTGAATCAAGTGAACATCATAGGTGCATCCATGTATGTTAGAGTCATCAAATGAGAGAAATGTATACTTATTATGCAAAAGAGAATGTGGTGTACTCATCATAGAATCATCATGTAGTGTAGGAGTCTCACACTCCTCATATGGCACCAATAAAAAGAAACCCTTCACCCAAATTTATTTTAGATGTATGATGCAAGATAAGGAAGGGTAGGATGAAGGAACATGAACCAACTCATCCTCCAAGCTAAGAAGTGCAAAATTCTCATCCTTGGTTGGTTCACTTATCATGGGATTATGCAATTTCTCCAAAAGTGTGAAAGTGTCTTCAAGGGATGGATCCAAGGTAGTAGGACTATGTGCCTCAAAAAGTGCAAAACTTATTCCCTCCATAGGAAACTCATGCTCCAAAACAAGTGCTTGGAAATCCTCTACCATGTCATCACATTCATCAAGCACATGAAAACCAATATTTTTCACATGATCCATCATGTCATGAGAATCCTCCATAGAACAATGTGTACAATCAAAAGAAGAGGAGTGCAAATATGAACCTTGAAACATTACATTAAGTTGCTTAATATGGATCTTGGATTCTTCCAAAGAATCCTAGGTGGAAATTAAGTTTTGTTTAACTTGTCATTATCTTCATTAATATTCAAGTAGTCCCCATGTAATACATTAACAAGCTCAAATAAATCATTCCTTTTATAAAGAAAATACAAAAAGTTACCATTGATGATTCTCATGACTCTCTAAATCTTATCCATGTCTTCAAGGAAGGATGGATCCTCCAATGAAGAGATTCTCCAACATGAACTTGACACCAATGCATGAGTGTCATGGAGAATGTGTATGGCCTCTTGAATATTTTTGTTGCTCATCTTGTGTGGCCCTTCAATGCAAGTAGGCTCATGAGATACAACCTATTCCTCGATCATGTGATCAACCTCATGAAGTACAAGTGGTGAGGATGAGATTGGTCTTACTTCTTCTTCCACTACTACAAGGTCTTCAAGAACATGAGAATGTAAGCTTGCAGTAGGATCTCCAATGTAGATATCCACGTCACCAACATAGAAAGAAGGACATCCATCAATAGATGTCTCACATGAACTTGAGAAATCTTCAATAATTTATCTTTGATCCATGTCTAGATGATCCTTAGCAGACCCTCACCCAAACCCTAGCACTAAGCCATCTTATCCATCCTCACCATCACCATCACCATCACCATCAATGTCTTCATCATCACCACCATCTCCATCATCATCATTGACTCTAACTCTAACTCTAATTCAATTTCCTTCTAGAACCATAGCCCTAACCCTCACCCAAACCCTAGCACTAATCCATCTTCTCCATCCTCACCATCACCATCATCGTCACCATCAACATCTTCATCATCACCACCATCTCCATCATCATCATTGACTCTACCTCTAACCCTAACTCAATTTCCTTCTATAACCCTAGCCCTAACCCTCACCCAAACCTTAGCACTAAGCCATCTTCTCTATCCTCACCATCACCATCACTGTCACCATCAACGTCTTCATCATCACCACCATCTCCATCATCATCATTGACTCTACCTCTAACCCTAATTCAATTTCGTTCTATAACCCTATCCCTAACCCTCACCCAAACCTTAGCACTAAGCCAGATTCTCCATCCTCACCATCACCATCACCATCACCATCAATGTCTTCATCATCACCACCATCTCCATCATCATCATTGATTCTACCTCTAACCCTAACTCTAACTCCAACTCTAAATCTAACTCCAAGTTCCTCATCAAAGCCTCCATCATCATCATCTTCATGACCATCGCCATCGCCATCACCATCACCGTCAACCTCTTCATCATCATCACCATCATCATCATCAGACATGCCAAGTCGAAGAATTTCCAGAGTTGACCCCCGTGTACAAAAATTACACACTCCCTCACTGAGAAAAACCCTAGTTTCCAAGATGGACGTACAAGATAAGGGCAGGGCCACCGGGATGGAGGGGAGGGGCACCCCTAGAACTATCCTGGCGTGATGAATCCAACGGAGTTGACAGTTCGTCAATCCGAGCCATGGTCTTCATTCTATGGCTCGTCTCATCTCGCTGCCAGAAGGCCTTCAAGGACACCTGCTGGATACCTGCCAGGGGCATAGAACTCCAACCGTGCAACAAAATCGGGTTTCGGGGAGTCCTGTAGGTGTGTCTAGGCAGGTTCAGGCCAGGAACGCTAGCCCTAAGTGCCCGATGGAAGATTTTCCAGAGTTGACCCTCGTGTGCAAAAATTGCACACTCCCTCACTGAGCAAAACCCTAGTTTCCAAGATGGACGTACAAGATGAGGGCAGGGCAACCAGGCCGAAGGGGAAGGGAACCCCTAGCACTATCCCATCATACTGAATCCAACGGATTCAATGGTTCATCGATCTGAGCCATGGTCTTCATTCTATGGCTTGTCCCGTCTCGCATCCAGAAGGCCTTCAGGGACACCTACTGGATACCTGCTGGGGGCGTAGAACTCCAACCGTGCAACAAAACCAGGTTCCGGGGAGTCATGCAGGTTTGTCTAGGTAGGTTCTGGCTAGGAATGCTAGCCACAAGTGTCGGGTGGGTGATTTCCAGAGTTGACCCCCGTGTGCAAAAATTGCACACTCCCTCACTGAGCAAAACCCTAGTTTCCAAGATGGACGTACAAGATGAGGGCGGGGCAATCGGGCCAAAGGGGAGGGGCACCCCTAACACTATCTCGGTGTGTTGAATCCAATGGAGTTGATGGTTCATCGATCTGAGCCACAGTCTTCATTCTATGGTTCGTCCCGTCTCGCATCTAAAAGGCCTTCAGGGACACCTGTTGGATACCTGCCGAGGGTGTAGAACTCCAACCGTGCAACAAAACCGGGTTCCAGGGAGTCCTGCAGGTGTGTATAGGAAGGTTCCAGCCAGGAATGCTAGCCACAAGTTCCTGGTGGAATATTTTCTAGAGTTGACCCCCATGCAAAAAAATTGCACACTCCCTCACTGAGAAAAACCCTAGTTTCCAAGATGGACGTACAAGATGAGGGTGGGGCCACTGGGACAGAGGGGAGGGGCACCCCTAATACTATCCTGGAGTGCTGAATCCAACGGAGTTGATGGTTCATCGATCTGAGCCACGGTCTTCATTCTATGGCTCGTCCCGTCTCGCATCCAAAAGGCCTTCAGGGACACCTGCTGGAGACCTGTCGGGGGCGTAGAACTCCAACCGTGCAACAAAACTGGGTTCTGGGGAGTCCTGCGGGTGTGTCTAGGAAGGTTCTGACTGGGAACGCTAGCCACAAGTACCCGGTGGATGATTTTCCAGAGTTAACCCCTGTGTGAAGGCCATGCCAAATTCGCTAAAAGGGGTCATTTCTCGACCGAAGGCCCCCGGACGTGCGTGGCCACCATGGACAATTCGCAATGGCCAGGTGGACCTATGGGAGGTGACATAATCGAAGTCCTCTCGTCGGTTTGGGTTCCGTGGCCCCGGGTCAAATCCTCCAAGTGTCTCTTAACGGCCCCAGGGTGCCCGACTAGAATTCCCATAGCGCCCAAACCGTGTCTCAGTTCGCGAATCTGTTGACTCCGGTGGGTCCGATACGGTGAGTTTCATCTAGGGGACCCCCCACAACATTCCTCGAAGACCCGAAAGCGGTGCCAACGAGCCATCTTCGGAGCTAGGGGTTTGCTCAGTGATGGCCATTCCAAATTTGCTCAGGGGGGCCATTTCTCATCCGGATGCCCCCGAGCGTGCGTGGCCACTGTGGATAGGTCCACAATGGCCAGGTGGATCTGTGGGAGGCGACGAAATCCAATTCCTCTCGCCGGGTTGGGTTCCGTGGCCCCGGGGCAAATCCTCTAGGTGTCCCTGAACGGCTCTGGGGTGCCCGACTAGAATGCCCATGGCACTGGAACCGTGGCTCGGTTCATGAATTTGTCGACTCTGATGGGTCCGGGATGCCGGTTTTCAACTAGGGAACCCCCCACAACATCCCTCGAAGCCCCAGAAGTGGTGGCAATGGGCCATCCCCGGAGCTAGGGTTTTGCTTAGTGAGGGCCATTCGATATTCATTCGAGGGGGCCATTTCTCGTCCAGATGCCCCCGGGCATGCGTGGCCACTGTGGATAGGTCTGCAATGGCCATGTGGACCTATGGGAGGTGATGGAATCCAAGTCCTCTCGCCGGGTTGGGTTTTGTGGCCCTGGGGAAAATCCTCTAGGTGTCCCTGAATGGCCCCAGGGTTCCCCACTAGAATGCCCGTGGCACTTGAACCGTGGCTCGGTTCATGAATTCGTTGAATCTGGTGGGTCCGGGACGACGATTTTCAACTAGGGGACCCCCCACAACATCCCCTGAAGACCCGGAAGTGGTGTCAACGAGCCATCTCCGGAGCTAGGGTTTTGCTCAGTGATGGCCATTCCAAATTCTCTCAAGGGGTGCATTTCTCTTCCGGAGGCCCCCGAGAGTGCGTGGCCACCGTGGTGCCTGACTAGAATGCCTGTAGCACCCGAAGGCCATTCCAGATTCGCTCAAGGGGGGCATTTCTCGTTCGAAGGCAGAAGAAGATCAATTTTCAACAAAACAATGTAGTTAGCAGAAGAAGATCAATTTTCGACAAAACAATGTAGTTATTACATGTGGAGGTAGCGGTTTCCCATGGAAAATGAGTGTAGGGTTGAGCAGAGGAAAGATGTTGGGAAATGGGCTATTACGTTAGCTTTTCTAATGGGAAGCTATAGGTATCTATGCTTTGGCGGCTGTAGGTATCTATGCTTTCCTTCCGAGGGAAATCCTATTTCCATCGGAAGAAAAGCATAGATACCTATAGCCGCCATATTTCCTTCTGTAAACCACTTGCCCATCGGAAAAGCTAATGTAATAGCCCATTTCCCAACATCTTTCCTCTTCTCAACCCTACACTCATTTTCCATGAGAAACCACTGCCTCCACATGTAATAACTACATTGTTTTGTTGAAAATTAATCTTCTTCTGCTAACTACATTGTTTTGTCGAAAATTGATCTTCTTCTGCCTTCGGATGAGAAATGGCCCCCTCGAGCAAATATGGAATGGCCCGCACTCAGCAAAACCCTAGCTTCGGGGATGGCCCATTGGCACTGCTTCCGGGGCTTCGAGGCATGCTTTGGGGGGTATCCTAGCTGAAACTCGGCATCCTCGACCCACCGGAGTCGATGGATTCATGAACCGAGCCACGGTTTCGGTGCCACAGGTATTCTAGTCGGGCACCCCAAGGTCGTTCAGGGACACTTGGAGGATTTTCCCTAGGGCCACAAAACCCAACCCGACGAGAGGAATTGGATTCCGTCACCTCCCACAGATCCACATGGCCATTTTGGACCTGTCCACAGTGGCCACGCATGCCCGGGGGCATCTGAACAAGAAATGGCCCCCTCGAGTGAATATGGAATGGCCCTCACTGAGCAAAACCCTAGCTCCAGGGATAGCCCATTGGCACCACTTCCGGGGCTTCGAGCGATGCTATGGGGGGTCCCCTAGCTGAAACCCGATGTCCTGGACCCACCAGAGTCGACGGATTCACCAACCGAACCATTGTTCCGGTGCCACGGGGATTCTAGTCAGGCACCCCGGGGTCGTTTAGGGACACTTTGGGCATTTGCTCTAGGGCCACAGAACCCAAACCGGCGAGAAGACTTGGATTTTGTTGGCTCCCACAGGTCCACGTGGTCATTGCAGACCTATCCACAGTGACCACACACACCTAGGGGCCTTTGGACGAGAAATGGGCCCATTGAGCGAATATGGAATGGCCCTCACTGAGCAAAACCCTAGCTCCGGGGATGGCCCATTGGCACTGCTTTCAGGTGTTCGAGGCATGCTGTGGAGGGTCCCCTAGCTGAAACCTAGCATCTCGGACCCACCGAAGTCGACGAATTCATGAACCGAGCCACTGTTCTAGTGCCACGGGCATTCTAGTTGGGCACCCCAGCGCCGTTCAGGGACACCTGGAGGATTTGCCCCAGGGCCACGGAACCCAACCCGGTGAGAGGACTTGGATTTTGTCACCTCCCATAGGTCCACCTGGACATTGTGGACCTATCCATAGTGGCCACGCATGCCCGGGGGCATCCCGACGAGAAATGGACCCCTTGAGCAAATTTGGAATGGCCATCATTGAGCAAAACCCTAGCTCCAGAGATGGCTCTTTGGCACCGCTTCCGGGTCTTCGGGGAATGCTGTGGGGGGTCCCCTAGTTGAAACCCACTATCCTTGACCCACCAGAGTCTATGGATGCACGAACCGAGCCATGGTTCCGGTGCCATGGAAATTCTAGTAGGGCACCTCGGGGCCATTCAGGGACACTTTGGGCATTTGCTCCAGGGCCACGGAACCCAATCTGGTGAGAGGACTTGGATTCCGTTGGCTCCCACAGGTCCACGTGGCCATAGTGGACCTATCCACAATGACCACGCATGCCCGGGGGCCTCCAAACGAGAAATGGCCCCATTGAGCGAATATGGAATGGCCCTCATTGAGCAAAACCCTAGCTCCGGGGATGGCCCATTGGCACCGCTTTCGGGTCTTCGAGGCACGCTATGGGGGGTCCCCTAGCTGAAACCCGGCATCCCGAACCCACTGTAGTCGACGGATTCGCGAACCGAGCCACGGTTCGGGCACTACGGGTATTCTAGTCAGGCACCTTGGGGCCATTCTAGTGGTGATAACAAGTTTACTGTCTGTTGAGTCTGATACTACATCCAGGAGCCGCTCAGCAAACTTTGAGATAGAAAGCTCTGTAATTTTAGGATACAGATTCAACCACTCATACAGTTTCTTACCTTCTCGAGGATCTAAATTTATAATTTCCTTCTGGGTAGATTCAGGCATTCTCGAGGATCTAAATTTATAATTGCCTTCTGGGTAGATTCAGGCATGGAATAATGTTTGCTGGCACTTCAAAGCTCCCGAGACCATTTCGTTAGCCATAATATGTGCAACTCCTTTGATGAAAGATAAATTCTAGTGTGGACGGCAGCATTTGATACACTAGCTAAATCTATGTTGTTGGAAGAACTTAGATATTTCAACAAAAGAGTGTTTTGCAGGTGACTTGAAAATCCCTTCCGTTTTTCAGCAATAAAACAAAGAAGTTCAATGTACAGATTTTCAGGAAAGCTTTTCAACAAATCAGAAAACCAAATACAGGGAGATAACCATGCCCAAAACATTGAAGCTATTATAAAACTCTTGTTTATCAAGATAAGGATGGACTATGTGTGCAATTTTTGCACACGGGGGTCAACTCTGGAAAATCATCCACTGGGCACTTGTGGCTAGCATTCCCAGCCGGAACCTGCCTAGACAAACCTGCAAGACTCCCCGGAACCCGATTTTGTTGCATGGTTGGAGTTCTACGCCCCCGGCAGGTATCCAGCAGGTGTCCCTGAAGGCCTTTTGGCAGCAAGACGGGATGAGCCATAGAATGAAGACCGTGGCTCGGATTGACGAATCGTCAACTCTGTTGGATTCAGCACACTGGGATAGTGCTAGGGGTGCCCCTCCCCTTCGGCATGGTGGCCCCGCCCTCATCTTGTACGTCTATATTGGAAACTAGAGTTTTTCTTAGTGAGGGAGTGTGCAATTTTTGCACACGGGGGTCAACTCTGGAAAATCATCCACCGGGCACTTGTGGCTAGAGTTCCCAGCCGGAACCTGCCTAGACACACCTGCAGGACTCCCCAAAACCCAGTTTTGTTGCACGGTTGGAGTTCTACGCCCCCGGAAGGTATCCAGCTATGAAGAATAACTGTAATAGATGGGGGGTTGAAGATATGAATCAACAATATTTTGTCCCAAGTCTTGGTCTCATTTTTTTTTACTTATGCGACATCACAATGGATTGAGTAGTCATGATTGATCATAGGTGTTTATGAATTATTAGACAATTGCTATGATTATTATGACCGTAGTGCATAAAGCATGGAGGCTGAGCTACATAAGGAATAGAGGTCATCGAGGTTGTGTGAAGGCAATGTTGAATGTTGTTGCTAGCTCTTGCATGTATTGTAAGGAGAATCATGCTTGAGTGAATCATGCATGGTGGAGATCACTGATTAAGCATTGACCCGAAGGCTTTTGCATGTTTATTTTGTACATGATGCATGGTTTTTGTGTATGTGGCACTTGGTGAGATCATGATGAGAAAAAAACCTTTGACTTGGTGGACTATTCCACATTTACAGGTCAAGTAGAAAAATTCAAAATAGGTGTAAATGAGAGGAAGCAAATGAATCGCATTGATGCCAATTACACTTGCAAAATCAGAGCAATCAAAGCTCTCAATATCACCGATACCACTCTGTCCCTGAAGAATATTTCTTTATAAAGTACCAGGATCATGACCAAAGGAAGTGACTACTATCAATCCAGTGACAACTACCCTCCTCTGATTAGTAGCACTTAGTTTTTTTCTTGCGTAGCCTTCACAGGTTGCAGAGCAATGGCCGTTGCTTTGCCTAGAGGTTAATTAGAGTGTGTAAGACAACAAGTGTTCTCCCAGCCGGATTTTTTGGCATTTGATTAGCGGCATATAGGCTATATAAGACTGGAAATGACTCAATGTGACTTGGTCCCTTAATAGATTGGGTAACAAACCCTTCTAATAGTGATCCTATCCCAATTGGAGTCCAAATACCCCCTATTGAGGGTACGTGTGGTGGGTCACAGATTCTAGGGCTAGATTAGGTTAATAGGGCTACATTAGGTTTCTACGATTCTAGATTAGTTTCTGAGGGTTAGATTAGTGTTTCTAGGGTTAGTTTAGCTTTCTAGGATTTCTAGGGCTATATTATGTTTCTAGGATTCTAGATTAGTTTATGAGGGTTAGATTAGTGTTTCTAGGGTTAGTTTAGCTTTCTAGGATTTCTAGGGCTAGATTATGTTTCTAGGATTCTAGATTAGTTTTTAAGGGTTAGATTAGTGTTTCTAGGGTTAGTTTAGCTTTCTAGGATTTCTAGGGCTAGATTATGTTTCTAGGATTCTAGATTAGTTTCTAAGGGCTAGATTAGTGTTTCTAGGGTTAGTTTAGCTTTCTAGCATTTGTAGGGCTAGATTATGTTTCTAGGATTCTAGATTAGTTTCTGAGGGTTAGATTAGTGTTTCTAGGGTTAGTTTAGCTTTCTAGCATTTCTAGGGCTAGATTATGTTTGTAGGGTTATATTAGTGCTTCTAGGGTTAATCATACATGAATAAACAATCACATGGCTATAAATCATAACTCAGACATCAAATAAACCATCTAACATGAATAACATTAACCGTGCATGAATAAACAATCACATGGCTAAACTATGCACCTCAGTCAATTAGGCCTTCTGGATCCTCTCGGTTTTTTATTGTCTCGAACAACCTCTCATGCTCCGCATGAGGTAGTAAGTAGCGCACCTTGTTTGATGACTTTGTTGACATTGTTTGTAGTTGGATGTTTGTACCCACGATCAAGTGCGTAAAGTGATATACCCGCGACCCTGGTTTATAATCTGTGTATGTGTAGCCATTGCTCTTTGGTCCCATTCCATATACTATAATATATTCCCCCTCAACAACCATCGAGCCAGTCGAAAATGTAATTCCTTCACTATCCGTTAATGATGAGAGGAGGGTTTGCTTCCCCTGGATGCATCGTGCCAACCAATAATTCGTCCCAATTGCACTATCTGTTGGGGTGACAACTACGTAGATGTGTCCTACAAAAATGCATTTTAAGGTCATATTCCAACAAGTAGTGGTTTGATAACTTGGATAATTACAAAAACAAGGAGGGAACCGGGATATGCATGCAGAAATGTTTACCTAGTTGTACAAGATCAGATATATGATCATATTCATTCGAAATAGAGGATTGGCCTTCCTCTAACTGGATTGTTTCAGCAACTACACGTGGGTCCACTACAAGTGATACATGATCCCATTCATCAACCCAATCCATTAATTCGCACTCATCCCACTCACAACTGCTACAAGACCCACAAAAGCAAGCAAGTTTTCGCATCCATATTTCAAATAAAGTATTGTTTGAGCTTCGAACCGAATGAAATCCACGAGTGCCTTGCACAGTACTACAACTATAAGAATGCGATCGATCTATATCAACTACATTCTAGAAATTTCTGACAACATGTCCTCTAGCTGTTGGTATGTGTTACTCTGTGGTTCGATCTGACATTTTTTCTTTACACCATCGAACTGTGGATTCCGCATTCCGAATATGAGGGCCTCCCATGCATCTCATCTCCTCCCTTCGTAGGGAATTTTTGAGACATGCTCCAGCCCCATCGTGCTCTCCCTTTCCATGCCCGGTCTCAAAATAGTTCCATACATGCAACACATCATAAATTTTTTGCAACATACTCAACCACTGGAAAACACGTGCATTTTTTAATTGGCCTGCACAACCATCTGACCATATCCAATGCTGGTCCATATGTATCCCTCTCTCCTTCAGCTGATCATAGAAAATTTTGAAGCAATGCTACACATAATGCAGGTCGTGGCACCTGTCGTCACTGATGTAGAAGTTGGTCTCTTTCAATATCATCCTCATGTCATTGTTGCTCTCTGGCGCGTGCCTATACGTGATATGGACCATTATGCTAACTTGGTCTGAATGGTAGTTTTGACTTTGAATCTCATTATGTGGCTGTAGGGTATAGTTTTCCGCAAAGTCCACAATCGACAATATTGTGCCCTTGGGAAAGGTGTCCTTGCACTGTCTGTACTGTTCATCCTGCCATCGTGCTACATGGACATGCTGTACATAATGCTCGGTCTTTTGGTAGAATTCCTTCATGAAATCACAAATTTATACTTGGTTCCACAAAACCAACGGCATTAATACAACGTGACATTTTCAATCTGAATATAAATGTACAAATTCAACATGTACAGTATGAAATCATGCAAACTTATATTACCTATGACTTCACCAATGCAATTTTTTTGCTTTCCTTCGAACTATCTACTTGATATGTTATGTACTAGAAGTTCTGCATTTCTACTGACATCCTCCCAAATTCGTGCTCCGCGGTTGCATGGATGCAGCGGCTAAATAATGAAAATCCACTGCAACTAGAACATGTCCCATATAAACATGATATTTTATAATATTTTTGTCCTTCAGGCCTTCCACACATTATGCTATGTATAAATTCTCTGGATGCATTCAGTGGTTGTAATGAAGGGAAATCTTGCACAATGTTGGTATGCAAACCACAAAATATATGTCTATATGCATCATAATAGTACTCAAATTCTACATGGTATCTACAACAACATGTACTACGATCAATGCAAATTCTAACATACCAGGGTTTTCATTTTTTGAAGGACCTTTGGCCCAAGTTCAAATGCGTGTGATCATTCTTGAACCTCTCATAGAGTTATGTTTGTGTGGTGTCAAGGAAGTGCTTGACATGGGGTTCACCCCCCCTAACACCTTTTCTCAACTTTAAAACATCTCTATGATTCGATGATGGTCTAGTGTTATCATGCCAAAACTTTTGCACTAGTTCTTTAACAGCATCAATGATATTCATGTCTGAACGAGGTAACCTACCAACAAAGGCCCAACAATCTTTTTGGCCTGGGGTTTCAAGTTTTTCTCTAATGGAATAATAATTTTGAAGAGTCTTTCTATCTACTTTAAAGATTTTACATGTGTGTGATAGTAGGCGACATTGCCTTGTGGATTTGTCTACAATCGATTTCGACAGTACATGATGGGTTGCATTAAAATCTTTTCTGCGAGAAGTTTTTCCAATCAAATTAAATGTAGATTGTAGATTTCTAACAACATGATTGTTGGCCTATGAACTTCTAACTACCTTTATGCACAAAATTCTCCTAACATGAGCTAGACAATGTGATTTTAACAAAGCAAGAAACAATTGACATTTTGCTACATCGGTTTTGGATTCAAAAAAATATTTGATTATCTTGTTACAATGGAAATCAATAGTGCGTTTGGACATCTTACCTTCAAGTCCTGAAAATGAACTTTCATCCACACGAATACGTCTGGGAGTTCTTCGTCATCCGGTTGATAGTTGAGGCAAGGGAGTCGGCAAGGAAGTACAAGTCTCATCAACGGTTTGGTGTGGTCCTTTGTTCAGTAATTGGTCCTGCAATGGAGTGTGTTTTCCAAGTGGGTGCTCTTCTTGGGGTGGTTTCCAGTTAAGAACTTGTTCAACATCCATCCCTTCATACTCGACATCAGGCAAGATTTGATTGACTTCAACCACTTCGTCATTGCTTGTTGATGGATCTAAGGCACTAACATTTTGATTTTTACGGTTTTGCATGTACAACCTGGCATTTTCTCTTATCTCATGGGCCTTTTCAGGGGGCAGCGGCCTCCTTCTAGAATTTCTTTGATTATTACGTCTGTTTCCCATATTCAATGCGCTTTTGGAAAAATGAAAAATATGACCCCTGTAAGAATGAACAACAAACAAGATATTAAAACTCGATGTGCATGATTATTAAAGCTCGATGTAGCAATTGATTATGTACAACAACATCTAGTGATAATGTTTTCATATAATATTAAAAGCTATTGGGAATGCCCTACATATAAAGTTACAACATCACATCTAGGAACTCAGTAGGATGGTATTGGATGGTGGTATGGGATGTTAGTAGTCCAGCAAATTCCCTACAAGGGAGAAGCTCATATTGACTTCATTTTCATGGTATGGATGAGGGAAAATAGCCCCAAAAGACTAAGACTTTTCAATTGTTTAGGTGTTTGTGTGAGTTGTTGTAGTGAAACCATGAGGAATTCAACAAATGTTTGTCTACTAGATGGAGGAATGTGAATATGAAATGTTATTGGTGGTGATGCAAGTAATTTTTTTTTATTATCTTCATGAAAGGTTGAAAGCATTGCTTGGTGCATGTTGTAGTTTTTTTTTGGTAGGATGTTTTTATTTTCTATGTTGAAGATTAAGAAGACTAAAATAGATCTATCATACAATTCATGAGGAAAAGCCAAAATAGATGCCATTCAAACAAGTGAATGAAGACTAAATTACATTTAACAAGATCAAATTTTCACCATACCTCAAGGATTATGATTGCTCTTTGCTTCAAATGTCAAATGCTCTTTTGATGTGTCCACTATATGTAAGAAGACTTCATGTGTATCCAAGTAGCATGAGAATTCAATCCAAGGTGCCAAATAGAGTCCAACCGTTGTGTATTCACTCAATTGATCCAAATAGATCCCAATAGGTGTGTATTCAATACAAAGAGCCAAATAGAACCCCAAATATTGTGTATTTTATCCAAATGGTGTATGAATTCAATCTACCATGAAAATGCTTGTTGGACTGTGCGTGAAACCAGCGAACAAAACGCGATGAATGAGGAAAAAAATGCGGGAGAAATAACGCGGGTGATTTTCTAAATTTTATGTTCAACAAGGACGCGCATACACCTCTGGTGCGTGTGCGTCCTTGCTGAATGTTGCAATGGTTGGTGGGTAACATTCATTGTATTTATTTCCCAACAGATATAAATGTGTTAGGTTATGCCTAAAGCCCCTCCCCATAAAGACCCCCTCGCCCATAAAGGCCTTTAGGACCTCTTCTAACCCATAATCCCTAAGTGCATTTAAGTGCTTCTAGGTGTTTGGGGGTTTAAGGGTATATTTACAAATTTGTGTATTT